>PTEX01000015.1:5994781-6349661 GCA_003342815.1 Eudromia elegans | reverse complement strand
CTTCCTTCCTTCCTTCCTTCCTTCCTTCCTTCCTTCCTTCCTTCCTTCCTTCCTTCCTTCCTTTCCTTCCTTCCTTCCTTTCTTCCTTCCTTCCTTCCTGTCACCTGGGATAAAGAATGAGAGTTTTTTTTGCTGAACTGAAAACATCAAAGAATTTCTGGAATAAATATTTTTATACCTTATATATACTTTATATACCTTATCCCTTATATTTTAAGCAATGTATGCAAACTTTTTATTAGCAATTTAATATTGGTAAGCATGTTTTAACATTGTAAATGCAAGTACAGAATTATGTGAGCTGGAAAGAAATGAATGCTAATTCTAAAAAGATCATATTCCAACAAAACAGAAAAACAAACAAAAGAGTCTGCAAAACAATTTATTCAATTGTTTAAATACAAGCAGACGTTGCCAAAATGTTTTTGCAAAATATTGAGTGACTCCTACCAGAGAGATTATAAAATGATGACACTACACTCAGATGTAATCACATCAAAATGTCAGGGCCGAAGACTCAGTAACAGGAATCCAAGGTTAGTAAAATCTAGTGAGGTAGAACATATCTGACAATTGTTGACCTTCTAACTGGATTCAAATAGCAGCATTCTGGGATTAAGTGTGTATCTAATAAGCCTCCTTACACAAGTATTCCTTTTAAAATGGAAATATCCTATACCTGTCAACCAAAGACCTATTTCTTCACCCTTTCAAATCTTTTCAGACGCATTACAAGACAGAAAGAAAAAAGAAAATTACTTTTTTTTTAATTAAAAATTGTTAAAGTTGAGGTGGTCTACTAAAAAGCAACCTGTCTACAGATCATTATGCACAGTTCCACAATTTGTGAATCTCTGTGTGGATTCAAGAATGTTATAAAAACTTAAAAGATACCAACAGATCTCAGAGGAAGAGTTGTTTTATTCTCTCTGTTGCTCAGTCTGTATCTGGCACTACAATATTTGTTGTCATTGTACTTGAATATTACAGATTAATAGGAACAAAATTCTCTCCTTTTAATACTGTATTATATAAGTGGGATACATATTCAAGCTGAATGAAGATCAGAAGAACATGAAACATGAAATATAAGCAAGAACTCTTTGTTGCTTTTTGTTGCTTTTTTTCCATAGTTTCCATAGTTTCCATACTGATGGAAAATAGTTCTTTTCAGTGATAAACCTAAAGCAAAGAAAATTGCAAAGGAAAAATTGTGGAAAATACCCACTTAGTAAGTCATATTGTCCATTAATTCCTTTCCAACACTAAGGGCCAGAGCCATCTAAATAAATAACCTATATAGTTTCTTAACTTATTAATTTCTTATGTGATTAAAAATAATCACTTACTTAGTAAGTCATTAATAAGTACTTGATAAATCTAGATCTTAACTGTTTTACTCTTTTTCTAGATTCATGTATTTGGTGATTTCTCTAGGTCATTTCCTTCTTTTTGGAGGTGCATAATTAGTTAACTTGCATTATTTAGGTATTACTGGAGTGATATCTATTTATTTTTCAAATAATGTACGGAAATATTATGCAAAAAAAATGGGGAAGGGAAAATATTTAATACAGACTATAGAAAACTAGGCATAATTATAGAGTGCATCATCATGTCAAACTCAAGATATGCTTAAGTTACAACGCATAGGTAGAAATTCTACTTAATACTCCTAGTCACTTGGGGAGTGGTGTATTTTTCAGTTTTCTCACAAGACTGCAATGTGTTTCTGTTGTGGTAGAAGCCATGACTTTGCTCCACAAGTTCCTAATCAACTTATTTTAAGGGAGAAACATCTCTATTGCATAGTGTTTGGAGATGGCAGATGGACTAGGCTCTATACTAAGCATTGTACAAATAGCCTACTTTAAAAAATCTTGCAGGATAACTGAGAAGACATAACAGAGAGGACAAATAAGGAAAATGAGAAGCACTATGGAAATCATTTCTTGTAATTTTGCTTGTGCTTCATTTTTAATAGGTTCTTCTATTTACTTTCATTTTAGACTTTTGCTCTCAAGGACTTCTGTTACAGTAATCGTGCTATGACCAGAAGATGGGAAAGAGAGGTTTGGATACCAGCCAAGAAAAACACACAAAGTTTGTGAGGAGTTAAGCAAATAGACGTAATAAAGGACTTAATCTCCAAGCTGCACAGGGAGTCCCATGCAGAGAGTTTGCTGACAGAAGGCTGCTGGAGGCACCAGTTGGATGCATAAGTTGGACACCAAGGCAGGACTCAACTTGTTATAACGTAAAGGCCCAGTAGATCTACTACAACTATGTCCTTATTTAGCTGTGCTAAATTTGAACAGCTACTATGTTGAGAGCAACTGTAAGGGTATCTTACAGCTATGTAGAGAACATAAATATTTTATCAATCGAGAACCCTCTTTCATCCTTGCAAGTCTGCACATGCCTGGAAGATCAAACATCACAGCATATTCTGCAGACAATCTCTGAGAATTACAGCTTGCATGAACATTATCAGGGGCTACATGTAACTGACTCCTCCTAGAAGGTTCATGTTATCTAATTTAATCTGCTGTTTTAGTTATTCCCTAGTGAATGTGGCATTTTTGGATATAAGCAAAGGGAAAAAAAAAAACAATTTACAGATTGAATTGGTATGATCTCTCAGGAACTGTAGCAGGACATATTAAAAAGATAGTTATGTATTATACACATGCTCTGCCCATGCCAGTGCTTTGTTCCCAGTGAGGATACATTCAATTTAAGAGTTTAGTGAAGAGTCACTCAGAGTAAGGAGGTTTCTGACAGACTACAATATTGATCGTAGAATTAAGAGTATTTCAAGATCATTCCTGAACAATTTTGACTCCTTTGCCTTCCTTTGTTTGAAAGATCCAACCCAGAATCACATTGTCTTTATCATCAAAGGCAGTCAATGTCCTTGTTTTCATCCTCTTAGGATCTGCAAGAATTCTGCCAGACATCTTCTAGGTTAAAACAAACCAACAGGCAAAAAAAAAAAAAACCAAAACAGAAAGGCCATCATAGAACTGATTCAAAACTAATCTTGTGCTGTCTCATCATTGTGCTCATTATTGTTTGAATTAATATTGAGAATAGAAAATTTGAAAATAAGTCTCATCATTTCTAACTTGCATTGGAAAAAAAAACCAACTTTTGTATGGTGTCAGCTGCCAGCACTGGAAGCTTCTCTCTCCCTCCCACCTTTTTTTTTAGCTTTGTCAAGAGGCACTTGTCTTTTTAAAGTAACACAATATGAGAGATCATTATAAAATGAAGCATTCAAGTTTTGATGATCTGTTTCCTCTTAATTGACAACTGTGAAAAGCTGTAGTAGTGCAGCTGTCGTACCCTAACTCTGCAGTTACCTTCCAGAAAAAGAAATCCTTCCATGATTTCATCCATGCTTGCTAAGTAGTTTTCTGGGGACACAACTGGGAAAAAAAGCTGCAGTCACAGCTTCCTTCAACTTTCTCTAAATAACTTTTTGAATCAAGGGGAAAAATGGATGATAGATGATTCATGAGGTTGAGAATCTCAGCTAATGCTTCTTCCATGCTGTGGATAGAGCAGTTTTGTTGTCAAATAGCATTTCTTTTTGCAATAGATTGCAGTACTAATAGATTACTGATTAATTTAAATAAATTATGTCTATTTCACTAATAGAAAATTAATAGTTGAGTGACTCCTGAAAACTACAACATGTTTGTTTTGGTTTGCATCAGTGTTCAGCTTAATTTGTATAGACAGATTTCCAGCATTTAATTAGATTTTACAGACCATGTACTTATTTGGACCAACTCCATCCAATTACATTTTTTTCTTTTTACAGAGAAGTAACTCCCACATCCTTATCTTGCAAATCAAATAGCAAATTTATTCTGCTGCTGTTGGAGGAGAATAATGAAGACCATGCAATTTTTGAATACATAAAGTATTCACAAACAATCAGTCAGAGAGAATTTATCAGCTAGCTTCTGAATAAAGGTTCATATTTTGAGTTCATGACAAAAATTGATAAGAAATCCTATAATTTAGATGTTACAAACACAAAACTCTATCCAGCTCATATAATGCATTGTGTCCCATTTGCCCTCTGAGGTTCTGCAGCATTTGCTTTTCTTTTCTTAAAAGGCCTATTCATAAAGGCAAACTCTCCAGATGTGCTTAAGTACAAAGAGATGTTAGTATGACTTTAGAAGTCTGTAGAAATCCTCACAGAAGAGTTTAATACCCTCTTTTACTTCCTACTATTCTGATTCAGTGTCAAATTTGCAGGATATAGAAGGCATATCTGTGAAATCATAAGCTATTCAATGGCTGATTATTTTAGGAGGTAAAATGAAGAGAAAAAAATTAAACTTTAAGCAGTGAGGTATAAGAATGGCAGAATGAAAAATGTGGGACAGATTAGGGTCACTGTTACTGAGACGAGAAATATACCATATGTAAGGAGAAAAAAAAAAGAAAGAAAATGTGGCACTATAGGTTGTAGGATTTTCTTACAGTTAGTTACTACAGAAGAAATCCAACAATAG
Organism: Eudromia elegans; assembly: GCA_003342815.1. Classification (NCBI taxonomy): domain Eukaryota; kingdom Metazoa; phylum Chordata; class Aves; order Tinamiformes; family Tinamidae; genus Eudromia; species Eudromia elegans. The sequence goes on along the minus strand of PTEX01000015.1, from coordinate 6,345,126 downwards.
AGATATGTATTTTCTAACAGAAAGATGTCTTTTTTTTTTTTCTTTTCTATTACTACTGTACAAACCTACCAGCTTCTTTACTGGAAGTCCTATCATGGAAAAAGTATACTTTTGCTTTGCTTTAACATATATTTTGACCCATAGAACTCAATTAAAAACAAATCCTTTATGATGTGCAAAAGTTTCACAGTAAAGAGGAAAGCTGGACTTCTTCAAGCCGTTGTGCCACAAAACGCGTTAGAAAAGAATTATCAACCACACTGACTGCATAGTTCAGAATTATCCACTTCTTCATTCATCAGAATCATTCTTTGCTAGAAAATGAGGCTTAACACTAAGTAAGGGAGATATAGCGCAAGCAGTTTCTTCCTCTTTCTATCAGCCAAAGTGCATACCTAAGGTCATGAATGCCCAAACCAAAAAATCTATGTAGATCTAATGCAGTGTGCCAAAATTTCTTTTCAGTTAAATAAAATGAATAGACAAGGTAATAATGATAATACAAATCAGCAAAGTCAAATAAAGATAAATTTTAAAATACATATAATGGCCACGACTTGTCATGTTTTCATGAGCTGCACTATGCTAAGCACCCATCACTCTAAGAGGTTTAAAGAGAAGCAAATCGGCCTTTATTTCCCCACTGGCAACTTTCCAATCCTTCAGATACATTCAATTAAATTTAAATAAGGGATGAAAGTTGAGAAGGTAATTAAGCACTTAAAAGTTATATGAAGTCTAGCAGACAATAGAAGAGTGACTAGTGGATTGAAGAAAAGGAAACACAATTCATTGGTAGGATGTTCTGAAACGAGATGGTCAAGTCGTAGGAAGTGTTTTTTCTTGTTGAGTTGGATCAAGAAGACCCAAGGCAGCCATGTTTAATCAGGAAGAGGTAAGAAATAGAAGACTTGAAACCTTGGTAATCTGACTGAATTATCTTTCTCTGCTAACCAAACAATGTGCTTTTCTATGACTGAAAACAAAAATTGTGTTGTGTCAGAGCAGATTCTTTTGGCAATTCTGAATTTACTCAGAAAAATAGCTTTTATCTTCCATACTATGAAATAAAAGGAGACTGGGCATCCAAATGTAAAATTGACCTTCAGAGCCTGTTTGGAGATACTATGGCTGTGAAATTCTGCAGCACAGAGAAGCAGTCTTGATCCCTCCATACTTGACTGATGAGTGTTTGCTGTCTATCCACCCTTTCTTCCTTTGTAGGCAGTGAATTCAGCCATCGTGTGAGTCAGCAGAAAGGTCTAGTAATATTCCCTTATACCACAAAAAAATGGAGAGATGCCAAAAAAAAGAGTGGGAAAATATTAATAAATTGTATGTACATATTCATGATATATGCATTCTATATATAATTATATTTATATAAAATACATATCTATCATTGAAAGCTTTCTGGGCGTCCCCTTAGTTTACAAGCTACAGCCTGATTTTAAGCTCACTGAAAACAGGTGGAAAACGTTCTTGAACTTCAATGTGCTTTAGAACAGCCCTGCACTCTTTTTCATCTCAGATAATATTTCTGGCTCCTGGATCCTTGCTGAAGAACAGTCCTGTTACCCTGTAAAATATCCAGTACGTGGAAAACTTTTATTTGCTGATCAATGTCATTTTCATCTAAGTTTTCTGTTCACTTTCTGTGGTTAGAAGAAATGGCTTGTTGAAAATGTGCTATTTCTATCTGATAGCACATTTATTTGAACAGTTTGAAAATAACAGCACTTAGTTATAGTTTGAAAATCCACCTGGGTAATAAAAAATTATATATGTATATTTTGTTTTATGAATTGACGTACATACAGAGCCAGCAATGGCGTATCTACCAAAGGGTAGAAATACAAACTCCTTAACCCTAAAATACTATAGATTTATCTCTTATTTTTTGTCTTTTTGAGATTGCCATCTTAATCCACTTTAGTGTCTATTTGTCCATGTTATTATTCTGGACCTTTAACTGTCCTTTTGATAATGCTGTCTTCTAGAGAAGAATCATGTAAGAGGCTCTTTTCAAAAAAAAAAAAAAAAAGAAAAGTATTGGATTTTTGCCTTTTAACTAGCTTAATTTCAGATTCATTCTGGAGAGATTTGGTGCAGCTTGCAGAGTCGTAATAGAACAAGATAGAAATACTAATACTAATAGAAACTGTAATTTAACCATACTCTTAAATAGTAATAATAATGAATAATTCTTCATGCTGATAAGCAGATCTACATGCTGGCACATTGACATTCACACACAGCAGTTTTAGCAATCCCATTTCAGATATTTTTTCTGCTTAATAGCTTCTGCCACTCATTCCTTCTGGGAGCATAAACCATATGGCTTAGGTACCCACTGATTCAACACTTACTAGACGAATTAACAAAGCCTCCAAGGTACAAACCAATGTGAAGAAACTATGTGAAAATAAAATCTGAATGTGAGATCCTTGAAGTAAATTAAAAAAAATGTGGAGTCTAGAAAACAACTGTCAACAGCAAAAGAGTTGAGCTCTTGAACTTTTATTGTTGCTCTTCTGAGAATAAAAATGAATAAACATCTCAAAAAATTAATCAAAAAGTTAAAAAAAAAAAAAGCGAGAGAGTGAGAGACTCATACTTTTTATAAAAGATAGTAAAGCCTGGAGGATATACTACCAAATATGCAGTTTCAGGTAGGTTTCATTATTTCCATTTTTCATTTTTTTTCCTCTCATTTTTCTGTCTTTTGGCAATTCTTACTGGATCTTAAAGGAACATCTTCATGGAAACATGACTATATATTTGAAGAAAATATGATCTTTCAACAAAAATAATTTATGTGAAATAGAGGGGAATGCAAATACGCCAATAATATGAAATAATTGATCTAAACAAATAGATAAACACAGACTACATGTTCCTTGGCAGAATGCTAATTTTCCATTCCTATTCCATTTTAAAATATTTTTAATATATTTTTATGGAAGTTTTAACTGTGGTATTCTTTGTAAAATAAATTGTCTTCTTCAGCATTAATAAAATTACATATGGACAAAGATTATTCATCAGATTTACTCATATTTACAACTGAATCCTCAAGAAAGTATTTATCTTTGGTTCATTCATTAGTAATCATACATAATATTTTGAAAATATACCTGTCATAAGTCTTTTTTTTACAAAAATAACTCACAAGAATGAAATAGAGCTCACTGTTCTTGCTCTTTTTTGTTTATTTTTTGTTTTGTTTTGTTTTCTCAGCAGGAATATTTATAACAATTCACTCTGAATTTTCAAGTGACCAGTAGTGACATGTTTTCTCTTGAATGCTTTAAAAGCTGTGATTTCAAGCATTCATAGTCAGGAATGGTAATTAAATTTCCCTGAGTAACCTAAACTGAACTTTCTCTATATGCCTGCAAAAAATATCTCAGAAGTAGAGAGTAAGTCATATCTATTTTAGTAGATAGTAAATCAGAATAGTGTTCAAAGTGTAAATGTCCCCATTTACTGAACAAAGAAGAGAAACATAAAACTGAATGGTTGTCCAAGAAACAAAAGCCATGAATTCTCTACCAATTTTGAACAAAATTTCAATAAAAATATGCAGTAAAATGGCAATGAAATGTAAAATGAAGGGCCAACATGGTACCAATTCCATGAATGAAGCCATCATCTGAACAAGAACTTCAGGTTGTACCTCATTTTGGATGATTGTGAAGAGCTTCCTTGTGTCATTAAAGTGCCACTGTATTGGCAATTATTTTATAGTTTGGGGATTTTTGTAGGCTGGAAATCATGGAACTGGATTATCTGTCAATGATCAAACACTCTTAAACAGTTCCTTCTTAAACATATTACCCTAACCTACCCAGTTGAAAAAGATGTATATTTTTTTTATCTGTTCTCAGATCATTTTTCCCTGTTATCATGTTTCCCTATACTGTCAGGTACCAGGGTGTTGTAAGTATGTGAAAACTGATCCAAAGAAGCAGTGAGTTGAGTCTGAATCCGCCTACAGGTGTTCACTGACACATACAAAAGACTATTTTCAGTATATATCTATTGTGACTCTTTCATCTCTATCACATATTTCTGCTAAGGCCAAGGTCTGTTTAGAGAGGTGTTTATTCAAAAGAAAGTGTTTTAAAAAAATCTTACTTACAGTACAGGTGAAACTTGTTTTTGATTCATTGGATTTAATGTAATTCTAACTATTGCCAATATTAAAGGTATCTTTTTACGAGTATCGTGAGAAAATCGATCAAATATCCAATTTAATATGCCGTCTACTGTAAATTGAATCTGCTTCACTATTTGTTAGCTTTTTCTTTTTTTTCTCCTTTCTCCAATTGCTATCATCTCTGCTCTAATCGAGAACTACAAAATAGAGCAGCAAAGATTACAAGAGCAAGTGCAGGGCAATCAGCAAGCTATCTCCCTGCCAGAATGCCCCCCTGAAATACAATAAAAAAAGAAGAATCCTGTGTGGCAGAGAAAGGTGGAGGAAGATGGCTATGTCATCCTTTACTTTTCAGACTGAGCACAGAGTGAAGTGAAAAATAAGTATACTGGAAAAAAAGGCAGAAGAAAATAGAAGTGTAACTGCCCCTCATTTGAAAGAGTAAAAAAAGAGGATAAAAATAGAAAATATTCAACAAAGACCTGAAAAGCAAATAAAAAAGTATGCAAAATCTACATATCGATCAAGAGATCATGAAAAAAGTAAAGATTTATAGTTCAAGACTTGTTTTGGCTTCCTTTTTTTTTTGATAACTTGCACAATGTTTACTGAAATGACTTGAAATCAGAGGGAGAGGTAAAAATAATTGACTTAATGGTTAAATAGTGCTATGCATATGTTGTTCCGCTTCTTTACTCTTTGAATATGTGAAACAACAAAAAAAAATGTGTGGGAAAGCACGGGCTATATTTTGCTACAGTACAAACTAAGCATAACCTACATAGTTATATACATTTTTATAGAGTATGAGTTAATGAATTTTCATAATTTCAGGTAACAAAATCTGTGCAAAGTCTGTAACATAAGAACTGTGCTAAATAATAGTAATGAGAATGTTTGAAATGGTAAAGTCAGTCTAATGAGGAAAGAAAACAAAAGGATTTCAAGAATTTATCAAGGTGACAGCAAGCCAGAACTTTATTTTCCTGCTAATAGAGAACCTATTTTCTCTAACTCTGTGAAGAATTTGCGTGAGCTGTTCACTGCTGGATTTTTTGTAATACATAATGAGTTTTGTTTTGCTGACTCTGTTGACTGAGCCCACAGCATAATTAGAGATTTTTTTTCTGCTGACTGAGTAGAAGAAAGTAATATCTGCAATCATATAGCTCTAAAGCAGAAGTTTAATCTGTACTCATGCAGAGACCCGCTACAAAAGTGATGAAGCTTATGCTTACTAAGTGATGGAGTTATACAGACACAACCTTCATAATGGCATATGATACGTTTAACCACACAAAAAGCTGTATCAGAGAAAGACCTGGGGAAATCTCAAACTTTTGCTATTCCCCTTCAGCCTAGCAAGAAAATCTTGTGGAAGTAAGTCTCAATGTACAGTAACCATCGACTTGTCATAGTGAACCTGAGCAATTTCAGCGTGGTAGTGAAGGTCTGATATCGTAAGTTCTTGTTGCAGTGAAATGTCAATATGATAAAAACTTGAAGAGTAAATATAAATATGAAGGTCTGCTGAAAGCTGATTAAATGCTGATATACTGATCATGCAAATATTCAAAGGTAGAGAAAGTTTGCTTGGCTGCTCTACATTTTCAAATAATCTCATACTCAGCTCCTATGTCATAATAAGAGAAAAAATTAAGTACATATTTTTCTATGATTTTTGTTTGCTATTGAATTAACGTAATGAATATAGCATAGTTTCTGTTCTTATCAAATTAAACTTCTCAATTGGACCAACTTAAGCAATGGGGAAACTTTAATAAATGTGAAGAATATGAAGTCCCTCTAAATACCATCCTCACAAATAGCATCCCATAATGAAAATACTGTATTTTCCCAAATACGCACACAAAGAGATATCATCAAAATTCTCATTGATTTTTATTTATTTTTGTAATTCTAGATTCACACATATACAGACACAACAAACAGACAAACAAACAAACAATTCCTAAGGTATGTAGATCTGAGATAGATGTGCAGCCAAAGGGCATTTTCAAGGGCAAGGTATATTTGAAGGTTTTCTTCCCTAAGATAAGCTATTCTTTTTTTCCCTAAATCTAGCTTTGTGCAAGTGCTGAAGAGGGTGAATAACTCCTGAAGTTTACCTGAAGCCTGGTCTCACTCTCTTAAAACAGAGTATTGATTTTACCATTTCCATTTCTACTGCACTTCGTTTATCACAACTGCCATTTTTCTGTCTTCTTTACTATTAGTTTATTTCTTTTTGCCTTATCCTGCAGTTATCCTTCCCTTAACAAAATATTATCTTCCTACTCTCTATTCTTTCTTCCTACTTTGTAGCGACCCTCTCTTTCAGTTCAAGTGTAGAACTGAATATGTCCATGGATAGAATTCAGTTCAAAACTAAAGATATCTAAATCTAAGATGAATCAAATATTTACTTTCCTAATATAGCAAATGGAGATAAATTCAATCAATGGAATAAGGAGAGTTTTGCAGCTAAATGCCAGGACTCTCTAGAATATATTAACAGTATTGACTAGATTTTCACTAGGTAAAATGGGTGGTTAGACACCTACTGTGCATGTAATCATCTTTATATGGACATCTAAAATTGGATACCATAGTCTGAAGTGAAAACCTACTTAATTTACATGTTTGTTTGCTACATATTACTCCTTGCCGTCCTATTAAAATAAAGGCGTAATAAAATGACATAATTGGATAGCTCATTTTCCATCATATTCCAGAGCTGAACTCCTGGCTATGAATAATTTTACAAAAGCATATGAGTGGAGGTCCTGTGCTTTTCAATAATATTTGACCCCTAGGGTTTCAACTGCACAGCCTTATGTAGAAATAGCAAACCTTAGTAAAATTGTGTCATGGGTCCGTATAAATTCTAAGCATTCTAAGTTTTTGGCATCTGTTTTCTCTTTCTGAATTTCTATAATATGCCAGATCAGAAACAGCTTTATTTTGTTACTTTTTGTTACAAAAAAAATCACCTCTTTGGCAGATCATGTTTGAAATCTGGAATACTTTGATGCCCAACTAAATGCCTGATCAATCTCCCAGTGAGTCTGGTTAAAAACTTGTCTTTGGACTTGTATTCAGGAAACAGCTTGAACATTGTGGAATGACTGTAAATAGTTATTCCAAAATATTAAAATAAATGTGTAGGCAAAATGGTAATCTCTGAAAAGCAGGATAGGATGGCATCCTGCTTTCAAACACATCAGCTGAGAGAGAATAACACAATATCTCAGGACAGGGGGAATATTCTTTCTAGATATCAATGAGATAAGAGCTCAAAATGTATTCTTCCTATTACAACATCAGTCACACTGCTCTTAAAGTCATTGAAAAATCTGATAACTCAATCCCACATATCCCAAGAATTACCCCAAAATTCATATATTCCAGGGTGTAAACAATCCATTGAATCCCAGCTACCTGAAGAATTTACTACTGCATACAAAACATTTCAAAACAGTGAAAGAATAAGCTGATTAAAGCAAAGTCAAAATTGCTGATGAGATAATGGATGCTAACTAATATCTAGACAAGAAAAATGTCTAGACTTGGAAGAAAAGTACTTAAAGCCTCTTTTGTCTCTTGTGTTAGGTGTCCTTCATAGAGTAGTGTCGTCTTCTCTTCCATAACTAATATTTTGCAGGAACTCAAAGCTGCAATTAAGGGAGAATTTTATATTTGTTTAAAAGCATTAATTATCTGTTATTTTTCTGCTTATGATGTCTTAGTTCATTATTCCTTAATACATAATGACTCTGCTTGTATGATATGGTACATAGTGTCACTCACATTATGCCAATACAACTTGAAATATATCCATTCTCTAAATAGGCCTTTAGAATGGGACAGAAGGAGGATGAATAATTTGTGGGAAATCATACTTCCTATTTTTTACCAATTTGAGGAATTTGAAGAAAGTTAAAATGATTTTAGTCTCATGATCAGAAATTTTTGCACTAAATTCATGCATTTCTCCTCAAGATTAGAATTACTTTCAAAACAAAATTATCATACATTGCCCAGAATTTGTGGCTTGCTATGTTTTTATAGTACCATAAATTGAACATTATTATTCTTGGGAAATTATGCCTTTGTAAGACATGTCAAAGAGCTAGAACAGACAGATAGATAACAGCTGAATCATGTTTAATGTTCAAGATCCTATGAAAAGCTCATTTTTTTGCATATATTAAATCATATCCTAAGGGGAATAGTCTAATATTGCATGGCTGTGTGATAATGGAGAGTTATCAGATACTGTGTTCCTCTATTTCATTCTATTCTTCCTCTACTTCATAAAGCACAAGAAAACTGAACTATTCTAACATGCAGAAACAAAGAACAAACCTGCTTATCTTCAAGAAATAAATAATTCCATTCATTTGCTTCATCTAGCAATGTCAGAGTCTTCCCTTCAGCTGGCAAAGAACTTTATAAACAGATCTATTCCATGAACAGCAGGAGTTCTGAATGTGTCTCTAGTTTTGCTTTCCTAAAATGGTCATGTACTGCCTCGAATACCGATTAGCATGCAGTGTTTTGCATGACCTGGTGCAAAGTAGAGGCACACTGGTGAAAAAGTAAAATATCTTCTGTCAGTCTTAATTATATATAATTTATAGCTTTCTATATAGCTTTCTATAGCTTCTATATGTTCTATATAGCTTTCTATATTTTAGTCTAATCGCTAAAAATCTTCATGTTGCTTGAGTACGCTCTTTTGTAAAAGTAAAATAAAAAAGAAAGAAAATGCAATGTATGACTTGCTTTTGTACACAAAATATCTGTTTTAATTTACTTTTGTTGTTGCTGAAGCTACATTTGCTTAAGCATATATAACACTTTAAGAAAAGTCATAATTAATCCTTCAGAAAAGGAATCTAAAAACAAGATAAGAATGTAGTTGCTTATGAGCAATATGCCATGTGCAGCATGATTTTATTGCTATTTTTTGCCTTTTGCCAATGAAAATTAAATACCAATGAACAGATATTGAAGTTTTTTTTTCTCTATCTCTCTCTTCAAAATGCATATAGAGTTATGTGAATAATTCCCATTTATTCAGATAACACTCATGGTTTCCTAAGGAAAAGTATATTCTACTGTCAAATGTAATTTATCTGAGACTTCAAGATACTCTAAAAGTGACTAAGCACTGAGCTTCAGATAATTGACTATGCCATTGATTAGGTGCTGGTGTGAGGTCTGGCAAGCAGAGCAGACCATTAAGAATTACTGGATATGACCCAAGAAACTGCTTCGTGTGATAGATAGCAGTGTGAGAAACCCTCAAAAGTTACAGATAGTGCTGTGTGGCAAGGCTGGATTTCACATGTGGTTAATAGGGAGTTAGGTGAGAAACAGCTTAACCTCACAGATAGTTGAAGGAGAGCATTTGGGATCTTTTGAGGAGCATAATTTTACAAGGCCACCTCTACTATAATCAATAAATAATCCTGGTAACTTTGGTAACCATATCATATATAGCTGAGATTAACTAGGTAACAAAAATAACAAATTTGGATGCAGAAGTTGGAAAATTAGGGCCATGAGGGAAAACAAATTGCGGTGATTTAATTGTGGTAAGACTGAGGCAGGGAGAGGAAGCTATGACGGAAGCAGAGAATGATGGAAAGGAAAGGGAAGTGAATCATAACATATGCAAAAAGTTGTCAGAGTGCTGCAGGGATATCTGCCAGGCTGCCCTGCACATTGTCATCATAACTGGAGCAGGACAGTAGCCCAAATCTGCCCTTGTGATTAGGAGGACCTGAAGAGGATGAGCAATGAGTGGCGTGGTTACATCCAAAACAGTCAGATGAATAGGTTCAGCATGCTAGTATTAGTGAGTCAGTTCCCATTTCCAGTATCATCATCAACTTCCCGTCTCTTTGTAGTATCTGGTGGAATTGGCAGGAACTTCTTCAATACTCATAACACAATGCACTTCCCACTCCATGCACAGCACATTCATTGTGGTGTTTTCTGAGAAGCACATCCCACCAGCCCTAAGAGATGATCACCTGGGAGATGATATTCTGACTCTTGGATGTCTCCTCCTGTCTGCCTACCAGTTGTTTTTGAAGCACATAATTTTTACAGTGCTAAGTGTATGATCAGGATTCCTCCTGCTTTGATCATCCTTCAACTTGTCATAGTACGGGAGACCTCCATCCAGAGCAGGCATTGTGTAAACATTGCACTGGTTCCTCTTCATCAAAATTTGTTCTTTGTGGATGTTTTGCATGTGTCGGATCATGGTGCCCCCAGGATACTAAATTTAACTTAACTCCTATTGACGTCAGCTCCCCTCAGTATTCAGAAAGGTTCAGAGCTCTGAGATTTGACTCCTTTGGCAATTTAAAAAAAAAAAAAAAAAAGCCTGAAAGTTGTAAATGCAATGCAGATAATTATTCCAGGAGCAGTATAAGGTAGCATGTTTCTCTACGTAATATATGGGAAGAGGTAACTTGTATCCTTGTATGACTCAAAAAGCTACAGCAAACCCCTACATTACTGCTACATTACTGAGTGAATAGGGAACAAACTCTAGAAATTAAAGTGGTGCAGAATAGAAGCAAAATACTGTCTAAGGATTTGGCACCAAGCTCTAAGTGTAAGTTGGTGAGGATTAGACATCTGTAGGAGATCACTTAGCAGCTTGGGCCTCCCCCACATATCACACATATGGCATACAGAGACTTCTCTCAAAGGTGGAGATAGGAAGGAATCTATCATGAAGTAGGGATATCTTGAATTCCTACACAGGTTAGAAACCCTGAAAATCAACCATGACAAGAGAGGAAGGAAGGAAGGAAGGAAGGAAGGAAGGAAGGAAGGAAGGAAGGAAGGAAGGAAGGAAGGAAGGAAGGAAGGAAGGAAGGAAGGAAGNGAAGGAAGGAAGGAAGGAAGGAAGGAAGGAAGGAAGGAAGGAAGGAAGGAAGGAAGGAAGGAAGGAAGGAAGGAAGGAAGAGGAAGGAAGGAAGAGGAAGGAAGGAAGAGGAAGGAAGGAAGGAAGGAAGGAAGGAAGGAAGGAAGGAAGGAAGGAAGGAAGGAAGGAAGGAAGGAAGGAAGGAAGGAAAGGCTAGGGGTTCTTTGTCACTTGAACAAAATGAGGTTCTGAAAATATCAAAATTAGTTTAATGCAGTCTAACACTTCAGCAAGTGTTTACTTTAAAACTGGAATCCAGATTTAGCTAATGACATTTACCAAAGTTTTATCAACCATTTTTTACATTTTTTTTCCGCAGATTGCCTATCAGGTTTTCTATTTTTATTAAGACTTGAGCTATTTTGCTTCAAAAGAGATAAGTTGAATAAATGACTTCCCAGTATCTTTTATTTTTCAAGATTGCATAAAGTATCCAAAACAATAATTAAAATCCATCAAAGTGTTGTTTAAAATATTGTAAAGCACTATGCCTATTACAATTTTGTGGTCTGGGGAGTGCGTGTGGATGTCAGTGAAAGATGTTCACAGTTAGCATTTTAAAGATGACAGAATTTAAGGATTCCAATAATGTAGAGTATTGAGATAAGATAATTTATATTCTTGCTATTTGGTATATAATAAACCCCATAGTTACAGAGTAAGTAACTGAATACTCTACATTGCCATTTCTGACATTCACAAGTACTGTAATTTGGAAGTATTGTCTGTTTACTTCGTATGCCAAATGTAAATTACTGTTGATTGTTCACTGTGACTGTTCTGCTTCTATAACATTTTTAGAAATCTATGTGGTTTTTGACATTTTAATTTTATTTCTTTCTATCTTTCCTTTTATTTATCTTTTTTTTTCAGCCAGGTGATACAAAATTAATGCAGTGCTGATAAGAAAAAGAAATAGAAAAAATGCAGTAGGCATTTTTCTTTGGAATTTTCTTATTTCAGTTAAGTACTAGAAGTAACTAGTGGATGCTCAGTTTATGATACCTCTGCCTTTGGAGTCAAAAAATATATTTGATCACCATCAATCAGAGATGGTTTAGATATATTTGACCTGGCTTAGTATAAAAGAAGAGACCAGCAGGTTCCTAACTGCAGGTTCCAGATCATGAATGTTTGCTGCAATCTCTGTATGATATTTTGGCTTTCATTTGGTTTGAGCAGAGTAAGGTTCTTTGGGATAGCTTTATTATAAGCCTCTTTCCAAGACAACATTGGAAAGTACACCACAGGACCCAAACGTATATAAACACTAAAAATAAACTTTTAATTTGGTGGTAGTGAGAATCCTATTTAGTTTACTATTCGTTGTTAAGATTTATTAAATTGTCTTGAGAGGCCAGCTCAGCATGCAAAGATCAAAGGGTATTACACCTCATTTCACCAATTTATGTTGCTATGTCTCATTTTGTCAAAAAAAATTCTTTAGCCAGTGACAATACAGTACAAAACTTTCGTTCTGAATAGCTTGCTTTAAATAACTAGTTGTTTTTCTCTAACTCCTTCTTTTGTATTTTTATCTTTTTTATTTTCTCATATTGCTTTATTCATCCGGAATTTATTCCTTTTTCTTTTTCTTTTTTAATTACTTTAACTCTGTTAATCTGTAGCACTCTTACACATAAAGTTTCATTTTCTGCTTCTGTTTTTTCTGTCTTTCTGTCTGCCTTTATCATGTTACGTGCCATGTGCAAAAGGATTATAAAAACTTTTCTGCTTTCTAGTTAGCAACGTTTCTAGTTAGCTCACCCAAGATCTACATGCATGTGCACTGCCTTGCCTTGTAATTAGGTTTTTTTTGACACTTTTTCATCCAAGACCTCAATATGTCATTTCCAGTTCCTCCATCCTTCCATGCCTGTCCTGTGATCCAGTGTGTAGATTTTCATGTACTAGGTGAGAAAAGAATTTGTTAATGTGCCTAAGATTGGTGAGATGGAGACAACAAAAAATAAGTCAACTGCATCTATCTATAATGTATATGGATGTGTCATTGCTTTATACATTAGAGAAACAGATCATAGTCAAGGGAAACTTTGTGGCCATTCATAAAACCAGCGTCTACACTTTGCATTAATGCTAGGAAATGGCATTCAGTGAGGGAAAGCTGTCTTCTGCCATTGTGTGTCCAAAGACATTGAAAGCTTAATGTCTGAACCAAAAATGCTCATATACAATATGGGTTGCGAAGGAAAGTAAGAACTCATCTTACTTCACATGTTCCTGTTTACACAGACTTCTGTATTATAAGTCAAGACTAGAACACAGCCCATGAGTATGCGTTGACTCATTAACCAAATTATGATAATTTTCATTTCAAAACTGTAAAAACAAATTCACTATGAGAAAGAATTTAGGAAGGAATGTGAATAGAGAAATGCAGAAATCCCAGTACTTTATTTTGCATGTCTCCTGAAACTGCCTAAAAAGGTATGACAAAATATGCAGTAACTCTTAAAAATCATTATTTAAAGATAAAATAAAAATAAATTCACAGTGAAAAAATGGCTAAAAAAAAATAAATTCCTTTCAAAAAAGACTGATAGTGACACTTTCTACCCTTTCCTACTGTCACGCTTACCAAAACCACTACTTCTGAATGCTAGTAAGTTCCAGATTAAGGTTCAGAATAAAACATTTTAATCTTTTCTGATAAAACACACAGTCTACCTGCCACACTCATTTGTACATTGCATCAACTAGAGCAGCCCATACTTCACCCATGGCATAGTTCTCCACCTGCCTCGCACAAAGAATGGAAAATCTAACAAAGTTTACTGTAGTGCTTTAGGATGTTAAGTACTAAGGATACCTTTAGGTCTTTAAGGATGCTATTCTGTGTGCTAGAACCATATCTTTCTTTGACATCACAGATCCGCTTTTATTTCTTCTAAATGCTGAGCATTCATATGGCAAGGGGACATCCCCCACCCTAACACTGCTAACAGAAACTACCACACACAGATGAAGTGAATTTTTCTTGATTTTTCCTAAGTGTGTATTCCTATTTTCTTTTCAACTGTAAGCAAGATTTTCAGAAAGAGGCAATCATTCTCATCAGTTCTTGATTTTTTTTTCTCAGCTCACCTCACAATCACAGCTCTACCAAAAAATTCAATTCATTTTAAGGTCTTTCAACAAGTTCATTCAGGGCATTCTGGGACAATCTGAGTGCTTGTGGATGACTCTTGCAAGATGAGAGCTACGCAAAAACAGACCTCCTAATTTCTGGATGTTATTTGATTTTTAATGAACAATTTAGAAGAATCCAGCCTAACCCACTAAACCACAACAACCACTACAACTAAAAGGATTGATAAAATATATCACTCTTCTCCTTAATAATTTTCTTTTCATAGAAGATTTGGATTTTCCTTTTTGTAGTATAAGTATTTTGGGGGATTATGATAAAGAGGAGAGTGAAGAGAGGGAGTAAATAATTTCCTTTAACCATAGAAGTCCTGCACATCTGGGAGACAGCAAGTTGGAATAGACAAGAATTTTGCTTTTTTTGCCTTTTCATCATCAGTTTCTGAGCGAGTAGTCTTAAATCTATATCTCAGCTTATTCCTAAAAATACAAAAGACATTGCCATGTTTCCCTAAACAGGAACTGCCTGAAAGATACAAACAAAACTTTCTCTGCCTTTCTGTTTTAATTAGAGTGTGCTGTAAATATGAATTGTGTTTTTTGAGACTGTGATTACAGTCAGTGTTTCAGCCACTGTGGAAATCCATTAGCAACATCTACCAGCAGTGGACAAACCCAACATGACATGGTAATTTTGATGAATTCTTGTTTATCATAATTTATTAATCAGCATGCAGTCCTGCTTTTCTTTCATATTATTTCTATCTCCCTAAAGGCATATCTTCTAACACAGCTTTTTGCATCTGTTCCTTCACATTCTTTTATGAATTTTGAATGAATTAAAAAATATTATTTTTAAAAGCAGTCTACTCATTCTGTCAGCTAGTTTTGCCTTTTTTTTCCTCAATATTTTTTGACACTGCTGCTTTCTTTGTAATCTTTTGATTCTTATATAATTGCTAAAAAAATGATATTTATCTGGAGCTCTGATGTGCTATCTTTTATTTACTACATATATTTGTCTGATCATCCTATTGCTCTTAACTTTTTTCTTTAACCTTTCCTTACACCAGACAATCTATATCTCCCACACTTGATTGCCTCTGATTAAAGTTTGTTCTTCAGTTTCTTTAAATCCATCTTGACCTTTATTTAATTCACTTGCATTTATTATTTGATGACATGCATGATTTTCTAGGTGCACATTAACTTTAAGTTTTTCATCTCCTTTCTGGCTTGAATATATATAATTTATTTTAACTCATCAACTAGTTCGTGCATGCATTACAAGCTCACTCTGTTTAAATAGGTTGTAGGGGGAATGGAGCAAGTGCTGAAAGTTTGGGATGAAATCAGATATGATAAATGAAGAGAATGCACAATATTATGCTTTGTGCAAATTAGATCAAAATCAAATATTATTTAGTATATAGCTCCCCCTTGTACACATTGTGCCAGGAAGCAACTGTGTGCTGTGTCAACAAATCTGCTGATTAATTTATTCCTAAGACTGGATGTGACCCTGTTGATTTCCAAGTAGTTTAAACCTTCTCTTTTGCCTCATGATAATTAATCTCTATAGACTCAGCTTCAGCCTGTCATTCTTACCCTCATCTATCTCTCTCTGCCTTTCCCATTGCATTTTCTGAGAAAAGAGGTATCATTATAGAAATGTCCTTCCCAAACAGACTATTTATTGCCTAAAAAATATCAGGTTTTGGATGAGAAACCCATTCATTAAGTTATTGAGAATATTTTGGAAGATAACTTTCACTTTCATGAAACCTCCACATATTGGAAGTATCATGCATTTGTGTAATTTTTGAACTCACTCAAAGCTTTCACAGACTGATGTCTTGTGGGCCAACTTTTCTCCCCTCCTTTTTTTTTTCTGAACAAATGTCCCCTTTGTGAGCCAACAACTATTTTCAAATTTGCCACTAATACAGTCTATGAGCAAGAGTTGATGCACAATATGGCTTTCCAAACCAAATTATATTATGTCCTAGGCTATCAATTAGTTATATAATTATGAAAATTTAAGAAAAAAAAACAGTATTAAGGAAAAAAATGGCTTTGGAGGCTTTATCTTTTAGAGATAGTATATCACCATGATCAATGTCTGGTTTACATCTAAGCTTCAGATGTGCTTCCTTAAGATTTTAAAACATTTGGTTCTGTAGGAGGATTCTGTCTCTACACTTTGCAAACAGAGTCTGCCACATGGCATTGGACTCACAAAATGTGCCAGTGTAGGATGACTGTGGAAAGGATGTGTTACAATTCTTGTTACTATCTAACTTCAACAAGCCACTGAATTATGCTGGAGTCCTCATGGATGTGAAATGCTCCTATGCTCATATTGTATCATTTAAAACCAACAGTATTAATATTTCTGTGATGAGGTAATATCACAAAGTCATGGGTACAAGCTGTAAGTCACAGATATTTTTTCCCAGCAGAATCTTGAATGCTAAACTCCAAAAAACACTAATTTTATGGAAATATTTCTATACCTTCCCCAACAAACCGAACATATCTAAGACTTCAGTTTCTTTTTTGTCTTTGTAGTAATGTGTTAAATTTTTGTCCATTATGTGTCAAAGAATAATTTTGTGACAATGTGCTTGAAGGTGTTTGAAGGAGTTTCCCTGCCATCTTAAGCCTCAGGGAGTTTCTAGAAGCCGGGTGCTGGTTGAAATGTTTGCCATAAGGCATAAACCCTCATAAGACTCCTACCTAAAATCTTTTCTGAATTCTTTGCATGTCTCTAGATTGATTCTGTGTCCTCAATCTATCCTGAATGAAAAGGGTTCTCTGTGCTGAGCATATACAGGAAAGGATCTAGGACAATAGTCTTTTCTTTAAAGCATACTTTTCCCACTCTTTTATAAGCTATAGACGAAAACTATCCAAACTGGGCACAGGCCATATTTCTGCCTTAAGGTAAATATTTCTCAAGAACTCAAAGAGAACACAGGTCAGATTTACAGAAATCTATCTATCTACAGGAATCTATCTATTTTGAGGACACCGGATCCACTTTATTGCCTGTAGAATATAACTACAGACCCTTATACATCCCTGTATCTGTATACCTATACATAACCATACTTATAACATCTACTTATACATATAACTACTGGCACTACTACGTTCTCTTATACAAAATTTACTATGCATGGAGGCGCTGAGGCACTGTAATCTAATTTAACTATTGACGTCTGAAAACACAAAAATCTTTTGGAGTTATGGGAGGCTGTTTTGTTATATCCAGCTGGGATAGCATGAGTGGGGAGGAGGAATCTCTGGGGAAATCTCTGACAAATAATGAAAATAGTCATTGTCCAAAATTGAATTTTCGAGGCATTTTTTCTCTCTGTGCTGACAAAAGATGGATGTAAACTAGAGTAATCAGGGCTTCAGTTTTACATCTCAAAAGAGAGAAGACACTTGAAGCAGTGATTGTAGAGTCAGTTATTTTAATGAAATTTACTCTTTTTTAAACAAACCACGTTATGTTCTCAATAATACATGCCTTTTCTTTAAGATTTCTTGTGTAATGAGCAGACAACCCATTTCTATCATGAATAGAGTGCTGAAAACACTTTTAAACAGCTTTTAATCCACAAACATGTAGCGATGCAATTACTGATGTTAAGAGCAAATAAATTTTAGTCTCAAAACAAAAAATTAAAAATTCATTATATGTAAAGTATAAATATATGAGATCCAAGTTTTTGTCAGCATGTTAGGTCATTCATATATTCAAGCTGGGCATTTTCTTCCCTGCATTTCTTCATACCCTTGTGAGTAAAAGACAATGTCTGAGTGGGCTCACACAACAGTTTGTGTGTGGCACAATGATGAGCAGCCTGCACTTTCACTGCTAGACCTCAACTGTGGAGCTGAAGTCATGACAGGCCGTTTCAAAGGTGGAAAATGAGCCATGCTACCCAATGGCAGGATGTTTTAATGAAATACTCTGCATAGCAGCAAAAATTTAGGCTGCCAGTACCCACATGTTCCAACTGCCCATTGATTCTGCAAAAGAATAGTGCAGTGGAGCCTCTTCTGTTTTCTTAGACAGTCTCATGAAATAGTGAAACAGGATCAGGTTACTGAGACATTTAAAGGGAACAGTAAACATAAAAAGAAAATAATAATAATAAAGATGAATCAGGGACATTTTTCTTTGGTAGCCTAAGTGACTAGTCTAGATATGTAGTCTAGATGTAGTCAAAGAGACTACATATTTAAGAGAGGACACAATGAGTTATATCTAGAACTGGAAAGACTATGTAACCTGTCGGTTATGAGGAGCAGTAGAATTAATGGACATCCACCAAAAATATTGTGTTTGGTACTTTGATGTTTTGTGGATGAAGACTGAATTTGGAAGGAAATTTTTAAGGTATCTGAAAAGTTAATTTAAAATGGGATGAAATATTACACAGGTATTATTTGTGAAGATCTTATTTGAATCAAGAATCCAAAGAACTTTCCTGTTTTACTGATGTTCCAATACATGACTAATAAAAGCTCGAAATGGACAGAGAAGAAGAAATATCCTCAAGCTGAGAACAAGCTTGATTATATCGTCTGAAGCAGCAAGAGTGAATTCTCCTTTCTGCAACATTTACTATCTCTGTAAAAGAACAGAGAGAAGGGAATGAGTAAAAGAAAGATGAATAGGAACTAGGAGGAAGGGATGGACAATGTTATAGCTCCAATATGTGAAAACAATTAAGGAAGGTGTCTTGTACAATTTGTTGCCAGAGGGTAAAAGACCTAAGTTAATAAATTCATTCTCTGATTAAACTACAGCCCTTTTATCTTATTTTTCATCCTACACACACACAGAAGAATTTCTGGTGGATAACAAACTCGATATTTGAATCCTTTTTTGTAGGTTCCCATCTTTTCAATAATGTAGTACAGTAAGTTTTTCAAACTTTCCTTTATGTATATTCTCTCCTTATATGCAGTACAACATTCCCTGTGAATTCAACCAATGACAGTAACACTTTTTTTTATTTGTTTGTTTTATTTTGTTTATTTCATACAAATAGATTGTACCTTCTATTTCCTATTTTCTTAAATATTTTTTGCTCATATTTTCTGAGTCAGGTTACCACCTGCTTTCCCTAGAATTCCACTACCACCTCTATTCTTACTTTTGTCTCCCTTTACATGCATAATATATTTCTCCCTTTCCTTATTCTGAGGATATCCAAATCTGTCTCCATTTTTTCTTCTTTAATTAATCCATTTTATTGTGGAATAGTTCCACTGAACTGTAAAAATACTGAACTCTGCAGCACTAAAAAAATCTAAATCACTATTTCAACTGGGTAAAGGAAATAAAAGCAATTTACCTTTCATAATTTGTGACAATCATCTCACTTTAGAAAATGACAAAGCGTAAAGCAACAGAGAATTCAGAGTATTATAAAAAGATTTTCACTTCAGCATAACTAGTGAAGATAGCCATGAATTATGGGTATGACTACAGAAAGCTTTTGGAAGATTTTTTTGGAAGTGTTTTTAATTTTTTTTAATATCATATTTAAGTAGATAGTGCCTTTTCAGAATCAAGATATGGTAGGATGCTGAGAATCAAAACATCATTTAGGTAGCATGAAGCACCACTTCTAGTTGGATTTATATTGGTCAATAGAAGATAACTACCTCATGTCTGGTTTTATAGGACGAACTGATGAATTTTAGTAAAACTTAAATTCCTCCTTTGGACAATGGCACGTTGTTCCTGTTCTATTATGTGAAGGATAGCTGTGATATATGAGCAGAATAACACCTCTCTAGTGTCCATCCACCTGAGTCATTTCAGTTCTCATCCATTATACGCCTAAAGAAATGAAACAAGCCCCTTTCTCTTTATATTGCCTTTATTCTCTTGCCTATTGCTTATATTCTCTTTATATTTACATATTTGTATTGCCATTATACAGCTGGCCAATGTGAATGATTACCCAATATCAAGAGATATTTCACAAAAATGACTCCTTCTTCCCAATCAGAATCACAACTTGATATATCACATCAGAAAATTATGTCAAATGTGAGCATTCTTATTCTGATACCGTGTAAAAAGTCTTGTCTTGGATCTAATGGATAGGATTTTTTTTTTGTTAATATAAAAAATAGTGAAAATCTATACTAAGAAGCTTTAATAAAAAGGAATCAGAACATATGGAACAGCTGGACTCTTACGACAAACAAATTTCTTATTATTTGTTGAAATTTTTTAACATCTTGCTTGATAGTGGAACTTACTAGTATCTAGTTTGATCAAATTTCTTAATTACTATAAGCTGGAAAACAGTGAGATATGAAACAAGAAATGTGTAACGGTTTTCTCTTTGCATTTTTCTCTTTTTTTGTCAGCTTGAGCAAAAAATATACTTCTCGTAATTTTTTCCTTGCATTGCATTCTGCATTTGTATATTCTAACAGTTTTTGGTGTGCAGGAATAGTAAAATGTTATTTTCTGCTTTTATTAACAATAGCTATTGAACTTTTTTGAGTCTAAGATAGAAATTTGATTTGTACTAATTTTATTTGAATGAACATATCCTAGAATTCTTAATTGGCCTGGTAGTCTAGAGGACCAGTAATATTTAGTTAGGTATGTACTCAATATTTTTCAAGTATATCAGGCATAATCTACTTGTAATTGTACCCCTTCATATATTATTGCAAAGAATATAATTTTCCATCTTATCCACTTTATGATCCATATTAGCTAGTGTTTTAGATAGTAGATCTTGATTAATTATATTCATATTATATATATAATATTAATATTGATTAATTATATTCATATTATATTCTTTTTTTTTTGAAGTTTCCATCTCTAAGATGCTTAGTATGTTACTTCTTATACTAACATGAGCATCATTTTGTGAACATTTATAACCAACCTTAATTTTATTGATGGGAATTATGTTGCTAAACTCAGTAAAATTGTTCAGTTTTTAAAATCACTCGCCTTTTCCGTTTTTGTTTAGCCACAACCTAACAAGCTCACTGTAGCTGTGTTGCCATTACATGATTTTGTTTAACATCTCCACTTAGCAGTCTTGATATATGATTAGGTTCTTGTATCCTGCTGAAGAGTGCATTTTTTCAAATGTGATTCTCACCCAGAATATAATGTTTAAAATTCTGCACAGCCTAATTACATAATATTTGATTATTACAGTCTTATAATATTTCAAACAAATAAATAATTTATGCACATTTACACATGGAAACTTTTCTTATCTGTGTACTGATTTGCTTTTCAACATAACTATGCGTATCTACAAACATACCTAACCATAGCTATAAAAGTGGTAGATCTCTTACAAAGGATGAACTTTTCTAGTCTGACTATTTTACATATCCTTAAATTTTGTTTTTATCTTTAGAAGAAATGATTTTTAGTTTAGGTTTTTGGTTTTTTTGGGTTTTTTTGCGTTTTTTTTGAATGCTCTTCTTTGGTTTTGCAAGCAATGCTTTTTTCATTTTGTCCAAAAAGATCTTTGAAATCATTATTAAGATTTTCCAATAGTTATAGTAGTTGTCTCCTAGTGGAATTCAACAGTGATCAAGTTCAAAAGGCTTTGCTTTGGTCAGTCACGCTGATTTTTAGAGGATTTAAACCCTGACATTCTGTCCTGGTCACAGCTTTCAATGATCAAATTCAAGGAAGTAATGACTGTTAACAATAACAAGCCACACAGATTTAACAAACAGTCATTGGACATTCCTGTCAGTCTTTGAAAGGTAGAAGGCAAAGAACTAGAGATAAGAAAAAGGCATGATATAAGATAGTAAGACATATACATATATATATATATATATATATATATATATGAGATAGGACAAATTCAAGCCAGTTGTATAAATTGTCAGCAACAGGCAAGGGATCATTAGTATCTCTTGTATGATTTCTCTTAAGTAAAAATGAGTGGCATATTGCATGGCTCAACATTTTTTATTATATCTACACCTTTTAGATTCTTTACCCATTTTAACAGTCAATCACAATAGCATTGCAGATATAAAATTCTGAAGGAAAAATAACCTTCATACTAATTATTTTCCCGTTCATAATATATCCCTGTCAAATCTGTCCATTTATCTAACTGTACAAGACAGTTGACTAGGCACAGATGTTCTGAGCACATGCTTTTATTTATCATATTCATGTATTGTTTACAAAATATTTATGTATGTATTTTTAGTCATATGGACTATTGTGTTATCAAAGACAGTTTCTTTACTTTTTTTTTACTGCCTGAACCTTACAAAATTTTTTTCTCTGATGAATGAGATTACTTTCAGGGTTTTAAAATCAAGGAGTATCTACTCATCTTTAACTTGAAATAAACTTTCTGTAGCATTTTTTCTTAAAATAACTTAAAATTAGGCAGTAGCTCTTTCAGAAAGATGGCTTTATGAGCCACAGATATTTAGTGGCTCAGCTGCAGCTGATCAGTCTGATGGACAGGGCTTTTAACTATATCATGATTTTTGAAAGACCATAAGTAGTAGGGACTTATTTGACTTTTGAATTGGCTGGGGTTTGCTAAGGGTTGACATGCAATGAAAAAAATTTAAAATATCTTTAGCAGGAGAGTTTCTTTCAGAATATCACCATGAATTCACATACTATTCACTGGCATGCCAGGGGAAACCACAATTTAATTATCAATGTTACACATAGGTGAATCATATTATCAGCAGGATACCATAGGATATGAATAATATTATAGAAGGGAAGCTGTTCAGTTAGTAAGGTCTTTGTGCCAGATTAGAACAAATAGCTAGACTTTGGCAAAGAAAAAAAAGTTCATCATTCAACTTAACTAAAACAAAATATTTTTCAGTGGTGTTGAATAAAATTTGGTGTTCACTAGGGCAATCCTCCTTGTAGAATTCCCAACATATTAAATTTATGAACCTCTTTTGCAGAATATACACTAAGATGTATTTCTTATTTTCTATGTTAAATGTGAATAAATCTTAATCAGAAACTCAGTTTGCAAGAATTATTTCCACTTTCAAGTTTAGCAAAATATAACTAATTAAAATCATTGGCTAAATTGGATCTGCATCCATCTTTCTAGGGTTTTATGATATTTTCATCATAATATCTATATCCTGATGTGTTTTAGGAGTAGATATATAAAGACTTGCTTTATTTCTTCTTTAAGATTCTTCCAGCATGATTTTCCCTCTGCTACCTTAATGATTACTTTAAAAAAAAAATCTTTATTTTTCTTTTGGTACTTCCATGTACTCTTATTATATTTGCATTGCCTTTTATAATATTTCAGAAATAGTGTATAAATAGTGTAAACAATAGTACCTATAATTTCCGCACTATGTAAAACTGGCATGCTATCGCATAGAGAACCATCATATGCTTACCAGTTTTATTCACACTTCTTAAAATATTTAGGGTTAGAGTTGTCTTTCAAACTACTGCAAGTGTATTTTAGGAAGGTTTTCCCCCATGACAATGGACCTTCAAATGAGGAAAACTGTGTGGACACTTTTGCACTTTAGAGTCCTGCCTCATCTTTCAAAACTAGGACACACCAAAAAAAAGAAAAAAAAATAGAAGTGGGATCTTGCCATTGACAGTAATTTCATTTTCTGGAGAATAGGAATATAAAGAGAATAAGTAAACACAAATTTTTTTGTACTTTTTGTTCATACCAACAACACTGAGTAGCTAGACAAACCTACATATGCAAAATCAAAGGATTGAAAGCATCCATAAGTGTAGTCTCAGGATAGTCTGACTGCATTTTGATTAGCAATGTCATTTTCAGCTATTCTTACTGCTGTCGTACATGTCTCAAAAAAAAAAAAAGGTTATAATTTCCTCTTTTTTTGTCATCTGGTGGTGTATTTTTTATTTTCATATGCCATTTGACTTTCTCATATTTAGTGTTTTACTGAGTGTCTTTTATAACTGGAGTTATGAAAAGCACTGCAGAAAAGGAATAAATCCAATATCCAAACTTTTTCACTTTTCAGTAACCTTACTAAGTATTCCCTGGGTATTCAGGCACAGAGACACCATCTTTAGCTATAAAATAAACATTTTATACAGCTACAGAGAATGCTAGAAGGATTAAAGTGGATGGCATTTTGTTTACAAATCAAATGTGCACATTGCTAAAGATGTACCTTTAACTGGTCAAAATAATAGGTTTACTTTAAAACTCAACTTAAAACTCCACTATGTATTAAATATGGGAAACATTAGTTCTGAAAAAGGTAAATAGAACCTCAGTATTTTTTCAGATGTTTGCATAACTCTGCAAGGATGATACTTTTATAAAAACTAAGGGAAGTGTTTTAACTCACACTAACACTGTGGCTTGCTGGAAATTCTTGTGCTAGATTTAGAATTGTAGAATCATAGAATGCTTAAGGTTGGAAGGGACCTCCAGAGGTCATCTAGTCCACCCCCCTGTGCACACAGGGTCTCCTAGAGCATGTGGCACAGGGTGGTGTCCAAGTGGGTTTGGAAGATCTCCAGAGAAGGAGACTCCACCACCTCTCTGGGCAGCCTGTTCCAGGGCTCTGTCACCCTCACGGTTAAGAAATTCTCTCTTTTAGACTTGTTGAACAATAGTTCTGATATCGATGTAGGCCAGAAGCCAGAACTTTGAGAGAAGACAGTTCTGTGAGATTATTCTTCTCTATCACTGTTAACACATACTGATTTGACTTTAAATTCTGCCTATTCCTGTGGTGCTTTTGCCAGTTACTGTGATCCTTTTACAATCATAGCCTGAACCATGAGTTAACATCTGGAGTTAACATCCACTGAGTTCAGTCTATGAAGAAACATGATGCTTCACATGCTTTTGACACTTCAGAGGATGAAATATGTGATAGTCAAATTTACAGTCACTACAGATAGAGAATATGAGAGCAGAAGTCCAGGTTACAGGGCTTAAACAATGAAGTCAGAGGGTAGTTTGAGGTCTTAGCTATTCAGGAGTTTTTATTCATTGTAAGAAAAATTCAGTCCCAGTGTAACGAAACCTAAAAAGGATCTACAGAACTCTGACGGCCATCCAAAAGTCAGGTCACTGTTCTTTTTATGTCATAAATGTAACTGAATAGTCTACTTATTCAGTTAATCATAAAGTCAGTTACAGATTTTTTAGATAGTATTTAAATTATAACAACAGATATTGGTGAGGGTGAAGGGATTTCAATATCAGTAGGTAAAGCCTTTTCAACTTACCAATAACAGCAGTTCCAATACACTGAAAGAGAAGCACTTTCACAGACTTTAATTTTGAAGGAATGGTTGAATAAAACATGATTTTCATTACAAAATGGAAAATATTTCTCCCAAAACTCATAAATATATTTCCACAGCATGTTTAAAAATACCATATTTCATCACTTTATGAAATCAGTTTCTGTTTTCTTTGCCATATTCTCACAAATTACTGATGGATCTTCCTCTTTTACACTTCTATAGATCATTCAGTAATCAATCCAACCAGCCTGGAGAAATAGCTTTTGGGATATTCTAGAAGAAATATTCTGAATTAAAAGAGGTAAATTTCTTTTTAAAGCATTTGATAATACTGGTCATTCATATATTTTTTCTCCATTAAGACAAGCACACACAACAAGGCATTTTAATGCAATCACAAAAGTAAGGTCAACTTGTTCTATTGTACACTTACTTGTATTTAAAATTCCCATATGAGGCAAGTCATGGTATGTTCTTTCTCCTGGTTCCACTACTAAAAGGCTTGTTTTCAGAACTGAGTTACTCATCCTCACTCCATATATACTGGATATCACTGGATATGTCATATCCAGTGAAAGTTAAATGTCTAACAGAGATACAAGAAGCAATGTGAGGACATACAAGAACCAACTTGAATACTTCAGTGACTATCAGCAACCTAGATCTTTGTATTGGTAGACCTAGGAGAGCAGATGAAGCACTTTAAGCTGAGAACATTTTGGGGGGTAATTTGCTAAGAAGCGTAATTTTCTGCAAAAGCAAACATTTGGCAGGTGTCTATACATAAACCTTATAGTGTGTCTTGATATATTTCTATCTTGTATGAATACATGTAAGACGTTCAAAAAAATCTCATGTATTTCTTATGATGGGACAATAAAAAACTGTTAAAGGACTGTTCATTCATAAGGTGAACAATTTTCTTTCTTCCATTCTGTGTCATTTTCTTTCGTCTTCTCTGCTTTTATGACAAGATATTTGAATTTTCATATACTACCTAGTCATCTCCTATCTTGATGATTATTTAGTTCTTATCTTCAAGTTTCTTTTATATCATTATTATCTTAAAAATAAATAAAAAAATCCTCTCAACCTCTACAATTATATAAATAGAATCTTTCCACCTTGATTTTAAGAGGACATTTTCCAGCTTTTTAGCTGAAATATTTTTATATCACATTTACTTATCTGATTTTTCTGACACTACCAGAAAAAGAGTTATTCTATTTTTGAAAAATATTAAATTTTGAGATGCTTTATTCCAATGCAAAAATGAAACACTGCAGAAGTACTCATGCTCCATGACAAAATATGAAAGAGGATTAGCTGAAACCAGCCTACAGATCATTTTCAAAATGACACCCTCAGGGATGAATCTGAGAGAGATTTAAACATTCCTTTCCTACATGCCAAATTCCTCACCTCCTGGCTGATCTGGGGATTATCACTCTTTACTTCCTTCTTCATCTTTAGAAACAAGCAAACAAACCTTCTAATGCAGAGTTTTCTTCCCAACAATGTCTTTTTTATAAGACCATATCCAAAAATTAAGTGAATCAGTAAGAAGACTACAAGTGACCTTAATGAGCTTTTCTCACAGCAAAGGATCTTTAAAGATCTATGAGCACATACATGTATCTGTCATCATACATTGTCCAATTGCATTATACAGTTCTGACCCTGACTGAGAAACCTGCATGCTCTAACAATGTAAGAAATGAATAGCGATAATGCAACCACAATCAGGATACACAAAAGGAATTTAAACATGAAAACTAGACATAAAGAACTGATAGATTTATAGAACTGATAGATTTATTTGAATTCAGACATTAAGAAAGATCTTGAAAGCTTAAAGATTATGCTGAAATGTAAGTCACATTATGTTACTAAAACTATATAAAAGAAATCTGAGTTCTGCTTCCTTATAGCTGATTCTGATCACATGTACCAAAACTAGGACTACTTCCTTTCTGATTTGATTATACATATTTCTTCCAAAGTTATTCTGTTCCATGGTTAGAATATCAAGTTTTGATGACAGAAGAAGCACCTAGCACATTTCTACCTCCCAGGAGGGCATTTTAGAATTCCTTTTGAGTCACAGATTTTGCTTCCTTTTTTAAGCTGGCCCCAGAATATCTGAACTTATTTTCAAATATTGTCGCTGGAGGAGCAGGGAGCTGAGGCATTCACTTATCATGCAGAGATAATCTAATTTCTTCCTCTTTGGTCTATGTGATCATTTTCTGGTATGTTAACTATTTTCTTTTTTCTTTTTTCTTTTTAATACATATATTTTGTTTGTATAACATCAGTTACCTGAGACCATATCAAAGACTCATCAAATCACAGAAATTCTGGTTAGGAGGTCTACCTAAATATCTACTTCTCCATGTATGTACACAAAAATGACTTCTGTACAACAAGTGCAAAAGGAACATAAAGAGTTAAATGCAAGTGGTTAGCTGTGATTTTTTTATGTGTATATCCTATGATACATAAGGGTTGAGGAGATATTTGAACCACCTTTGACCAAGTTATTTTGAAATAACAAAACATAATATGCACTTAATTCTTATATACTTTGCTGTTTCATATGAATAAGCTTTAATACTTCATGCCCATTTATTCCTCATTGGTTTGGAAACAAAGTGAAAATAGAGTCCCTTAAACAAATTTGCAAAGAGTACACAGATTTGTATAAGATAGTTTTACTGAAATTAGTATTTACATTCTGAGGTTTACTTCTTCATTGTGATACATTTGGAAAGGTCTTATATCTCTCTGAATATTTCTTTGGTTACTGCAGAAGTGAAGGAACAAAGGTCTTTCTAATATCTTCCTTTGTGCAAATATTATTTGCCTGATGCTGGAGACCAGAACACATTTCTTTCATTTTTAAATTAGTTTAATTTTGTGGGAAAAATATAATTGGTAGTTTAACAGTATATTTGAATGGAATACTTTGATGTTTTCTAGTTGCCCTGGGCCTCACCCATAACACAGGTCCAGGTTAATTTAGCAATAGAGAAAAATTTATGTGTGCAAGCCAAATATAGACAGGATAGTTATAGAGAAATAGACACATGTAGAATTAAAAAATAATAAGAGAAAAAACAGCTTAGGTAATTGAAAGAGATCCTGTAACTCTCCTCAGATTCTGTAGCTACCAGACTGTCCTGCACAAATGAAGCGTGACTAAATACTAACTAAAGTAACCATTAGATGCTTCACCTCCCAAAGGGACAACCAGTCCTTGTGTGAAATATAAATACTCTTCAAATGGTATAGCCCAGCATGCTCATTTTAGGATATTTCAGTTATATTTAAATTTAACAGAAATGAAGCCCTGAAACTGGTCTAGCTCATGTCCTGCTCTTGCAGAAATGATCACTGTTACTCTTTTATATGCTTTAACACCTTCCCTGACACAAATGGTGGTGGAGATAAGTGACACAATGCATTTCACTCATATGAAAGAAATAATAACAAATTTTACTGATATGGACAATAGTTTAACAAGATTCTTTGGCAAGGTCACTCATTATTTACTGCATGGGATACAAGATACACACAATTACCAAGGAGGCCGTCCCCTTGAATCAAGGGGTTCAAACTGGACTCCCTCGCTTTCCAACCTGAGAGGAGCCTGGGTGCAGCTGGATGCAATCCTAGTTCTAGCCCTGGTCAACAGTTTGTGACTAAAGAATTTTGGTCATCATTATGTCAGTAAAAATTACAAGGTCAGAGAGCATGCTACAGTCACTTGCCATGGAACTGCTGCAGCAAGAATCTCTTGACCCTGAGAAGTATCCTTGTGAGGTATCCCTGCTCAAGGGGAGATCCTGATGTGCAGCCCATTGCCATGCAGAGAGAACTCAATGGGCTCTCAGGCTGTCCCATATTTATGGGATAAGATGATTGACTTATAGTCATTTTTTAATTTCAGACAAATTTTGGATGGTGTATGCTCAATTAGGCCTTATCTCCTTGTCAGAATAGAGTCATCAGGACTGTTATCAATGGTTATTTTCTGAATGGGGGAAGAGATCAGGGAGGGAACCACCAGAATCAGATAATGTCACTGATGGTTAATACGTGAATGGGGCTACCTATGAAAAGTCAAATTGAGCTGGAGAAGAAGCATACCCATCACACGTTGCTAGTAGCTAAACTTTTATCACTTTCAAAGCCAAACTGCAAGAGAATAAGTTGAGCTTGATTCATCAGGTTACCTATGGTCTTACCCGCAACACTTCATACGTTCGCAAGACAAATGCCACCTGAATGTTCCTGAAGGATCCTTTGATGTCTCTCAGATGGGTAAAATGATGATTATCTGCATGCAAAGGGAACTAGGTTCAGACAATGCTCTGAGGTTGTATTGCCCTATATTGTTTATTCAGGATCTTGCACAAAAATTATCCTCTCTCTTATTCCCAATCCCATTTCTTTCTCCTTCTCACAGCATTTCGCTTCTCTCCCCTCCCCATATTGCTGTTTACTTCCAGCTGACTATAACTAACTACCCATAACATAAACCTCTTCTGCTCATTCATGATTTCTTGTGGAGTCTATTCAGGTAGCCCTGAAATACGTTGTTATAACATGCAGATATCTTTTTAAGAGTGTGTAAACAGCCACAAACTGAAGCATCAAAAGTTCCACAGGAACTTAAGGAAAAATTTCTTAATGATAAGTTACAGAGCACTGGAACAGGTTGCCAAGAGAAGTTGGCAATCTGTGATCCTTCTCTGGTGATCTTCCAGACCCACTTGGACGTGATTCTGTGCCATGTGCTCCAGGTGACCTTGCGTGTGCAGGGGGTTGGACTAGATGATCTCTAGAGGTCCCTTCCAACCCTAAGGATTCTATGATTCTATACAGTGTGATGACAAATCTCTGAGTTTTCATTCTTTTCTTTATGTAGTCTCCTAGGATTCCTTTTTATTCCTTTTAAATCACTTATATTCATGTCTTTATTTCTCTTTTTCCATCTTGACAGTGCTAAAGAACTTTTGTGTTGTTCAGTCTTCTTCCCTGAAGATATTCAAAACTCACCTGGACATAATCCTGTGCAACATGCTTGTGCAGGAGGGTTGCACTAGATGATCTTCAAAAGTCCCTTCCGAAACAAATAATTCTGTGATTCCATAATTCTTAGTCTTCTGTGTCAAATGTGAATTTGAAAAATTAGATTAATTTTAAGTGTAAGTAAATGCATATTAAAATGCACTGTAATATTATGATTCTGTTCTCTGTCATTATATTTTAAGTCAGAAACTTAAGCTATCACATTTCTCCATAGCTCAACATAAGTATTTATTGTTATCTGCAAATAAGGGAAGAGGACCATGTATTTGTCTTCTGACAAGATATTCTTATTTTGTATGACAAGTAGGGTTGGAGGGATATTTAGTAATCTGTAAGCCTTTGCCATTCCTGTTTACAATAAAACATCAACTCCAGCTTAGAAAAATCCATTAGTTTAGAGTTTTATTATAGGCAGAATTGGTCACTTTTCTGATAGCACTACGTGAGACATGCCAGTTATATTTGGTGTCTTGTAGACTTCAAGTCTGCATTTTAAGTTAACAAGAATTGCCACCGTGTGAGTGATGTACTATGAACTGTCATTTTTTTACTGCTGCTACTGTATGCCAGTGTAGCACCTTTCTCATCTAGTACTTACTCAGAGCTGATAGCGGGTATCTTTATCTGAATTAAACCTAAGAAATGTTATAACAAGCTCACTGCTGGATTCCTAAAGGCTGCAATTTTTTGACCATTCTTTGAGTACATTCAAAACCAATTTTAGAAATACAGAATTAGGAAATAGCTGCATGTTTTAGCCTCTAGACATCCATTTACATTTACCTAAACTATATTCTGATGGTTCTACCTAATTGTCTGTCTTTTTTTTTTTTTTTAAGCATAAGATGGCCCAAGGCGTATGTGTGTTGCAAAACCCAGATTATTTTCGTGCTTAAAGATATGCAGTCACCTAAGTTTTCATCAAAAATGTAAGCAACTAAGGATGTTTTCAATGTGCTCAGACTGACATTACTTTGAAAGACATCTAGTCATGTACCCGTCTCACATGTATTTTTAGTAGGATTCAGTAATTAGATCCTGTGAAATGTAAGGGTTTTGTGTGTTTAGGTTGATATGCATACTAAGAACGTGCCTTTCTATATTACTAAATTCATTTTTATTTATTTTTTCAAGCGAATCTTTAGTGAACAAGCAGTCCTGAGAACAGAGATTAGATTGAAAAACCCCTTGCTGAAGGAAATCTGGGGAGTCCTTCATGACTAAGGTGAATCTCAGTCATAAGTGCTTCAGGTTTCCCATGGATTGTATTGGAAGCTTAGAAATAACATGCAAGGTGCAGACCAAAGTTAGAATAAGTATATGTAGGTTGCACTGGTTGATATCATAAATATCAGGGAGTTTCTGAGTAACATACGTCCCTGGATGCTCTTTCAATAATGAACACAACTCTAGAAAAGTTGGCAACAATATCTGATGTTGTATAGAAGAATACCAGTCTTACATTTTTATGCAGTTTCCATAACAACCACAGCATAAGGTAATCTATGAATAATTTATATTTCACTGCAGTCTACATTATGGATGTCTAGTATTACATCCAAGAGCACATTCAAAAGGAGAACTTTCATATTTCATCATTTTATCCATTAAACGAACTGAAGAAGAGATGTTATTTCTACTGAATGGCATGTCTGATAAATGTCCATTTAGGCAAGCAGGCAGCTAAGTTGCTTTCAGTAAATGCAGGCATCTAACAATCTGTGATTGAATGCACTAAGACTGCCATAATGTTGGCTGAGCAGACCATCATGACCATATAGCAAGCAAACTTCAACTTTGTAACTTTTCTTTTGTCTACTGTATGGGAATTTGCTTTTGTAGTAATCTCTTAGTCATTTTGAAAGTTTAGGTTTTTGAACAACTCTTTTTGAAAAAGTGTCTCATAATATTGTGTTTGTTGAATATATAGTGTTCAAGATTGGATCTTGAACTATGTGTATTTATTTGACAGAAAATAGTTTGTGTCCTAACTGCAGATGAAATCAGTTATCTTTTGCCATCTGTTCACTAGCTGGTTATCTTTTACTAAAAAATATCACATTTTTTTCTAGACTGAGAGATGTATTTTTTAAAAAATGATTTGTAGCATCTATGTCTATTATTTTTCTGTATACCTATTATTTTCTTATTTCTATTATGTTCTTGCAGTAGAGCTGGTTTTGCAATCTATATAAATGCCTTTCGTTTCCTGAGTGAAGATAAGTTTTCTTCTTGCTGTAATGAAAATTAAAATATATAAATAAATAAATAAACTCCTAGCATTAAGAGGTGTTATGAACATGAAAGAGGCGATTGTTCTACCTTCAGTCTGACATCTCCTCTCATAAAATGCATAATCAGCTTTCAGTAATGAGATTTGCCAGGAGGGCAGCCTTGGAAATATTGTTATCTGTACCAGAGCCAGTTCAGTCTGACTCTGCTATATTCTGGGTGACACATGGCATTATCGACAGCTTTTATAACTGTCAAAATTGTCATTCCCACGTTTTTAGTCAAATGTAAACTTATACCTTGCAACTGTGCATATCTGTCAGTATGCTGCAGTTAATAAAGTTGCAGTTCTTGCTACTGGCCAGTATTGGATATTGTTTTATGCATCAACCTTGAACTAAGAAAATTATGCTAGCTCCTCATCAAAAGCAGACTGAATGGCAATCTTATTTGTTTGTGGTGACCATGAGCTCCAGTGGGAAGGGGGGAGTCCAAGAGACCTGGGAGTTTGCCCAGCCCAGGCCCACAGATTTTGCTCCCACAAATTTCAGGTTCATTCAGGAACAAGGCTGCACATGTACCCTTAGACACACAGCTACACACATAAAACTCAGACATACTGGCCCTCAACATGTAACTACCTAAACTCACATAAAACATAAGTGTGTAGAGCCCAGTGTCCTTCTCCCTCCCCAACCAGTAAGGACTGAAGTCCACTAGTGAAAGCACATACACCCTCACCAGTGAATCTCACAAGCACTCCAGGCACCCGCAGATCCCTCAAATATTAGCATGAGCTCTCAGTGTGCCAAAAGTTCCTGCGCCAACTCTTCGCCACAAATGCATGGACCATTATCATTCAGGTCTGACTTCTTTAAGTGCTGACACTAAATTTTACTTCACTGCAGTCTCTCCAGCTTCTGACACTTAAACCGTCCTTCGCTCTAGTTGTCGGCACACACAGTCCGCTTTTTCAAGATATCTGACTCTATTTGTTAACGTTTATTTTTCTCACCCTACTCCTCCCTGCCCCCCAAGTTGGACGCATATTTTCTTTTTATTCTTTTTTTGCTTATATTTCAACTTTAAGTATAATGAGCAAGTTAGATGCACTTTAGATACACTGAATTGAATTCAGTAGGTTAAAAATATATTTAATATTTATTAATATTTAATTCCTTCCACCTGTTGACATGGGAGTCCAACCATGAGACTTTAGTAAAATGAATATCCTCCATTCTAAAGTCCTCTTATGGAAATCAAATGATTAAAGGGAGAGGTTTTATAACTCTTCAGAGAAGATTATGAGCAGTCATGCTTCTTTGCACATGGAGGGAAGGCCACCACCACTTTGCCAAGTATGTGATAGAACAACTTGCAAGAGTAAGAATTTGTCTAATCTGAAATCCATTGGGATTAGACCACCCAAGAGGATTTGGTAATTTTTGATGGTCGTTTCTCATTGATTGTAACTGAACATATCCCAGTTTATACAGTAATTCAGCCTGCTGAGTTGGTCATTGACATGAAAGATGAAACCCTTTGGAAGGACCAGTTTCACACACAGCCCTTGACAGCTAAAAGAGTCATGGTAGCATATGAATTCTTCATAGCTGAAAATGTAGTAGTATGTTCATTACAAGACAGTAATACAGGACAGTGGTATTCCTCATTAAAGGACAACTTGATGCAACAGTAAAAATAATTAACATATATCTAATATTTCATTTTTTACATTATCATAGGGAACATTTTTGGAATCTTTTTGAGAAAATTAGTTTTATTGGGTTTTTTAGTCCTGGTTTATAATCTCTAGAAATAGATTGTATCAATTCCTTGCATTATTAAGCCTTGTTTTTATTTGTTTTTAGGTAAATTTGTCTTTTATATAAGCTGGTAAAGATTTTTGAAATCATATTTTAACTGAGCGTATTTTACCCTTCTGTTCTTTTATAGCTTATAGACATTATTTCTAAAATAAATAAATAAATGCAATATAGATACCATGTTTGGCAAACAGTAGTGAAGAAAAAGTGGCTCATTCTGGTAATTTTTAAATTACTGTAAAGCTGTAGAAAGAAGAACAAGGTAACAGTTCTGAATTCAGCCCATTAATTACTGTCCTACATCTAGGTTTCAGCCATTAGCACCTGTAGTACTGTGGCATGATCATACAAGCTATAAAATCTCTATAAATTTGAGAGGTTTTCAGAATAGCAAAGTGTAGTTATGCTTACAATTCTTTTTGATTTTTGTTATTTGTATCCTGAAGGCAGTCTTCCTAAAGCTTGTAAAGGCTCCAGCTGAGCTGAGACTAGATTCAAGTTCTACTGTCTCATCTACCTTCTTTATTTATCCGGCTCTTACTGATTTACGTAAGAGCAGTCTTTAAGTGTGAATATCTGTGTGAACTAATGTGAATGAACAACGTTTTATATGAGAAGTTTTCACTGGTTTTATTCCCTCAGGATTTTTCAGTGAGTTAACCAGAACTTTTACCTTTTTAGTCATTGTGGAGAACAAGAAAACAATAGAAAGGATCATTGATCTCAGCTATCCTGCTGGTGCTGCAATACATTTTTAGAGGAAAGCTTTTAAAAGTGCTGTCATTAAAACTTTCTTGTCATTCGAACCTTCATGTTCTAGAGCTATAGAGCTTGACCTTTAATAAAGAGGAAGGAATGTCACAAAACATAACTTTTTTTTCTGTAGATCTGATGTGCATTGCACAGTACTGCATATCCAGCTTCAATTCTTTGATAATTGCCTCCTTTCATGATGTTTTCTATTTTTAGCTACTGATATACTACTGTCATATTTACAAAGCAAGAAAATGAGGTACGCTTATAAGAATTTTAGCTTTCAAGGATCATCACAAGTATTTATATCATCAGATGGATATTTTTTAAATATTCCCTTTTACGCTTCTTATCAGAATACTTAATATCCTTTGCCTTATGTTATTTGTCTAGTCTAGAAGGCTTAACTATTCTTTGCCAATTCCTGACCACAAAATAGTCAAATTTATGCTCATTCTTGTCTAAACTTGAAATGTCTTAGTACTCAGAAGTCTCTAATTCCATTCATAAATACATTTATTCTTAGCTAAGATAGGTGTCTTACTTGAAAGACATGAGCAAAACATGTGTTTCAGCTGGTAGAAAGATAGATGGATAATTGGAACAATGAGGCTGAAGTCACAAGTCTTTGGGTTTTCACATGGCAAATATCGCAAGGAACTATAGTATTTCAAAAGATGTTCATTCTCGTGACCATACCAATAGCCCAAGGAAATAATATTTCTTTAGGTAAAGCAATCCCATCTTCCAGTCCCTGTCAGTGTCTTTCTTTCACGAGGCAACTTAATAAAAGAAGAGAAAGCAGAATGTAGACTGGAAGAATTTTTCTAGCTACTATTTTTTTTCCCAGCCCCATCAGAGAAAGTGTTATGTCTATTTGCTATTGAATATCTAGGAAAGTCTGATCTGTATAAGCAATATGCAATTGCAAAAAGATTCTGATGTGTAGCAGTTCACCAGAAGACCTCAGAATGAGTAGAATCTGACAAGGAGAGGAGCTGATGTGAAACCCTTACAAACACAGATGGAAGATTTATAGTGTATCAAGCCAAAAAGATTGGGCCTGACAAGTCCAAGAAGTACAAAGAAGAAAAGAGTAGAATTGCAGATGCCCAGCACTTCAAATATTTTACGTGGTTAGTATGGAATAAACTCAGTCTCACTGACCATTATTGTTCTCCTTTTTTATATTTTACTTTTTTCTACAACTGACCTTATAGTAACTCTAAAGGCTACATGTGTATGCGTCCAGAGCAAAAGCAATTGTGGACAAGACTGCTAAGTGTTGATAAATGAGGGACATTATTTTAATTAGCTAAATAATTGTTCTTTCTGCTTTAATTTGTGGTAAGTTTGATTTTACTGCATTTTCAATTTGCAGGAGATAAAGATAGATTTTGCTTGCTTTATGAATTAAAATAGTCACATGCTTTACAAAATTTAATTCAGTATTTAAGATTTATTTTCATATGTATGTATGCATGGCTTAAGTATACAAAATATATATACCCATCTATTGGTCAAACTATTATTTATTTTTGACTTTATATTTAAAGAAAATAAGCAAACACAATCCAACTCTGAAAAGTTATTCTTTCCAGATATGCCAAAGGCACAAGTATCTAATAATACTGCTATTAATCACATTAAGTTTAGTAATGCACGGAGAGTCACATCCATCCCACTGTGCCTATAAGAATCCAAGAATGTTTTTCTTCATATATTCAATAATTTGTGTTCAGTTCAATACTTTAAATATATGATCATAAAACCAAAATTTGATGGCCTGATGTAACTGCTGGGGAGCTACTGGAGGATGCTGCTTTGTCAGGGGAGAAGAGTTCAGAGCCAAAGAGAGGCAAGCCAGGAGCTGAGGGTGACGGCCAGGCCGCAGGTGAGGTGGTGACCAGGGTCAGCCTCAGCCTTGGGAGTACCAGACAAGTGATGAGTCAGGTCATATGTCAAGCCAGAAAACCAGTTCAGAAAAACAAGGTTAGGAATGGCCAAGCATAAGGCCAGACCCAGCATATCTTCATTTAAGCTCCAGTGGGTGACTTCTGCCCTTGTCTGAATTGTGCCGCAGGTGTGAGGTGCTTGGCTGACACTTCCAGATCATGTCTCACCTTCTTCTTTGAAATAAGGCCATACATACTGGTCCCTGACCGGATTTTATTTCAGAAAATATGCTTCCTGCTGTTTTTGAAATTAAATAGTACCACTATTCCAAAGCACTAACATCCCCACTCTCCAGGAAAAAAAAAAAAAAAAAAAAAAAAAAAAAAAAAAAAAAAAAAAAAGAGGCTAGGTACCACGAAAATCTGAGGAACAGAAACTCAGGTTTTACTGTTTGTAAATATGGCCCCACATCAAGTGACAGCCATACTTAGTCTTGCAGAAGTTTTCTCCATCTGTCTCCTGTCCAATGAATCTTTAATCTCCTCTTTCTGTGAACCACTGAATGTTTAATTGGATTTTAAGATACATGTTTCATCTGCAACTACTGAAAGTTTAATATAGGAATAGTCCTCCTGACAGCAACTGCAGATCAGGAATCCTGTTTCCTACGTCTTGAGTCCTTCAGGTAAGTACTTTAACCTCAAGGTCACTCCACAGTAAGAACATTTTTTGGGCTCCTAGAAGGCATGGGTGTGAATTTCCTCTGGAGCCAGAGGGAATTAAAATCGTAAAAATCAGTTGCTAAGTGAGTGTTCTAGCATAGGCTACTACACCAAACGGAGCTGCTCTCTCCACTTCTGGGGATGTTTTAGATGAAAATACTGCCCACAATTACACTTTGGGAATAGACTAATTCTTCCCCATATTCTGAGAGTATTTTACTAATGTCTATCAGCTGGAGCTCTGGAGAGGTTTTTTTCATAGAAACAAGTGAAGTTTTTGATATTAAAAGAACACACAAATATATTACTTCTGCATCTAGAAAGAGAATAAAGCAGAGTAAATAATTGTTTTGGATGAAAGAAGATATTAAACTAAACAAAGTTCAGTTTGAGGAAGTATTTCTCTTCTCTTTTGATTTTTTTTTCCCCTTGGACTAGTTAGGTGATGATTCATGTGAGTACTGCTACTTCTTTCCTCTGCCCCATGCCACTATTAAGAAGGTGAAGGATCTCTCACATAATAATCAGGGTCTTTGTGAGATTTCTCCAATTCTAAAATGTTAATAAAATATATTATTTGATTAAATAAGATGCCTTCAATCAATCTACTTGATTTATTTTTTAAGGTTTATTCACAAAGAGATGAGGATGAGAAATGTGTTGGTTGCCTGGGCACATCAAGATACAAGAAGCAACAAATCCAGCTTTTGAGACAGCTTGATATTTGATGTGTCGTGTTTCCTTTTGGATGGTGCTAGGCAGAGCTCAGTTCTTTCTTACAATCAGTCGCAGATTTGTGTCACTTAAGATCCTCATGGAAACAGTAGATGTTGTAATTATGAGTTGGTTACCCTGAGCAGAAAATGCTTTAAAGGGAACATATATTCTTTGAATTAACCTACACTGTGAGTCCACAAAAATGTTTTCAGCACTTCAGGGTCCCTGTTCAAGTTTCTAAATGTGGTGAAATCTGTAAACAAATAACCTCCTGTCGCTTGTCTCCAGATATATTTTGGCATATGAATTTTTCTATTTCCTTCTCTATTTTGACAATTAAAACAAATTATTATTTCAATTTTATGTCTTCCAACTGTCACTTAAAAAAAATACTTTCAGGTATTGACATATCCATTCACTTTCCAGCAATATTTCGTTTTAAAGGGACATTTTAATCTAATTTTCCTCTTAATATCCTGTAGAAAAGAAGACTTCAAAATAAATGAAAATCTAATATATTCACAGGCAACCTTGGGTTATTACAAAGGTGTCTTTATTGAATCTTAGGAATACTTACAATTATATTTCTAAATGTGAGGCTGAGAATATATTTCATGTTCTGTTTGTTATTAATGAAATGTCCAATTTCATTAACTTATAGTTAATATTTGATCATGATAAACATTGAAAATGTTGAAAAGAACTTCACTAGGCCAAATATAATTGCATAATTTGGAACATTTTTCCTCAGTCTAGAAATCAGTCTTTTTTTTTTTAATATTCTGTATTTTGCTTCATAGTATATAAAATTTGAAAGACCTGGATTTTATGTTGATTTTTGTAATTATAAATCATATGGGAGGAATATTTAATGTCAGTGCAAGGATGAAGAAAACTGACTGTGCTGTGACGATTAATCAGAGTTTCTTGGGCAGAAACACTTGCTTTAGTGTTAAAAGACTTGGAGATATATTTGGAAATATTATATAAATTTCTATATATCAGTTATAAAAAATGACCTAAGTTAAATAAAAACATCTTTATCACTCCTTAAAATGAAAACATTTGAAAGATTTCTAAAACAGCATTAATGAAATCAATTTTGTGGTGATGTACCTCTCTAATGTCCTTATTTATATTCAAGAAAGATCTATGACTGGAAGGTGTTTACTTACTTCTCACATCATGATTTCAGTTAATGGATTAGATCTTTATTTAACTGTGATGTGATTAAAAGGGTTTGTTTCTTTTGCGTAGATAATTTACAAATGTCTTTCATATAAGTTCAATCATAAATACAATAATTTTATACTGTATGAATAAGGAAATATTTTATGTACTAATGTTGTGAATGTGCTAATGTAATGAACCAGATGATGCAATTGAAATATTTTGGTATAATAATAAAAAAAAAAGTACTCTGTATGCACTCACACAAAAGTACATGTGTTAAAAGAACATTGAGATTAAAAGTCATGCATTCAAAAGACAAGTCAAATGTGTATGTATGTGTGATACATACAGACTATGGTCAAATCAACCATTTTTACAAAAATGAGAGACTGAGCTCTCTTGGCCATTTTGTAGGTGTCATATTCTCAGAGTTTCTTTCGTTGCCACTTCTGTTTCTGAAATTATTTTCTCCATTTGAACTAGATGAAATATTTTAATATTATGCCCATAGTTCTACTCCTATTTAATTTGATTTTTAAATGACAAAAGACTCCTTTTATCTTTATGCTTAAACTGTACTTTGAATTTCTGTAAATTAACACTGCTCTCAAAGAAATTATTCCTAGATGTTCTTCCCCAGCTTGTTCTCTAATTTTGTTGGCACAAATATTTGTGCAGTTATGCCAGAAATTTTGTTAGGAAAATTATCCTGGTTAATATAAGTACTTTGTTTTAGAGTGGGGTGTTAGCTTGACTGTATTTTTTGATATTTGAAATTACTCAAAATTATTTTGAATTTAAATTTTATTTAAATTTTACTCTGAGATTCGATAGTTTGTTTTGTTTTGTTTTTAAGCAAAGGATAAGTATCACAGAATCACAGGGTAGTTAAGGTTGGAAGGGAGCTCTAGACACCATCTAGTCCAACCCTGCTTTCAAGCAGGGACACCTGGCACAGTATAGGCAGACAGCCAGTGGCATGCAGGAGGACAGAAACATATCTGCTCTCAAAACAGCACCAAATCATTTAACTTAAACCATTTCTAAAAACAGCCTTTTTATGTTAAGGTTTTGCAAGATATCTGAGCCAGTCTAGCAGGTTGTTGCCACAAAAGGTGGTTCATTCTACTTCCCTTCATGATTTCTGTCACTCATCTGTTTGGTGTACTTCTCAGATCACAACCAGCAGTGAAAGCTAGTGATTTTACTTCTAGAAGAACAGTGCATTTATACATTGCTTTTATACAGCTCTCCTAGGAAATCTAACCCTTACTGCTGCACTTCTGGTTAATGTCCATTCTTCATAAGTCAGCCTTTAAAGGTTTTCCAGACTTACTGCTTCTCTAAGTAGAGCACATAGATCTTGGAGGATGTCTAAATCCTTTTCATAGGTCAACAGTACACTAGCAGGACAAAATAGAACAGAAAATTCAAGATCTTCATGGATTTGCTGTGAAGTTTTATTTGGTGAACTCATCTTCATTCGAGAAAAATCTCTGTCATTTTCCTTCTTTCAGTTTATTCAGTCAAATACTCAGTGTAGCCTCACTCAGTGCAACCTGTTTTTCAATGCTTTATCTCTTCTCATAATTTTACATTAACTGTGTATGTTTTGAGTATATGTTTTTTATGACACTGTCAGATGCATGAAAAAAAATATGAATAGTGTGGACCCAAAGACTAATCCCTGAGTGGCTTCAGGGTAGCAGAAGTACAACTGTGCAGTAATCATTTCCCCAAAAGAAGCTCAGTGAACTAATTCCAACAGAAGTCCTTCATGGGAACCTGTCAAATATGAAATGTTTTCCAGATATAGACCCCTTTCTAAAACTGATCTGCCCGAGTCTTTCTAGTGTTTTACCAGCTTGCTCATTTGGTCTTCAGCTCAGATTCAGGCAGTCTGGTAGACCTAAATCAGAGTAATCCAAGACTTTTCCAGTCACGTTTTTGAGAATGATATAAAATGTTTTCTAAGGATAAAACCTTTCAAATGACCGAAACCCACTATGAGAAAGAATTGCTTTTCTCTTTTCTCTTCTAAGCATTAGTTTTGAGACTACCTAGTCACTTAATGAATAAGTC
The DNA here is from genome assembly GCA_003342815.1 of Eudromia elegans. Taxonomy (NCBI): domain Eukaryota; kingdom Metazoa; phylum Chordata; class Aves; order Tinamiformes; family Tinamidae; genus Eudromia; species Eudromia elegans. The sequence goes on along the minus strand of PTEX01000015.1, from coordinate 6,303,104 downwards.
TCTCTCGCTCACAATAGCGTGTCAATAAAACCTAGAGCAATTTCATTTCCCTTTCCAGGAAAATATTTAACTTGAGTACTAATGTTAACATCATTTCTCATGTACAACCAGTGCGTTTTTTTCTTTTATAAATAATATGGATATGAAGTTTCTAAATATTCTTATTAATTAAAGTATAAACATTTACTGTTCCATAAATCTTTTACAATATAAACTTCCCTCACTCTGATAAATTAAGTGTCTCTAACATTAAAGAAAAAGTATCTATTATAGAAACTTCACAGAGGAAATTTGTGATGTTTACGTACTGGTAGAAAATACCAGGCACCTGTATATATTCTCAAGGCAGGTTCAATCTACCTGTTTGTGTCATGGTAATACAATATAAAGACTATTTATTGGAAATTCTTAAACAGAGGAAACACCATCTGTCTTGTCAGATATAATATTCTATGAAAAAATATGCAATGAATAATTTGTAGGGATTTTATTCTTTGTAACTTTGCTAAATAAGAAACATTGTGTTTTCCACTAGTAATTTATAACAGAGAGCAGAAAGACCAAACTGTTGAAAATAAGACATTTATGTTGCAAATGCACTGTTTCAGAGATTTCTAGGACGTATAAGTGTGAATAAATGTGATAATTTAAACTCACAGCAGTTACTGTGGTACAACAGTACTGAAATTGAATGAATTTGCCAGAAAGTGAGGCAAAGGAAATAAAGTGCTGACGATCCAATTAGAAATGTGAATGTTTAGAATAAGAAGTAAAAAAAAAAAAAAGTGTTTTGGTGGATATAGGAGGCAGTGTTATTTATGATACATTGTGAAAATACAATAGATTATAACTTTGCTTGCAACTACAAAATATTTCTGAGAATAATTTGTTTGACTGAGATACCAACATTGGAACATGCTACCCAGGGAAGCAGAGAAATCATTGTCCCTGGCAGTATTCAAGATATGTGTAGATGAGACACTTAGGGACATGGTTTAGTAGGCGTGTTGATGATGGGTTTACAGTTGGATTTGATAGACTGGAAGGTTCTTTACAACCATAAAGATTCTATGACACAGTGCCTTTGACTTGTCAACAAATTACATCACTTCCACGCACAATTGATGTAGGGCTTCTTTGCACGATAAGCGTGTATCCTTAATACTAAAGAAGAATTAATTTTGAGACTCAGTGTGAAACCTTCACATTTAAATAAAAATCTTTCCTAATTGACACAAATATAAATTGAATATAAGATTTAACTTAATAAGTTATTTCCAAACTGTTGTTCTCAAGTCAAAAAGCGTTTTAAAACCTAAGTTTTAAATGCCTCAACTTACAAATATGCACAAATACATGTGTTCATGTCTGTCTGTTTCTGTCTATGTCTGTATTTCTATTGGAAGAATACATAAGGAAGGGTGAAATAATTCTTGACAGGAGCTGTCTGAGATCCAGAAATACCTGTTGACTGCACTAATAAGTAGTTATGATGGGATGTGTCAAGGATAAAGACTATCAATTTAGAACAACAGTGCAGCTAACACAATGATGCAGCTTGAGGGAAGTATGCTTTGATATAGAGTGGTTTATTTAGAATAGGGCTATTCAGAACTTTCATGACAAAATTTAATTTTCTCCTAGGTGTACATATGTGGTGGATGTACTCAATTCCTTCAAGTTTTGTTAGGAAGTTCTCTTTGGTGTGTACCTTTGATCACTTGTAAGAAGCATATGAGTTCCTGCTACAAAACAGACTTGCCTTGTTAAACTGCTCAAGCTTTGATTTTGCTTGTTTATCTCCAACGATACATAGGTATTTTATAGTTTTTCTTCTTCCTTTTTTTTTAAAAAAAAAAAAAACCACATGATTTTCTCTCTCATAACTTCCATGACATAGATAGGATTCAAAAAGAAAGAATAATCTCAAAACACTAAAATATAATGTAAATCTATAGAAAATGGTGTTACAATATTTCCACTGACAGTATTCCCACTGAAACAAGCAATTTTGATAAAATAAATGCTAAGCAATAATTTTTGAAATTGACCCTGAAATCCAATATTTATTTGAAAAGGGCTGAAGTGGATAGAAGAAAACTACTGAAAAATGGAATAAAGGATAGATTGTCCTTTTTAATGGGCCCATGGTGAGAATTTCTCAACCCACAGGTAATGATTTTAAACTGCCTTTTCAGTCTTCATGCGTTACAATCTTTTTAAATGCATTTCTGTTCACAACAAGCTACAGCATTTGCTAGTTATAGGCATGTTATTCATGTTATTGTACAATGTCACGTGATTTTATCAGCTATTCACAGCTCTTCATACAGGTCCATCATTAAACCTTGTAGCCGTTTTAGTTAAATGGAGGTGAAAAAATGTATTCACTTCTCCTTTTCTACTCCTTAGATTTTATATTTGATTAACTCAGACCGTTAGTAAGTTCACATCTCTTAGTGCCCTTGGGAGACTTGTGAGTGTTTATATTTACACTTGATATTCTGTCATCCTCGGCACATTATTTGTCTGTGCTTGTTTCCAATCCTGTGAGCTGTGAGCTTAACAGGCTGCAAAATTGCAAAATGACATGTCCCAAGAGCCAAGTCAGGACTCAGTTCAAATTTGTCCCTGTCAAAATCTTTAAGCGGAAAGCAGTTTGATATACATACCGCTTTCTGTTTTGGAATATACTGTACTAAAATGTTTTGATTGTCACTGAATCATACTAAGCAGTTCAAAAGGATAAATAGTGAGTATATTGAATAACTTATTCTTAAATCAAAATCAAATGAGCATATAAGGATGAATGGGCATGTACTGTCTGTGTTTATTTGCATAAAGTTCCTTTTGACTATGCCTTTTACAAATAGTGTTCATGGACATTTCATGGATAAATATCTTCATAAATAACTGATTTTAAAAAATAAATGTTATAAATACTTTCCTAGTGTGAGTTTTTGAGTGAATATTGTTATTCCAAATGCTATTTATTTCAAAACTCCAAGTAGCTACACTGAAAACTGTTGCAGGGTTAAAAGGCCACTATTTTAATTTAAGTTACATTTGCTTATGAAAATTATGGATGTATTAAAGCCACATGATAGAGGGCAAGTGTATCTAGCCAAGAGCTCAAATTCTTTGAACTGTTCTCAAAACCTTAGTGATAGAGATGGACTTTTCACTTGATCAGTATGACAGGTTACATAGTTTCCTTTGGGTATAGAGAGTTATAGATTGATAAGGCCTCTTCCATCTACTGATAACTGAGAATTTGATGGCAGTTTTATTTTCTTGATTTGTAAGACAATTTATAACAAGTTAAAAAATGACCTTGTTTGACATTTAGAAATATATGTTCAACAATCAGTGATTCAAAGAAAGATTATATTATACCTGGAAGATCTCTAATATGTATTACATGCACTATAATAAATAAAACACAATAAAAATACTACCTCTCATGATGATTTTATTTCCCTGTCATCTGGCAAAAAGCAGAGCAATGTGGCAACATACAGCTCTCCCTTCTGACCTTGCTTTGTAGCAAGAGCCATTCAACCAGGATGATAATGATAGCATAGGAAAAGGAAAAGAAAATAGGGAAAAATCATAAAGTAAAGGTAGCAAATGTCAAACTGACAAGGCTTTTATGTATCACTAAGCCCACAGAGGAAAAATGAATCGTCTTGCTAAATCTGCCTCTTTTACTACAGCACATATCTCTCTAGAGCTCTGAGTGCTGCTACATACTGGACTAGCAAAGGAACTCAACTGTAACTGTACTATGTAACTGAAATTGCTCATTGCAAATGAAAATGACTGTGGACTGGAAAACGTGATAGGTGTGCTATCAAATGATCTAATAAAATGTATTTGTTTCTTTCATTCATCAGCCCAAATTTTCTGGAAAGTAGCTTCATAGAAGACAAACATAACGTTTTCTCTCATGTTCAACTGAGAAATCAATTATAGCCACTCATTTTGAAAAGTATGTTGCATTTTAAGGTACTTTGTCAGAAGTGAAACAATGATATTATTTGATTTTCAAACATAAAATGTAAAAGAAAAGTATATGTAAAGTGCCACCATACCATTATGTAAAGGTCATAGAATAGTTTCACATGTGTGTGGATTTGAATATTCCATCCTATCACTGTAATTTCAGATTTACAAAATTCACAGTTACACAAGTAAATATGCCAGGGACGTTAAGCAACATCCAATTTAACATTTCATCTCATCGACTCTGCGATATTGGAAATCTAGTCTCACAGTAGCTCTTCTCTTTATGCATCAAAAGGATGTCTCTGTGTTCAGAGAATGTATTTTATTACATTATTTCATCAGTAATGTTCTCAATATACTATTCCAAACATGAGCAAAGGATATATTTTTGTAGAAACAAACACAACAAGAAAAAAACAATATCTGAAAATTGCAAGGTACATTTATTTTTGCATTCAAAAAACCCACCAGACTCTGATGTGTACTTAAATGTAAAATCCTCCTGGAAATCCTTCATTCATATTGAAGCAAAAAGTACCAAGGAAAGTAATTTCACGAGGAGCATGGCTGCATGTTTTTCTCTAAAATAAAATTGAATATATATGTGCAATTTCCCATAAAGCTGATGCTTCTTGATTCTGAATATTTTATATTCATTTATATAAGTGAAAATTTATATGATGCCTACTTGAAGTATCAGGTTGTTTTTTTTTTTTTTTTTTTTCCATAAAAAGAAAAGGAGAAAGAAATCTGATGGTGGAGAGATATTAGAAACTTACCTTCCATTTCATGGGGAATCTTTTTATTAGGAAGAGTAATGGAATCTCTTAAATGGACGAGAATGAGGCAAAATTTTTGTTGCTAGCTCAGTAGTTGACAAGGCCTAAAGCTCACTCCATGTTTTATAAAAGGAATGCAATTCTTTTGTCAAATAAGTCCATTTTCTCTCTCAAAGGAGAAGAGTAACTACCTGGTGTATCTTTTTCTTCAGCAGTTATGGAAGTGGAAAGGAATGCTTAAAATGAGATCTAAAAAATTGACATATGCCAGCAATAGGCATTTCATTTAACTACTTTAAAGGAAAATATGGATTTTTTTATTTAATAGAAGCATGTATGCTAACAGGTTTGTTTTATAAACCCTAGGATCAAACCTCTTCCTTTTTCCTGATTTTGTGAACTACTATTTGATTTTGAGGTTGTTGCTTATTTTCCTTTTAAGAGACATTTTGAAAATAACTCATTTACTTGGACTTTCATGTCTCAGACAGTCAAAGCTTCAACCTTTGTTCTCTTTCAAAAATAAATTGTCATGAAATAAATTCACTCACAGTATGCCTTTATCAGAGCATCGGAAATAAATTGAGTCTTGCTAACTATATATAATTGATTTAAAATTATACAACCTATTTTTACCAGTCAAATGCTTCATATATTTCTTTCCTGTTTTCTTTCCTGTTTATTTACTGAGAGACATCCAATAATGCATAACTCTACTTTTACAAAGATATTTTCGAGCTTTACATTATGAGACATTCAGTTATTACCAGAATATTACTTGATAACAGGAAATTTCCTCAAGGCATAACCTTTTTTTTTTTTTTTTTTCTGAGAAAGGAAAAGCTCCCAACCCCCTAATGCATTGCAATTGTCCAGAAAGTTATTGTGTGCCTTTGGCTCCTGCAGATTTTGGTAAAAATTGAAGGAACCTATGAGGTGTTTTTATAATGACTAGCTGCAGTTGAGTATAGCTATTTTGCTAGAATTCCTTTCAATTATGGGAACTTTTTTTTTTTTTATCTTTCTTTTGCAGGGTGATGTTGGTGAGCAGTGTTGAGAAGTGAATTTGAATTATCCTGAATTCAGAAGATCTGAGAAAATCCTTTGTTTTTCTCTCTCTACTCCAGGAGAGCCCAAAGAAATTAGCATCTGTATTTCCATAAGTACCTCACTAAAAATGCCCATCACTTCACAAGAGCAAACTGAAAGTTAATTTGCATTATTTTTTTATTTTGATGAAAAAAACCCACATTTTTTACTTAATACAGTTCTTAAATATCTGCATATCTTCATGGATTTAGACTTGAGAGTATAGAGGGGGTTTTTTGTTCTTCTGAAAGCAGATACCACCACAAAGTTTTATCATGAGAATTCTCAATTAACACTGAGAACTTTTTTCAGAAACTGACTGAATCACCACTGGGTAAACATGTAGCTTAAAAAAACTGCAGCTTACTTAAATGATTGATATTTGACAGCTCAGAAATTTTAGTTTGTAATTATCTTTGACTAATGATCATCTATATCTTTATATTCTTAACAAGTATATTGAAGAAGAGTAAACTGTATATTGAGCAAGAAAAGACTGCAGATTTCCTGTGGAAGGATAGATGCTGCTCTGATTCAGGCAGGAAAAGGGAGCTGTCCTGTTGGAAGGGGCTGCAAACCGTGTGGGATTATTCAGAACAGTGGGAACATGTACACTGGGGTCCACATAATGTTCCTGAAAATCTCGAACAGAAAAACAGGACAGTCTCATATTCATCTTCTGACAGTGTAGGAAGCGGTTTCTGCCTTGAGCAGAAAGAGACGCATTAATGACATGGTTTGATAAAGTGGCCATACGGTGCAATTAATCCATGTCTACTTTGACTAGGTTAACTATGCTGAGGTTTTGATAGCGAAATTTTACTACAGAAAATTATGTTTACCATGTTGTTTCACATTTTTTGAATTTTGCTATATTTTCATAATCTGGGAAAGAGACCATAGAAAATATTACTCTGAGAAATATAGTTAGAGAGATGTTACTAATGTATTTTCATCTTTCCATCTCCCTTTTATCTTGAGTATATTCATGTTAAATCAATTTCTCAACTGAAACTGTTTATTCCATACAAGTCAAGGGATCCAGGAGAAAGCCCTTCCCTCTGAAGGGCACTAAAAGGAGAGACTGAGGAACAAAATAGTCATATGCTAATGAAAAGAAATCAAGAAAAATTCAATATTTTCCTGAGGAATCTTTGTTTCTTTCTTTGTTTGTTTCTTTGTTTTGCTTCCCACTTACTGTACCTGCCAATTATCTGTATTTGCAGGAGTCAACCAAGCACATATTAGGCAGATATCTGCGATGCTGGCCTTTACTGCCTCAGGTGCTATTTTGGCAGGCTCTTTTCCTGTTGGTGTTGAAAATATAGTTTCAAGATTTACCAAAGTGACAACAGTGAGGAGAGATGCTCTTTGCCATTTGGAAAATATTTCAAATGTTTCAATTCTTGCAACTTTCAAAGGCTTCATTTTATAACCTTATTGCAGAGAATAGCTAGACCTGCATTAAGCAACAACTGGTGTTCAAAATATACTTTTCTAGTACTGTGCTCTAAGATAGCAATATTAGCCTGAGGGTAACCAAAGAGACAATGTTTAACTGCTTGTTCTATTTCCTTTCTGATATTATTTATATTAGATTAACCCCTCAAAAAGTATTCTTTTAAAGGATTAAAGAATAATAACAATAATAAAAGATCAATTCAATTTGGAGAATAGAAAGTTCTAAACAGTGTTATGTCTGCTGTGAGTACCTGTCTTTGTGAGAGCTGGAGTGGCTGGGTGAGACCAGTTGGAAAGATGTTTGGAGAGGCAGCAGATCCTAGAACAACCAGTAAAGATATAAGCAGTAATGAATATTGATTATAACCTAATCCATAGAGTTTTTTGGGTTGTTTTTTTTTTGAGAGGAGTACCTGTCCTGAGAGAGCAATAATCTGTTCCTCTGTAGACACTATATTTTCTTGCACTGTGTACGATATGGTTAGGTTACGGAAGCATGACTGCTATCAACCTTATAGTTTTTGAATATCATAACAGAATCTCTTTGGCTCTGAAGGTAAAGAGATTTCTGTTTTAGACTTAGTGTTTCTGTATATTGAACCATGGGTAAGTGTGACTATTGTCTACAGACATACAGTTATGGACAAGCTTGCATGGTAATATGGAAATAGATAGATTTTCAAAAGACAATGTGTCCCACCAGACAATGCTTATTGAGACCTGTTTTTACCGTAATTTTCTGTGAATATAGAAATTTCTGATGCATTTATCTATCCTTCTCTTAGTATTTCTAAAGCAAGCATATTATTTATTAACTGTGCTTCAAAGGAATGTTGTCAACTGATTCTTTCATTCACTGGTGCTTTTAAAATACTATGTCCTTAAGAAATTAAAAGAAACAAAAAATAAAGAGTAAAACAGGAACTGCCATAGATCTATATTTGCATATGAGTGACTAGTTGACAGTGGTGAGAGATAAGCAGCTAATCTCCAGAAGAAACTCCACCTAGCAGTCAGTGGAGGGAGAGATATATGATAAACTCGGCAGAGTTGATCTGACTCAGTTCGCCCACTCAAGCTGATCTTATAGACACTGATTTCTTTCCTTTGCTTTAAGGCAACAGCTCTATTCCTTCAGAAAATAAAACTGTTTAATTATAAGTTCAGTATGTCATGTTGTTGATGCCTAGTCAAGGTTCTAAGATCTTTCACAGGACCATATCTATTCCCTGAAGCTCTTACTTCTCCAGTTTGTTTCCAGAAGTGATAGGTTACAGGTAAAAAAAAACCCCTTCCTTCCTTCCTTCCTTCCTTCCTTCCTTCCTTCCTTCCTTCCTTCCTTCCTTCCTTCCTTCCTTCCTTCCTTCCTTCCTTCCTTCCTTCCTNCCTTCCTTCCTTCCTTCCTTCCTTCCTTCCTTCCTTCCTTCCTTCCTTCCTTCCTTCCTTCCTTCCTTCCTTCCTTCCTTCCTTCCTCTCCCTGTGAGATTTAGATTATCTGGTTAAGAGATATATATAAAGTAGGTTCCTTGGTGTGAATAATCCTGCTGAAGTTTTCCTATTCCCATAGCAGATATTGGCCAGCTTGTATTTACACAAGATAATCATCAGACTTCTGCTTCTTCTTCTGACTAATGACATGCTAGCGAGAAAGCAGACTATTGTCATGAGTAAAATATGGAAATCCTCACATATACATGATGTCGTTGTTCTCAGTCTTATTATTATGAAGCAGCTAGCAAGAAAAAGTAAATAAGTGTGCATGGGGATGAAAAAAATGCACTAAAGGAATTATTTCCTTTTACATGTATTATAAAATTAGACTCGCTCTGCATGTCATTATCACAGAAAATAAGAGAGACTTAAAGTGATAAGTCCTTAATTCATAAGAGAGAATTATCCGGAGGTAATAAGAAAACTATCCCAGTTTCAGCCTTTAGAACTAGAGTCTTCCTTCACGGGAGCACATCGCTCATGCTTGCTCAAGTGATGACTTAGGTACCAACCTAAGAAGAATCTGTTCTTGGTGAAGAGTGGACAGAAGACACTGAACTTAGCTAGGAATAAGAATTATTTTAATTCTATTTCTAATAGTAACTCAACTTTTAGAGTTAAGTTAATGTTAACTTCTATTTAACATGGAAGAGAGAAATTCCAAACAATTCCAGAAGTGTTAGTTTTCACTGGTAGGGATGTTCTACATTATCTTCTACTTTTTTATTTTTAACTTAGAGCCACATTAATATTCATAGAATAATTGTAAAATACATAACATTTAGAGCCAAATCATTCTGAGCTTCCTCTTGTGGCTGGTTGTGCTGAGGATGAGCAAGAGCTATAAAATTCCTTAATTGCCTGAGGATCCTTTGAAATAGAGTCACAAAATTAGCATTACCTTCCTACCTATCCATTACTGGAACACAATTGCTTTGGAACAGATTGCAATGCCCCTCAGTGGGGGTCTGCCTATAGTATAAACTAGCAAGAAATTAACTTCAAGAGAACTGTCCGTTATACTCCAAATGCTTGTTATTGATGGTGGGAAGGGATAAACCCATGGTGATTTTCAGCATGCAGATCGAAGATGCATAATAACTTCCAAGAGACAAGCAGTGGTGAGCAACAGAGTGTGAGTTGAGCTGCATAAATTCTGAGCAGACACTAAAACTGACAACAGACTTCCTCTTTTTCTTCATTAGCTTTTATCTTATAATAAAGCAGATGAAAAGAGTGATATATGTTCAGTCACAGTTAATACACTGTACTTGATACCTCATTATTTTAAACATACAAGAGTTAGATTTTCATGAAGCCAGATCAGCATTTGGATTGCTCCTGCTCATTCTTTGTTTTTTATTTGAGCTAAGCCCTGACTTATAATAAGGCTATGCAAGAGCCTTTAAAGACTATTGCAGGTAAAGTGTTTTTGTGCTGGATTTAGGCCAGATGATAGCATTTTTCTTACACTTTTGAAAAATGAAAGAAAAAGAAAAGCTAAGAGATCGCCTCTGATAAGCCATCAACTTTAATTAGAACTTTCTTTAATGGAAGATGATGTCTGTGTTTTGAGTGGTTTGCTGGCTCTCAGTCGCCTCATTTTTTACTAGGCACTGGTTTTGGTTTTGTTTTTTAATCCATAACTCCACATTAGATACATTATGAAAATAAAGAAATGGAGCTAACAGATGTGAACACATAAAAAAAGTGTCTATAGTAAATTTTAAAACAATCAAAGGCAGACAGTAATATTATAGGACAAAGAGTCAGGAACCAGAGACATTTCTCAGACACTAAACAATGTCCCATTTTGGGAGGATGTATATAGCCAATTTCTTTTCAGTAGACACAGTAGACCAGTCATTTAATCATTTACTCAGCAATGTTACCACAGGGCTGAAAGGAAAGAAGGAAGCCAAACAGTAGTGTATTGGTTGAAAAAGATATCCCGCTATCTTTCATTACTTGCCTGTTTAAGTTGCTAGAAATTGTTTGGAAACGTACAATTGGTAGTTTATTTATCGAGCTAGGTTGATTCGGTGATACTGATTTTCTGACCACTGCTGTACAAACTGCAGCTCAGGAGACAAAACAGAAAGCTCCAGGCAGCCCTGAAGAGAACTATTTTCATCTACAAAAGAAGTTTCACATGCTTTTGATTCTTCAAAATAAATGTTAACCACAAGCTCTTGGTGTGTGTGTCATTTAAAAAATAAAAAGTCAATCTTTTTTTTGTGGAAAATATATAAAAAATGCAGGGGGAAGGTCTGCAAACAGTCACAGTATGTAGCAAAAAGAATCTTTTAAGCTATGGTTTATGTCAGAGACATGAGTAAATGGGTGATGGTTTGAAGATTACACAGCCTAAACAGACGTTCAGAAATCTTTGTACCAGTACTGCAATGCTACATAACCCACTTTCCAGGCATGCCAAATCAGCTGAGATGTTGAATATGTTCAGACAGACCACTTCAATGCAGGCTGAAACATGTTGGGGGCAGCTGTGTTTTGTGTGTGTGGTTTTTTTCTCTCTCAAATATGACAAAATCAATGTCTATCTTATTGCACCTTTTTTTTTGAGGACGAACACTAGAAAAAAAATGGAGCAGGGCAGAAATGTATTATTTGAAATATAATAAAATAAGGAAGACTTTTACCTATCAAGGTGAAAGGCAAAAATGGAGACTGCTATAGTAAAAATAAAATGTGAGAAAAGTCCCACAGCAATGACCCAAAGAGATCTAGTTTCATTAGAGTTTACAAGCATATACCTGACATGAACTATCTATCCTAATTCAGCTTTATGAAAGAAAATGTTTATTCTTATAAAAAAAGTCATCATGAAAAAAATGTATTTTATTCCTTTGAATATACTAAATTTAGTCCGGTGAGAGGTCAACATAACTACATTGGCTAACTAAGAACAGCAAAGGACATTCTGTAAACGAAAACACTTCAAAAATATAATCCTTGAACTAGAGAGAAACAACAATCCTTCCCCTTTTCCGTATTAAAATAAAAATCTTGACCTTATGCCTTGCCTTGCAAAGATAAGCCTGTTGACATACGCATAGAATTGTCATAGGCTTTATACAATATCTAAACTACTAATTATCACCCCTTCAAGTACTTAAAAATGAATATAATGTTAAGAGGCTAGTCATAGAAATCAGCGTTGCTGTTACATACATAAATTTCCACAGGTGTCCAAAAGGAGTACTGCTTCTTTTCTTCTTATGCTCTTTTATGGGAAAAAAAAGGAGTCATCATGCTGTTTCCATAAGACGCCAATGTAGAGACTATTTCTCCCTCTGACTGCAGGTATCATCACCTCTGTCACTCTCATTATCCTGACATCAGCATCTCCAGGTTTTCCCCTCAAACCTCATTTTTCATCCTATGTTCTAACCCAAATGTTTTTCCTTCCATTTCATAGTGGGAAGACCCATATCAAATCTTTATTGTCAAGAAAAGAAAATTCAGTTTTAATTATATTACTGAGTAGCATAAAACAGGAACAACTGACTCAGAACACTGATATTAAGGGCTGAAGTGCATTTAAAGCAGATTGGAAATCCAGCCTCTGTAATGTAACCCTCACAAAGTACATTGCAAAGTTCTGTTTCATATTTCCCTCCTGTGTGTTAACATTATGCACTATTCTGCACCCTTCACCTCATCTGTGTAGGATTTCTCGGCCATAGTTTTTATGTGTTTTCTATCTTTTTTTTGTAACAGGGAAGATACTGTGTGACCCATGGTGTGAAGGGGTTACTCAGTGTCAGGCTCACCTCACATCCAGGCATGTTACCTTTTATTCTTAAATAATACAACTATTAAAGATATCCAGCCTTATAAAGATATTGAGTTAAAATCAATCTTCTTAAAAATGGATCTTCTGGACTTTCTGCATAATTATCTGCATGTTTGTTTTGTGCTTATAAACGCATATTAAATAAACATCTAATAAAATAATTAGTACAAATTTATGAGATATTTGCTCGGCACAATTAAAAACAATTCAATTTCAGCAGGGAGTATAAGTCCCTTTTGAAAAGGTAGCACTTAATAAGTGATGAGGTTCACTGTAATGAGAATTTCGTGCAGGGTAAAATTACTACTTCTGGTTATTTTGTATTGTGTGGTTTGTTTTTCGTATCTAGGATGACACATTTCACCTGTAACTGGTTGACTATGTTAAAAAAATGAACAAGGACTTTTGTTTTGAGATACACTTTCAGCATTCATACTGTAGTCACTAGGATTTCATTACACTATCAGGAGAAGTGATAACTAAATTAACACAAACAATGATCTCTTCAGTGTCAGTGCTGCCTTATTCTTTGCTATTATTTTCTCCTTTTTGCTGCATATCTGGAATATTAGCATCACAATTGTTGAAAGTCTCTTTGGCTGTGCAACTCTACACTGTGAGCTGAGTTGTATCAATGGCAAACCTCTCAGGTTAACAGTACTTTTTTGTATTCATACCTAATGGCTCTGTAATGCTTTGTGATCAGGCAATGAGAAAAGATGGGTATGGAAATACTGTCTTTTGTTGTCCCCTCCCTCCCATTTGGGATGTCTAATAACCCGTGCTCCAAAATATCAGCTGAAACAAGAAAGAGTCAGCAGACTGAATACTTACTGCTCTGGGTATTATGAACGTGTCTGGGAGAAGAGATGCATAGTAAAGCTTTCTCTGGGTAGCAAATTATTGAAATGCCACATGATGAAACAGGCAAGATAAACCTATTGCTGCATATAATAATGTTCCATCTGCCAACAATGAGAGCATTTGTTATCTGCACCTTTTCCTTACACGAGAATTTTGCAGCAGCTTTGATATTGTTATTATTCTATTCTAAATATATTTTACATAAGTAATTATTAATAGCTCTTTTCTAAGAAGGGAACTTGAGCATCACAGCCATTTTGTGCAAACCTGGTAAGCATATTTACATACATGTGTCTCAGGGAATCAGCTTGTCACACTGCATTTATACAGGAGTCATATATGCTTAGCATCTCTTTCACCTCTCCTAAATGGCAGGCCTTCACTTTTTCATTCCATTTTTCATTATAAACTATAGTGCAATTTATACAATTTTGAATAGTGAGTGATCACTATATTTATACAGCTATGTGTCCATTCTGAAACCAGTGAAAATGCATTCTACTGATTATTAATTGCTTCAAGATAATCAGAATAAATTAGAAAATCTCAGTTTCTGGATTATAGGTTACAGGCTCAAAGCACAGGTGAGATTTCCTTGAATGTGACTGTATCGTTGTTGAAATATTCTAGATTAACCCACTTGGATGTTACAGAATCATAGGGTCATAGAATAATTTAGGCTTGAACAGACCTCTGGAGATTATCTAGTCCAAACCCCTGCTCAAAGCAGGGGCTAATCAAATCAGGTTGCTAGGGCCATATTCAGGCAAGTGTCAGGTAATTCCAAGGATGGAGATTGCCCAACCTCTGTGTGAAACCTGTCCCAGCATTTTGCTCTCTTTATGGCTCTCTGAGTACTGTGGCAGCCCTCCACTGGACTTACTCTTTCTTGTACTGGTGAGCTCTAAAGTGGGCATAGCCTTCCAGTCAGAATGTCATAGGTGTGAAAACTGAGATAGTCTTAACACCTGCATGCTCCAACAGGCTTTTCTCAACGTAGGTTCCATGTATTAGCAACAGTGTCTCTACCAGGTGAGATCATAGAATCATAGAAAGATTATGATTGGAAAAGACCTTCAGGGTCATCAAGTCCAACTGTAAACCCATCAGCACTATGTCTGCTGAACCATGCCCCTAAGTACCTCATCTATACGTTTCTTGAACATTGCCAGGGACAGTAACTCCACCACTTCCCTGGGCAGTATGTTCCAATGCTTGACTACTCTTTCCATGTATGTTTTTTTCCTACAAAAAAATCTATTCTTATTTTCTCTGTGTGAAAATTCCTTCTTTGTGTGCAACAGAAACAGGTATAATTGGTGTTGCTGCTAGTTTCTCCACATTTACAACCACATGTATTTCTGTGTATAGCTGTGTGGTTCAGCTACTTTCTAATAGAGTTTGAACAAATGATACTCTAACTCTGTTAGTGACAGCCATTTTTTTTCTACCTGGTAAACATGAGTTAGTAGCCCTGCTGACTGTTTTGCTCTTTATTGTTTATCAAGTTAGCAAAATAAGACAGTGCTTATATTTCATATTTTTTTTGTGTGCAATTGAGGCACAATATAATTAAATATGTTTAATGGAGTTGATACTCCTAATATTTTGAGGCTTTTATCTTTTTCTTTAGGTAAGTATTAAAATTATCGTATTCCTATCTGTAACCTTGACAGGAATGTCTTCTATAGGAGAGTCTTGATCTTCTTGATAGGAATGTCTTCTAGGAGACATTCCTCTCTCTATAGGAGAGGAAACCTCTGTAAAAGGGATTTACAGTAGCTTCTACAAAACAGATATACAACAAGTATGGTGTTTATATCTGGAGTCAGTAAAATTGTATGAACAAAATTGCAAAAAGTGCCAGACAAACTGCTAAACTTTTCCCTGTACGCTACTTATAGTGGAAATGTTCTAGTTATACAAGTAGATGGGTTGCATTGCACCAGACAGACTGACAGAAAAAGATCACGTTCTAGGATATAAAGTTTTCAAAAGATTGCAGGTCTAATCTGAGCTCGGGAAAGAAGCCCAAGTGTGAAGGTACAATGCTTTTGTGACCGAAGGACTGACTTTTTTTAATAAATTCACATGAAGGCTGCATGGGGCGTCATGCTCAGGTTTTTGCACATCCATTCTGCATACATATACAAAGGTGATTTGACATTGACAGGTACCTTTTCCTGTGGAGTGTACTGATTTTCAGTGAGCCTGGAACCCCATACAGGTCTACGGATGGTTTGAAAAGTCTATAAGGAAATAATCCACCCTCATATCATGTTATTTCTAAGTTCCACCTCTGGGGAGCTGTAAAAGTTTAACTCCACTTGACAATTTAAGCCTATATTCTCTTTTAGCTTACCAGTCAACAGTTTCATGAAACAGGAGTGCAGAAACGAAGTATTGTGACTGCTCCTTCTTCTCACCATCTATCCTTCCAAAGCATTTGTGTCTCCCTCAACAGAAAAAAAGGACACAAAGAGTTATAATTTCCCCTTTCTCTGCCCTAAGCAGAAAATTTTCTAAGAAAATCTACTTGTTAATCTTATTGCATTTTTCTTGATGTTGTTTCTTAGCGATAAATGAGTGTCAGTGTGTTACATGTCTTCCAGGATCTTCAAGAATAACTCCAAATTATTTAATAACTCATATTTAACTCAGATCAAGAGTAGCTCAGCACTATGTAAGATAAAAAAAGTGGTTATGTGGTAACTGGTGATTGTTGTTCATAGTTTAAATAGCCAAGACAAAAAGACAGCATCATTTGCTGAAAGTTATAATCTGAATTGTAAGAAAAACAATCTCCATGTTTTACATTAATATGTGTTATCCTATACTCTTTAAAGGAGATTTAATATACAATGTTGCAAATATTTAGAGAGTACTTAGGAGTTTTTGCTTTCTTCATCTTTTAATATTACATCATGTACAGTAGCTCTATCAAAACACTTTTTTTATAAATACAATTACTGTCTCAAATATTTGTAATACCAGTCTTCAGTTGAACAGACACAGAGCAGACATATGAAAATTTCTGAACAAGCCTAGCTTATGCTGAACTATGGAGGCAGAGTTAATGGCTTTGAATTATGGAACCATGAGACACAGCAAACTTGTAGTTGCTGTGTGCCACAACAGTATATATACATGGCAGCATATTCATATAATCTGTAAAATATACGTATTGAACACTAAATGTCACCAAAGTACAATGCCAAAGTAAGATAAACACATTTTCTTCCTGTCCTCTTCTTCCACTGAGATGATTTTTGTGTTGGATTTTCAAAGATCACTAGCAATAAAGACTTATCAGAGCATGATGGCCTTCAGAAAGTGTTCTAGGCAAGTCTGTAGCAGTGGTATATTTTCTCATTTTCCTTGATCACCCTCAAGTCCATGTACATGTTCGCACAAAGGGAATGCAAGAGAAATATGCTGGAGATGGTGTGGAGTCATTAGGAACAGCTGAAGGATTCTATGGATAGAAAAATGTTTCACATTTGAATGTTCATACTAAGTATCTAGTAAAAGGAGAAAATTGTCATTAGGTGATGTCAGACCAGAAATTTCAGCCCAAAAAGTAACCAAACTTAAGTGAAGCTGGAAGTGTGAGTCACTTAAGACTGAATAAAAATAAATGTTGTAGAGATAGAATTGTGCATTTACATTTCTCTTTTACTGAACTTTGAAATAAAGTTCTCTAGCTTCTCTACTTCTATTTTGGGTTTTTTTTGGAGGCCCAAATGAATTTGTGTCACATCTCATCTCTAATCTTCTCACTCTCTGAAGTGCAATTCTGTTTCTTGGATGCTAAATTGAAGAGCCACTCAGGATTACAAGAGAAGGCCTATTTAAA
Organism: Eudromia elegans; assembly: GCA_003342815.1. Lineage (NCBI taxonomy): Eukaryota > Metazoa > Chordata > Aves > Tinamiformes > Tinamidae > Eudromia > Eudromia elegans. The sequence continues at coordinate 6,285,739 of PTEX01000015.1, read as the reverse complement.
GCTTTAGCTCTGATCGTAAGACAAGTGCAAATATCAAAGAATAGAAGAAAGAAAATAAGAAAAATTCAGATGATTGAGTCACAACAGTAGTTATATTGTCTCTGTGCTTGTCAGTTACCACATGTAGGGGAAGATATTTTTGCTTGGTATTAGAAGAAAGTATTAGCTTTACTTTGTATTTTATTTTATTCCATTTTCCCATTTTTAATATTTAAGTGTTATAATTCATACTGGTATTTATTCTGTTTTCTTTATATTACTGTGAATATTTTTTTCTGAAAATCATAAATGGGGAAGAAGCAGAATATTTACAATAAAAGATAAAATACAATCTTAAGACTAATTATTCTTACAAAAATACCCCATTTACTTTAGTAGGATAACAAGTTTTGAGTGATTTCAAATCACAAAAATAACATGATCATTTACAACTGTGATTTCATAGTAAATACGAGATATAATCACATGTGATGATTTGTTATCATTTCTTCTGATTCCAATTCTGCTATACTTTAGTTCATTTTTATGGAATATACTCATACTTAAATACAAAGAGTAGCCAAAATGTAAAGTATTATGGTAAGAAAGTTTCATAAAACAACAAAAGATTTCAGCTCCTGTTCCATAGGCTTGAAGGTTGTACATGAATACTCAAGCTACTAATTTTAACATTTTAATGAAAAATAATTTATGGCAGACAGTATGAAGTAACATAGTAAAGAGGTTTCTTAATTTATCAAATTCTTAAGAATTACTGGGAAAGTATAAGTTTAATTGGAATAAGTGCTCTTTTTTTAAACTCTTCTATAGAAAATAATTTATCCAAATAAAACTTTTAAAAATGCACAGAATCTCTCAAAATTGTTTGTGGTAGAGTTCTTTTCTTTATTATGGTACTCATAAAACTAATAAGTCATTGTTTTACTGTTATTCCATTTGATTTTACAACATTATAACCACATGCAGTATTTTACTGAAGAATTCTAATTAGGAAAATGTTTATACTCTCAGACAGGATCAAGCATTTGTCATATAAATTGACCAAATTAGGCATAAGAAAGTTAATTAATTCTTAAATATATATCCTCTATTCAGCTCCTCCAAAAAACACCGTATCCATGTTCCACACATGCTGAACATACCAGCAAAACCAATGAGCTTACATAGAGCTGTAGCCATCACTTGTCTGAGAGCAGGCTTAACCTGGTAATGTTAGAAGTGTTTCCCAAGGGGAATCCCAAGGGGCTCCCACCCATCTCCTTTTATAGAAACCTTCGTGTGTTTTCCCAAAGCACTTTTTTTTTATTGCCTCAGGAGTTGGCAAAAATAAAGGACCAGGTTCATCTACTAAATCCATTTTCACAAATACTAATAATAAAAAAAAAAATACTTTTAAATGAGAATAAATACCAGTGTGAATTATAACATATGAATATGAATCCTGGGAAAAATTGACTTCACGTAGAGTATACAGCTAATATTAATATTAAGCTAATATTAATACTTTAAACTACAAGTTGATACTTAGGCATCAATACATTAAAGTCCTGCTTACATACATGCCAGCATTTTCACCTGTCATAATTCACTTTTAGCGCCAGTCAAAAGGATCAGTACTATCATCAACATATTGCATTTAGGTGGAAAGCCTAAAATACCAGGTTCTGAGAGTTTTAATTCTCACTGTGGTTGCAAGTCATTTCCATTTTAACCCACCTTTTGCTGACAATTCCTTGAATACAAAAACAAAACAAAACAAAAAACACCCAAACCACAAAAATTCATGATGATTACTTAACTATGGTATATATGAAGCAGACTCACTCATAGTCAAAGCAGATCTACAAGACCATGTGACTAATATTATCTTTTCAGTTTTCACAAGACAACCAGCTTGGACCCAAATTTAACTTTAAATCTATGGAAGATTGAATTCTTTTCTACACGTCGAAGAAAATAAAAAAATATTTAGCAGCATATATATCGGTTGCCAGTTTCAAATTTCATTTCCCATTCAAAATATTGACTAAAATGATCCTCGTTCTTCCTATCAATCCTCATGTTGTGCTTGGGTGTGTGGGCAAATTTTCAGACTAATTTGTTTCAAGATGCTTACAAGTTTTACTTTTTTTCCTGGAAATATTGGGAGTTGCTAACAAATATTTCAGGAGGTGCAAATACAGATGCTAGAACAGACTGCAGATATGTCTGCTGAAAGAACAGAAGCAAGCTGTAGCCTTGGTTTCAAAGCACTTCATGTAGGCAAATAGATGAGTTTGCAGAGATACAGCGAGATACCCAGGTGAATTGTCTGAGCAGCTCTAACAAGCATGATCTTGACTTTCAAATCTTTGCAGTCATTCCACAGACCTAAAAAATGGAAAGAGATAATTTAATACAAAGCCAGCCAGGAAATCAGTTTCTTCATCAATGTTGCAGATAGATACTCAATTCATGAGGTTACCTATGTAAGAATTCTTTAGTGAATATCTGTCTTTTCTAAATCCTATTTGAATTCCTTAAAAACAGATGAAATAGTTAAAGTTTCAGAAGAACAGTCTTTCAGAAAGGAGCATTTTCTCCTTTATACTTTCTTAGTAATTATATGGTGTTTAATTGATTAGTAGGCAAGCAGTTTTCACTGTTTTTTATCATATATTTGCAAAAAATATTAGCTTGTACTACATGAAGTATTGGCTAATTACATGTCCTTTTCACTCACCAAATAATATGATTAATATACAATTACATCTGATAAATGTTCTGCACAATTAGCAGTCTATATGAATGAGTGATATGACCTCTGCAGGGGGTTGAGATAGGCTAATGTGAATGTTCAGAAAGGACAGGCCATAGTAAAAATAAGTGATATAAATCTAAGAAGCATTTCAGAAATTTTTATGTGGTTTTATGAATAATACAAGTTAGTATTATACTATTTATATTCTTTATGAGGTAGAGTTGGCTGAGATATCTAATACACCTTTTTTTTCTTCTGGGTACCAGATTATTTTTATTTAAACTGTAATCCTTGCTCAAAGAAATGCACACTTTCAGAGAGGAGAAGGAATTATTTTATAGGTGTTTTTAAGTGGCATTGGTGACTTTTTATATGTCTCCTTCTTTCATTATTCATTAATCAGTGAATTCTTATTCTCATATACAATTTGTATTTATTGTTTCTACTTCCTAATACGGTGACTGAGAATTTTAAGAAGATAATAATGAACAGTAGACAGGAAACAATGAATAATTCACTTCTGTTTTTTAAAAAATCTCATAAAAATTCATGACAAAATGTGTACAATTTTGGAATCATGTTTGGGGGTGGCAGGGGAGAGGCTGCTGTTGTTGTTTTCTATAGCATCTAATGGAACACTCACTGATTTTCCATGCAGTGAAACCACTGTATTAAGAGCCCAAAGTGAGATGGGGGAAAGGCAGGTGGTGAAGTACAGAAGTGTTTTCTTAAAAAAAAATTTAAAAAAAAAATAGCTCACATGGTTTTCTACTTTTTTTTCTTTTTAATGTGGTTCATAGAGTTCGTTTCATGTACAGTAAATTTTCTTTTGTCAGTACTCATATGAGATGCCTTAATGGAGTAGGTATGAACAAAAAAAATTGTTTTGATTATGCAGCAAGCAGTTTCAAGGACACAGGATGATTCATTTTCAAAGGTAATATTTATTTTTATCCTCTTCCAATGTAACACACTTTTTAAATAAAAAAAAAATTCTTCTTTTCTTCCATAAGAATGAGAGAAGTTACAAAGTGGAAAATTTGAGTCTAAAATTTCCCATTTCTCTTTGGAGCAATCTACAGTGAACTGTAGATGCAGAGGTCAACTTTAAAAAAAAAAGGAAAAGGAGCAGAGCATCACTGGGCATTGAGTTGGCATGTGTGTTGGAGTGGAAAATGTATTGCACAATTAAATTGGTATTTAAGAAAAGTCAATCTTTAAGCAGAGTTGAACTTCCTAAGAAAGCATGAAAAAATATCTCGAATACCAATGTGCCTCATAAGAACTGAAGAAGAGGAGGAGAGAAACCTAAATTCACAATCTTTCAATAAAAAATATTCCAACACATATGTACAATCAGATAGCTACAGCTGCCAGTTATCTGAAAGTCAGTGACACATGTCAAAGTCACTAGCAAAGTACACCAAGCTCATTTCTGTTTGCATATTCTTTATGATTAATAATGAACAGTGAAGAGTCTGAAACAAGTTTTACTTTCCATAACAAACTCTGTGCAACCAGAAAGATTCTTCACTTGGGAGGTTGCATCTAACATTCTTTCTCATATAAACAATATAGTAACTGACCTCATAATGTAAGTATGTAGTAAATGGCCTCACTTTTTCCACAAAACAAAAACAAAAACAAACAAAAAAAAACCCCAGTCTTTTCAGTGTATCCTATACGCACTCCACAACACAAGATAGAGACAAAGTTCATCATTATTGGTTAAAAAGAGTGAAACAGATATAACTGCACTCTAATAAAATTGGTTTGCACAGAGCATCACAGAATTTTATATTGAAAAAATACTGCAATTTTATATAAAAGAGCATGTGTCAGGTTTAGTCATAGCTAAAATTTTAACCCACAGTCATTCAATTTCATATCTTAAAAAAACACAGAGTTTTCTTCAATAACTGGCGTTATAATCAACACTGAAATGAGATTGAATCTGAAAAAAATCTAAGCCCCAGTAGAAGTCTGGAAATAGAAGATAGAGTGGAGAATCATAGAATCATGGAATCATAGAATACTTAAGGTTGGAAGGGACCAACCATCTATTTCAACCCCCCTGCACACGCAGGATCACCTACAGCATGTGTCACAGGGTGGTGTCCAAGTGGGTTTTGAAGATCTCCAGAGTAGGAGAGTCCCCATCACCTCTCTTTTGAAGAGAAAAGGTTAGAGTTCAATGTAAGGGTTGCATTTGCTTAATGGATGTGCAGGAAAACCTGGAACTACTGTGTTGACATTAAAGATCAGCAAAAGATTTGTGTCAGTGAGTTGGAATAAGGACCTTTAAGATTAAGCTGAATAGCAGATGACACAAAGGTGAGTTTATGACAGTTTTTATCCTACTGATGAGGCTATCAGGCAATACCAGTGCATCTCTGCAGTGAACTCCCTTCCTACTGGATACTAGGATTTCCTTCTTCTAAAATAGACAAATTTGGGGTGGTAGAATTCTGAAATGGCTTAAACATCAAGTATTTTTTCTTTCTGAACCAGTAGCTAACCAGAGCAAAAAAAAGCTCAACAAAATGCATGTTATAATAGTAAAATGATTCATATCTACATTAAATTCCTTCATTTTATTAATTCATAGATTTTCAACATGCATAGATTTATGAAGCTCCTTTTACTCTTATTCTCTTTTCAAAAAAGTTGCAGAGACCTCTGAGTTTGCATGTACAGCCTGAGCTATCTAAATGTACATATAAAACACACACCTAGAAGAGCTGATTCCCTCTAATTCTGTAACTAAAGTTCAATCTGGGACTGTTTCTCTGAGTTTGACTTCAGATTGCTGTACATCTTACCCAGTGGTAAGGAATAAGCTCAAGCACTTTAAGTGGTACATCAGAAGTAGAAATATGGTTTTATCCATTCCTTTTTTAGTCAGAATTCTTCAGGTGAGTATATTTGGCAGATGTGGACTCACATTGAGTGCTGCAAGTTCTGTGCCCTTCCCATACCTCACACTGATGTCTCCCAGTACAGCAAGTCTACACAGTAAGGCCAGCTGTTTTATGTTATTATATTTGCACTGCTCTAGTGTCTAAAGACTTCAGCTCCATTGCACAAATTCATCATAAAGAGTAAAAAAAAAAAACCTACTTTTAATTCTTATTAAAAAAATGGTAGTTGTATGGAAATGCCATAAGGATGACATTATCATATTTGAATTCAACAATTATATTTTTCCAACATACTTTAGGAAAAGTTCCTAAAACTCCCCTTTAGCTGAAGGAATAGTTATCATCAACATACTGAATAAGGCTACTGCAAGGAACACACCCACTACCATATGTTTTCAGACAGGCTTTCAAATTCTCAAGCACAAAGTACATGTGACTCATCTGCTTTCTCTTTTCCAGAACCATATCATAGCTGAACAGAAAAAAAAAAGGGTCTTTCACAAATAGAGAATATTAATCTCAGTATATTTTTCTTTAGGTGGAGGAGTTAGCTTTAGGGAATTATAGGGCAGCCAAAGTGATTTAATGAACAAACAAGCATGTTACTCAAAACACAAAAGCACAAGTGCAGTTTGAGACGAATAAGAGTTTGGAGCCTCTCTTACCTCTTTAAAGCCTTCTAAGGCATCTTTGCATGTGTTGGGGGGAGGGAATTGACCATTTATGCTCTAAGAATAAGTTTAGTATTTGTATTATGGTGCATCACAAACTGATAAACAATTTCTGATTCTCTGTGGTTAGCAGCTAAGTCACAAGGGGGTGACTTTGATCAAGGCTAACTCTGATGAGGAACAGGAACACATGGCAGGGATTTAGTAATCCTGGGTTCTCTTTCAACCTCTAAATACATAGTAGAGATATATTGTAGGGAGCAGCAAGAAAGGACAGAGCCAGGGGGCTCCCAGTAGAATGGACTGGGCCTCTCCACTAGGATTTATGCTATCACCCTGAGGGAGCAGGGCACTAGGAACAGCTTGGGCAGCCTCAGGATCAAGCTTTGGACACTGCCATGTGGATGGATATGGGATGAGACTGCAGTGGACACTCATGGGTCAGGAGATCAGGCTCCATGAGATGAGGTCCAGGGTGAAGTTTGGGAATCTGTTAGTAGGTTCTGGCCAGGCAGAGGTAAGACTTCAACATACTGCAGCGAAGTTCAGGCAAGGGTAAAAGTCAAGAGCCTCTGCTTAAAAAGAGTTCCAAATGGAAGGAGGGTGACCACATGCTGAGGCCTCCTCTAGGTGTTTCTTTACTACAGCTCTGATTTTCTGGTCTTGAATGAAACCAGCTGAGCTCTTGGCCTTAAGACCAGATATCCATATGCTCAGGAGAAAGATGTGCAGAGGGTCATACTCAGAAGCACGAGCATTTCCTCCCTCCAGCACACCTCTCTTCTCCTAGCTCACTCTGCCACCCTTTTAATGGAAAGAGGAACTTAGATGAAGAAGCTATTAGAAATAAGTTGGGTTTTTGTTTTGTTTTTGTTTTGGGTTTTTTTTTTCCTGATTATGAAGCATTATAGTTGGAGACAGGGCTTTAGCTGGATAACTTCTTTTTTAAAAGATGAGCTAATGTGATCCTTTTTTTATTTTTTTTGCAATCTTGTAGTTTGATGTAAAGTCAGCAGTACACACCAAGAGTTTAAAAGCTAACAACATGATATTTGGTTTCTTCAGAATTTCTGTGAGAATATGACATTCACACCCATTCATCTGGGTGTGAATATCCCCATATTCCCTAACCTTGAGTTAAATCCTTAAATCACAATATTGCAGATTGTACGATAGCATTATTTGCATATATCAAATCCAGACATGGAGATCTTGATAAAAAAAATAAGTTCTTCCTTCAGAAGTTCCCATAAAATGTCAGAGTTATAAGCAAAAGAAAGTGTTCTTTCTTAGATTAAATGTAACAGCAAGATGGTCTAAATCAGAGAAACATTGCTTTCTTATTCAGTCTGTTCATTAAAGTCTGTTTCTGTTAGGTAGAAGTTAAATGAGCTGAACTGACACAATTTACAACTAAATCAGGTTCCAAAAGAGGTAAGACAAGAACTACAGTTCCTTAGTTCAGAAGCTCAAAGGCTGCTGTCATTTATACTGACGTTAAACAAGTAGACCTTCCTCAGCTCATTCCACATCTATAGCAATATAATTTAGTGCAGGATGCGAACTGATACTCACATGCTTTTTAATATAATTTATTTTATGCTTCAAATTTCACAGTTCAATAACTATACCCACACAAACTGTATCTCTTTGTGTAAAAAATATGAGAGATTATGTTGCAGTCTGTGTAAAGACTGAAAATGAAGTGCCCTGTTTGTACACTGTTGGTTCTTGCTTTTGTTTTAAAATTGGACTCAAATTTGAGGATGGTGTAATGAGGCGTCACTGATTTCCTCAATGACTGTGTTAAACAGTCATAGAAGATAAGACTAGACTATAAGTTCTGAATTTTTTATTTTAAGTGAAGATCTATTTAATAACCACCTTACCTTCCATATACAGTGAAACACTTCCAGCACAGTGAAAGACGAATCCATAGATTGCCATGCACAGATGTTTAAATCTTTCCCTTAGTCATAGCCAGATTTTTTTGGACTAATTAAACATTTAATTTTAATGATAGTGGTAGTGTTATATAGAAAATCTTACATTTAATTTCCTCTTGGCCTTATTTGATCAGGCTCTCTATCTCTAAACTGAACTTTGGAGATATGGGAAGAAGGAAGACAGAAATGAGATATTATAACATGAGAATTTTAAAAGTTTAGCTCACAAGCGTACAGTACCATTTTAGATATAATGGATGAAAGGCACAAATACAAAAATCACCTTAAGCAGGTCAAAGCATTAAGAAAACATGAATGCTGATTGCCTTGACTACTCGTTCCTAAAACCAGTTCTTCCTAGAATATGCTGGAAATGTATGTGAGTATGAAAGAGAAAGAACATACCTTGAGACATACTGAACACCTGCAGTCTGTCCTAAATATGTTTATGTAGCATTAGAAGTGAAACCCATTAAGTTACACTTAAAAAGTGTATTAAAATGATTGAATGCATCCACTCAGAATGACTGCAAGATAAAAGTGAAAAAAACAATGCTACAAAATGCAAAGAAGGTAGCAATATTCTGCTTTCTTAAATAAAAAATAAGTTGGTTGCTAGGTAAAATAAATTAATATATGGGAAGCAAAGAGAATGAGTGAAGATGCTGTTAGAAAGATATCTAAAAATAGTGATTTTTTTGTTCCAATGTAGCATTTTTTTTGTCATGAGTAAGTGAGTAAAGGAAACATAAATGCTATCTTTTCCAGTCATCATTTTTCTCTTTCTTTTCCTTGTATCACATATTGATTCAAAGAATCATACCTTTTTATTATTTTTTCTTAAAAAAAAAGAAAGAAAAGAAAAAAAAAGAAGAAAGAAATGTCGCTTATACTTGCCACTACCTCATGGAAATAGCAACTAATTATCTGCCACATTATGCAACACCATTTGGGAGACTGTGGGTACAATGTGGTTTGTATGTGCAGACAGTTCAATAACGTGTAATTAGAGAAACCTAGCATTGCTGAAGCAGTCAGTAAGGCTACGCAGGCTCAGATATACCCTGTTATTTTTCCTGAAAAAGGTTTCTTTAAAAAGTCTCCTTTAAGGTCTTCTTTTTTTTTTTTTATGGAAAAAATCTGGCATCCAGACCTTGAAGATCTCATCATCTCTTTTAGGGCTGTCAGCAAAACAGCCTGCACAGCATCTGGCGTGTTCAGTATATTCACTTGCTAAATTAGAAAAAAAAAAATATCCCTGATCTCCCCTGTGGAGAACAATTTTTTCCACAATCAAAATTTGTATTTTGTCAGTGAAAACCAGCTGTGCACTTTTCATATTATTTCCCTATCTATATTATGCAGAGGTTCATGTATTAGAACTCCGCTCGGAATTTGTAGACCTCTTTTAGGTGATCACTGAGTACATATATTATCAAGGTGTTTTCAGAAGTATCATAACAATTTCCTTGTGAAATATAGAAACAACACTGAAATTAGAGGTCTAAGGAGGAATTACATAATTAAAATGTCATAATGACGTATCTTTTTTAAAAAAGGAATATAAATTTTTGTTTCTGCAAACATATCATTACATTTCACTGTTAGCTACTTTTCTCGGGGGTAACTGGATAATTAGAAAGATTTGCTGCATACATAGAAAAATAACTTTGGTAGGTAAATTCCCTCAACAGGATTTATTTTAATAAAAGAATCAGAGTGAAAATAAGCGCTTTCATTTTATGGCACTATTACTACCAATGACATATTACTGCAGCGAGCTGTCTGATTTCTTTTTTAGACTAGCATCATATTTCACTGCCTGCTCTTTCTGTTTAGTATGCACAGTACTGAAGAGCTGTTCAGTAAAAGAAAAGTTGTACATTTTTTGTTACTACTCATTAGTTTGGACTTTTTAATTACACATTTAGATGGGCTTAAATTATGAAAATTAGTAAAGTAAAGCTCAGAGAGAGTGGTATTTCACAACAAGGGAATAAAAAGGTAGACTTATGTAGTCAAGCACCTGCAGATGTTTGCTTGTTCTGCTGTTTTTCCACACTGGCCTTCCCTAAAGTATCAACAAGCTGAACAGCTACATTAGGGCAATACCATGCTTGAGTCAATATGCCCTGAGAAGAGCTAAATGTATAGTTTCCTCTTTAATCAAAAGGATAACAACATTATAGCAGTTCTGTGGTTTCATGAAAACTCTTCCATCTGATGGAGAGGAACTTTTACCTCCCTGTAATTGTGTCCATTGGGCACCACTATTATCTCTGGCTCTAGCAATATCACCTTTTCTGTTTGTCTTGGATTTCTTTTTGAGATAAATCTCTCTTGTATTCTTGAGAACAGAATGTTTTTTTAATGTCTTATTTTTCCAATAGTTAGCTCATGATCAGCTATTTTATACCTGAGGCTGGTATTTCAGACTAAAAGTCAGCAAGGACTCAGAGTGCCTGCAGGAAGTATTGCACAGGTTATACTGGATGCCTTCAACTATTCTGAAGATCTTTGTGATATGACAGCCTGCTGCCCATAATTTATTCATGCTCCATGCTATCTTCTGCCTTTTATCTCATCTTTGGAAGTAACTATTTACCAAGGGCTTGCCATGGTCCATCCTAAGAGGATGGACAACCCATGGCTTGGCTACAGGTGCAGCTGCTGTGGATCTGGTGGGCCTGAGCCCTACTTTTTCTATTGCCTGTCCCCTTCCCTCTAACTAACTGGTTGCCCTGATGTAGAGGGCTGTAGGGAATGTGTGACACTGCACACAGACTTGGCTTCCTCATATCACTTATCTCCTTGCTGAATACAAAGCTTTAGCCTAACTGCTAGATACTAATATCAGACTTGCGTTTATATAAAGGTATTAGAGAGACACATATGTCACGGAGTTTGGATGACATTGTTTTACACACTGTGCAGCACAGGGTTTTTGTAGGTATGCAGTACCTAAATACTCATATATATGTTGAGAGCTTTTGAATACTGCACTAGACACTGATAGTAAGCAAGATTTCCTCTGTGATATTCCAATTTATAGTCATCTGTAAACACTAAATATCACAATATCCTAATTATAATGGCCTTTTTTCAGTCCATTGTACAGATGGGATTTGCTAGGTCATGTGCAATGAGAAACAATCACCCTAAGAAGACTGGGGAACAACAGCAATAGCAGCAGCAATGAATCCAATAGATTCATTTCCATGCAGGAAATGGGAATGGCTGAAGAAGAGTGGGGAGGGCAGGGCAGGGCAGTGTGTCCATACAGGAAGGAAAGGGGCAGAAGTTTTCTGAAGAAATTAGGAGAAGACACCAGGATCATGAGGTCACCCTGTAGGAGAGCAGGAGTGGTACAATTGTGCCTGGGGAACCGCTGAGTTCCTCCTGGTTGCATGCCATACAATCTATGGATTAGGGCCCAGGAGCACCACAGTCTGAAGCAGCCTGGCAGGCTCCTTGGTCCCTGCCCTCCAGTGCGGTCGAGGGGCAAAAGGGTGGATGCAGGAGGGGCATCTCCCCTTCTCTCTCCCGTGCACTGGGGCTTAGATTAGCAGGCAGGCACCTGGCTGCTGCACACAGCTGCAGCTCTTCTCAGGGTGACAGCAGCTCTTTTCAACAACAACAACAACAACAAAAAAAAGTGCTTTTTCTATTGTTATATGACAAAGAAGGAAAGAACAGTGTGTTGAGGAACAATTAAGTGGAACATGCTTAACTGACTCCCTGAACAAGGCTACTTTACTCTTTTTTTTTTCTTTCCTTCTTTATTTTTAAGGAACAAAAAACATGTAGAAACTTGGACTTCATACAGAAATGCTTTCATTTATGTGGCTAATATATTTGTGGTTAATATAGTTGTCTGTGCAGTTCATTTAACCCTTGATTCGGTAGAACCCTCCAAACTGTGAATGAAATTTTGGGATTTGGCAACAAAGGAAGTGTTCAAAGGAGGAGGAAGGCATATGGCAAGTACATGAGTAGGTCACAGATTAGAGAAAGAAACATTGTCTGAACAGGCTTGAACTGATTGTTTTAAGAACTATTAAGTTGTTTAGGGATAGAGGAGCAAAGTCTATAGGATCTGATTGCCATCAGATTGGGAAGGAAGAGATTTGTTTTAGAAAACAGACACCAATGGAGAAGCACAAAAAGATTATATCCAGGACTCTCTGAATCTGAAATTGCCTCCAAAGCAAGTTTAGCTAAAGCTTTTACTTCTAATTTTCCCTTTTTTTTTTTTTCTGAAATAAAGATAGCTGTTGAACCATGGATAGAGACCTGTGCAATATAGATGTATTTAACAAAGAAATTTTTACTGAAAAGTAAAAAAAATGCCAAATCCCTAGGAACTAAAAGTCAGTAAACTGGAAGTAGGAAACTCTCAGAAATTCTTTCTGAGCCTTGGAAGAATACTTAGGAATGACCTACAGCAATATTCAAACCTGCAAAGCTAGATCAAAGAGGCTGTGGGATGAGCCCAGCAATTGTGATGGGTCACAGAAGTCAGAAACACGTCAATGCAATATATTTTGATTTATATCTGAAGTGCTACTGTCATTTAAAGAAAATTAAAAAAACCAATGGTATCAGAGAAACCTAGAACAGCATAGCAGATATCTGAAACTTAGTCAATATAGTGCTGCTAAATCTAGAAGCTGGTCTGTGTGAGTAATTTATTAGTCAAGATGCACTCTTGAGCTAAACAAGTATCACAGTCTACCCAGACTGCTGGTTGCAAGAATTACTGGAGATGCATAACAAACAGCTATGGTTTTGCTATTCTTTACATGCTGTGTCACTGCTGTCTGCCTAGATTTGTGTTGGAATATTTTCTTCCAGTTTCAGCTGATCTTGGTTATATAACTGTTCTCTCCAGCACAAATGATAATTTCAAGGGAAAGCTGTATGTCTTGATTGCTTGAGTTTCACCAAATGAAATGCCATTGTTATTTATCCTGTGATTGCCATATTTTTGAAGTTAAAAACGAGACCAGCAAAATAAAATACAAAAGGAATACCACAGATAATCTTTATATCTTCTCTTTGTTCCTAAGTTTTCCTTGCTTCTATTAATCAGTTTTCCTAAAAGTTAAAATATTGCTTCAGTTTGAGTATAATTCCTTGGTTTTTCCCATAATATTTAATAACTGATTAATGTTAAAACTGTGGGGAAAAAAAATCCTGAAAAAAAAAAAAAAAACAGTTTCTTCTCATATGCATAATTATCATAGAAATTTGACTTCGACTCTGGTTTTAAATAAGTAGTAAATATACAGTAAGATCTAGCTTTTACTAGTCAGCTGGACACAGAAGACTTTGTACATGATATGTCACTACAGTAATAAAGTGAACAAAAAATTATTGACTCATGCAAGGAGTCAAGGCTTTCCAGAAAGTTCTACCAACCTCAGTAAGTTTGGCTCAAGTCCCGAGATTGTACAAACTGTTTTCTCCTGTATTACTTAAGACCCATGTCATGTAAACGAGGATTCTATCAAGCTCGCACTGATTTTAGGAAAATAGTAGATAGGTCAATGCTAAAGACTTTTTTTTTTCCCTGAAACTTATTGGTATTGAACTCCAGAGTGGGTCTGACCTGAGCATAAGTGTGCTTATTGACCAAAGGAATGTATACCCGAGCCACAGAGCTAGCTTGCGGCAAGGTCCTCTGCTGCCCAGCACAGCAGGTTGCCCAAGGCTACAAAAGCTTCACGGCTGTTGCTGCTGCCTCCCCCATGCCAGCACCCTGAGAGCCAGGCTGGTTCCCCATCGTACGGGGGCTAGCTGCAGGCTGGAGCTTCTTCTGCCCCAGAGCTTCCCCTTTCTTTCCGTTAATGTTTCTGCAGCAGGATTGTGCTCATGGCAGCCTGGACCCTGCCTTCAGGGCAGGAGCAGTCCAGCTGCTGATGCCTGCAGCTGCACAGTGTCAAGTACTAGATGAACCCACCGCTAATTGGTGTTTCTGTTTACAGTAAATTTCTTGGCTGTTTCTGTGCTTCCAAACATAATTTCTTATTCCTTCATCCCTCATGATTTCAGCAGTGTCTTAAAAAAAAAAAAAAAAAAGTTAATTTATTTTTGTCAGGGTGTTCATTTAAACTCCAGAACAGCTTCAGACAGCTGCAGCTTGGTCTTGCCTATGGCTGTGTTAACCCTTACAGGCATGCAGTCAGCTTTAAAGGTGCAGTGTATTTTTTGGATATATACTCACGGAGCATATAGTTAGAAGCTGCAAATTTATCTATTTCTCTGTCTCTCTGTCTCTCTGTCTCTCTCAAATCTATCTATTTGTTGCAAAACTGTTATGTCCTACTGTGTAGCTAAATAAACAATCCCTGAACCAGTTCCTTACTGTAGTATAGAATTGCCTGGCGGAAACAAACAATTCTCTTTGGCATGGAGATAGAAAGCAAGCTCTTAAATTCACATATGGATATTTATTGAACAAATAATTTTTTTTCTTCTTACTTTTACTTTTTTCATCCATGAAAAGGACTTCTGATGGAAGGAAAAAGTTTCAAATAAAGCTGTGTACAATGCTGATGGGACAAAAGATTCCAAGTAGTGTGAGCAGTGAATGTTTAGTAAAAATTAGATAAAAGAGGATTCTCTCATTCACTCAAAAACTGTATTGTCCTCTAAAGTGGACTGTCAAATAACTTCAGATTTACATGTAGAGCTGAGATAAATTGCATTCAGTAAATCAGAAAAACTATTCAAGATTCTTACCCTGGGGTATTTCTCCAAGGAAAATTAAACACATATTTCAGAAAGTCTTTATAAATTGTATTTATTAGAGATAAACTTGTGTTGCCGTTTCTCTCGGGAGCTTTGTTACAGTGAACTTGAGAAGTGTAGTGCCTCAGATCAGGATTTTGCTGTACTATAATGTCTTTACTCTGATTGAAATAATTCTATACTATGTGTCTGTGTGTGTTTCTTTCAGAGAGTAGGTTGAAAAGTTCTTTGACAGCTGATAGTATGTATCTAAGAGCAAAATAATAGTAGTCAAAGCAAAAGGAATTTCAGTCTTTTGACTTTAAAAAGATTATGCATTTAAATCTGTGATAACTGGGAGATCTTTTTAAGCTAATTGTCATCACAGCAAACAATATTTCACTTAATAGTGGTTGTATTTTTATTGCAGAAACTTGTATTGAATTGAGTGTTTCCACATCTAAAAATGAATCTTGATTCTTTATGTTAAAGTTTGACAAACATGATAGCCTTCTACGGTAGGATGACTGGCTGGCTGGATGATGGGAGAGCCATGCATGTTGTCTACCTTGACTTCAGCAAGGCTTTTGACACGGTCTCCCTTAACATCCCCACAGACAAGCTCAGTAAGTGTGGGTTAGATGAGTGGACAGTCAGGTGGACTGAGAACTGTCTGGAAGGCAGAGATCAGAGGGTACTGATAAATGGGGCTGAGTGTAGATGGAGGCCTGAGGCCAGTGATGTTCCCCCAGGGGTCAGTACTGGACGCGATGCTGTTTTCAACTTGTTCATGACTTGAGTGAAGGGACAGAGTGCATCCTGAGCAAATTTGCAGATGGTACAAAACAGGGCAGAGTGGCTGGCATTCCAGAGGGCTGTGCTGCTATTCAGAAGGACCTAAACAGGTCGGACAGTTGGGCGGAGAGGAGGCTCATGAGGTTCAACAAGGACAAGTGCAGGGTCCTGCACCTGCACAGGAATAACCTCAGATATCAATACAGTTTAGAGGTTGGCCTGCTGGAAAGCAGCTCCATGGAGAGGAATTTGGGAATCCTGTTTGACAAAAAGTTCACCGTGAGTTAGCAATGTGCCCTCATGGCCAAGAAGACCAATGGGATCCTGACCTGCATGATGAGAAGCATTTCCAGCAGGTCGAGGGAGGTTGCTTCAGCTCTGCTGAGGCTGCACCTGGAGTACTATGTGCAGTTTTGGGCTCCCCAGTATGGGAGGGACATGGAGCTTCTAGAGAGGGTTCAGTGTACAGCAACAAAGGTGACTGCTGGACTGGAGAATCCTCTGTATGAGGAAAGACTAAGTGAGCTGGGCTTTTTTAGTCTAAAGAAGATTGAAAGGAAATGTGATCAATATGTGTTGAGGACCTGAGGAGAGAATGTGGGGAGGATGGGGACGAATTCTTCTCAGGGGTGGCCAGTGATAGGACAAGGAATAATGGGTGCAAGTTGAAACACAGGAGGTTCCATCTTCATATGAGGTAGACTTTCTTTCTTGTGGGGTGACAGAGCCCTGGAACAGGCTGCCCAGAGATGTTGTGGAGTCTCCTTTTTGGAGATCTTCCAAACTTGCCTCGTTGCCACCCTGTGCCACATGCTCTAGGTGTCCCTGCTGGAGAAGGGGGGTTGGACTAGATGATCTCTAGAGGTCCCTTCCAACCTCAAGCATTCTGTGATTCTGCCTGAAACTCATCCGTCTCATCCATGGGATCACTTTTTGTTTATTAGTTTTTCATTTTGTTTCGTCTCTGATACTTTGATCCTTATTCAGGAATCCTCATATAAACTGATTGCTAAATTTGTTCCTGTTTTGCAGTGTTGATTTACTCTCTCTGCAGTGTTAATACTGGTTTAGCAGCATCCAATTTTCATCATGGAATCTAAAAGTATGAGGCATCTATTTTTCTTTTGTTAGTACCGTAGGTAGAGACATAGTAATCTAAATAAATGATATTTTAAGTAGATAGTGGGGGGGAAAAAAAAAAAAGTTTTGTTCTCTTCTTTCTCCAAATTCAAGGCACCAAAGTCTAACCCAAAGTGAGGTTTACATGACTCTGAACCAGCTCAGTAACCTCCATCCTCATTATCACCATTTGAAAAAGAGATGAAAAATGGGTCTGTCTTCTTCTATCTTTCTCACAAGTACATCTAAACTGCCACACAATTGCCATGATTTTCCTGCTCAATTAATCTTTAATCTTCAAGATATTTACATTTTTTATAAACTAACAAGCACAGATTTCACTATCCATATTTAGATTCACATTTACACAGTTGCAGATGCATTATTCATTTGCAGAAGACAGAAATCCCAACAGACTCCTGACTTCATCTGAAGACTTCCATACTTTGATTTGTTTATTCTAGCTAAGATGTAACTTCTAGCTAAGTTGCAGATGAACTAATATCAAAATCTCTAATCTCAAAAGTCTTATGCAGTATCTCTCACAGTACTATTTTTCCTTTTATCTGACATCTGTATCCCTCTGTGGTAAGGTAATTACATTTTGTAGAGGAAGATTATGGTTCATAAATACACTTGACATATATAATAGATGGAAAAGAGAGACTACCTTTACTTTTAGGTTTTAATAGTGATGCATATTCAGCTAATTATTACTTATTCTAAATTTGTTTTCCATGTAAGTCTGCTAGTACTAAACTTCCCGGACTGATGAATGCCTGTTTCATGTCTACTTTTCTTTTCTCTTTAACTTAACATAAAATAATTTCCCTTCTCTTACTAAACTGCTGTTTTATTTTGGTATTTTATTTTTCATTTTGCAATATGGCATATCTAAAAGCAACTTCTTATACTAGATGTCAAAGACTTTTTGTTATTAGATTATTAGTGAAATAAAGCCATCAACTCTTGTTGACTGATTACAGTGGCAGGTTGTTTTGAACATCATTGAAAACAACTGCTCCAAAGAGAGAGTCAAATATGCCAGTTTTGTTTTCCCTCTCATCATTTCAAAAGCCTGACTCCTGTATGAGAAAAGGGACAAATACATTAATAATGATGAGAGGCATCATTTGTACATGAAAACTTGATGAAATTCAATTCACTATGCCACTATTCCACTGTTTTAACCCAATCTTACATCTCTAGAATCAAAGTGGGTATATAGAAAATTATACATAAGAGAAAACCCAGAACTTGTTAAAGACGAAGGGACCGGAAAAGCATCTTCACTTGGAAAAGATTAGCCACCTCCAATTCTAAACCTGGACCCTACATTAAACAGATGGCACCTTATAATCACAGATTTCAGTGTGCCTCTACAGGGAGCAATTGCTCCCATAGTGCAGGTCTGACCTGGGTCTCTGCAGTAGGATGAAATAAGGCTGACTCAATTTCAAGTCTAGAGGTCCAACGGGGAGAGAGACAGAGTTAGGCTTAACTGTTGCCTATTAACCTTGAGTAACACTTTACAGTAAAACCAGAAATATGCATTATAGTAACTTTTTTTCCTTGCAATCAGAAAAAAAAAAAAAAAAAGTACTCTAAATCCCATTGATTTTCAGTGCAATGTGCTCTCATAAGTCCACTGGGTTTCTCTGACCTAGGCTATGCATTTCCACAAGACTTCTTTTTTAATAGATAATCTTTCAAAATTCCTGGGGAAATAAAACATCATACTTTAAAACATAAAGCATTAATGGATTGAAAAACGCTGTTTACAAAACAATTCAGAGGAGACAGATGGAAGAAAGAGATCGGGTATGTGGTAGCAGAATTCAGAGAAGAACCAGATTTCCCTTCCCTTAGCTGAATTCCTTTTAAATCAGTTCAGCCTGCTATGAGGTTTCAACCATTCTGGTCTATTTCTGATGAAAGAAAAACCATGACATGTTTTTCACAAACTTAAAAAAATAGAGAATTATATAATGAGTAATGGGACAACAGTTCTGTAAAATAACAGTTCTTTCAAAATAAATAAATAAATAGAACAATGGGAAAGAGCAAGAAAATATATATAACTATAGCCTATATGAGGCATAGGAAACTAGAGAACTATCTAACAGACAATAGGAGGAAAAATACACCTTCTACTCCCACCGATTCTGAAGTAAAAGAATTGACCTGACCTGAATTTTGAACACTTGCAGATAAATTATACAAAATGTGCTAACTGTTCAATTTATAGTCTTGTTTGTTCATTTGTTTATTTAAAACAAAAAAAAAAAAAAAAAAGAGGATTCCAAATCTTCTTTTTTTTTAGTAAACTAGCAGGAAGAGGACCAAGAGATAGTGTATTCTTACAGACCCTCCAGTTCCAAGATTCTCAATTCTCCCCAGCAGTGGAGTTCCCAGAGAGTTCTATGTCATGTAAAATGATATAACAGTATAGGAAAAGGATGGAAACTACTTGCTTCTTATAGGAGGAGAAAGACTCTTACTTCTCCTGTAGTCTTGCAATTAGCAAACAGGCTTAGTGCTCTTCAGAGCACCTAGGGAGGAATAATCCCATGTACCGCTACGTAGGACTGGAGATTGTCCTGCTAAAGAGAAGCTCGGTGTGAAGGATCTGGACTTCCTGGTGGACAGCAAATGGACTACAAGCAAGCAAAGCCAACCTGGGGTGCATTAGGAAGAATGCTGAGGGCAGTTCAAGGGAGGATTTCTGTTCTGCTGTGGCCTGTTCTGCTCAGGCCACATCTGAAGTGCTGGGGTGCCCAGTACAAGAGAGACATGAAACTACTGGAGAGAGTCTGATGCAGAGCTGAGAAAAGCCGCATGAGAAGAGAATGAGAGAGCTGGGCCTGTTTAGCCTAGAGAAGTGAAGTCTACTTCTCTGTAGACATTAAAAAACTGCCAGGACACCATCCTGTGCAATGTGCTGTTAGTGCTAGTGCTCCTGCTTGAGCAGGGGAGTTGGACTATTTGATCTATAAAAGTCCCTTCCAACCTCAACCATTCTTGTGATTCTGTATCTGATATGCATACATAGGCACACACCAATATCTGTATGTTTCTCTTCCTATATACGTATGTTTATATTCTAGAGATAAAATATGGACCATATTATTAATTCACTAGCATCGCTACTATTTTAAAACTGGGATATGTTATTTCTAAAACTCTGTAGCTGTCTATGGCTATGTATAGCTATCTGTACAACAGCAGCATTTTTTATAAATAAAAATATAAACCTGCATCAATATCTCATGCTAAGATAATATAAATCATACTGATTTTGAAGGCCAAAAATAAGAGAAAAGCATGCTAAATTTTAGCCATACATTTTAATTCCATATTGAATTAATTTGCTCGGACGTAAAATCTATAACCAGAGTAGACACTTTCTCAGTGGAATTTTCAATTCCTTCTCTTGCCCAAGAAATAAATTTCCTAAAATTTCTGTAGTAAGATCTTTGAGTAGATGCTTTAATGCATGTTGACAGGAATTCAATAGCTATATCTGAAAGACTTGTTGTTTGAAATTATTTCTTGGTATGTGACAAGAGATTAATTTAGAATTCATTTGAGAGGACAAAACTCAGTCCTGTCTCAGGACCTGAGTCACTTCCCATACTGTACTTCCTCCCTAACAGTAGGTAGTCAGTCAACATCTGAATCAATGTCAAAAACAAGGTCAAAATAGTCACTGAAGTTTTCAGATATTTTCCGTTGGCAAATATTATAGAAAACATAACATAAATGACATTACAAACAGATATTCTGAAAAGCTGCTTATTTTCCAATACTTTGTCATGATTCAAGAAACCTGAAATGATTTAAAAGTAATGTTTAACAAAATAGTGCAGGTTAGTCCCTATAAAAAGGCATCTCTGATATCTTTTTAAATGAATTATAGTTCCTAGGTGAATCATCTGAGGAATTGCTGTTAAATCAGCATTTTGTTTTAAGAATTTAATTTCAGTAAATTAGGTTTTTACAAAGATATCCTGAAAGTATGATCTATTCTGTAAATTCATAAAATCATTTTTTAAGCAACAGATATTTATATATTAAAATTAAATGTAAAAAGTCCAAAAATCTAAACTTTTCTAAAATTCTTCTAATACTTACTTACAAGTTTAAAAAAAGTAGAAAAAAAATGTTTTGACAGTTAAACTATTCCCAAAATAAAGCTGCATAACAGGTGTTATAATGGAAATGTAGTGCAGAATAAATAGTGTTAAAACAGAAGAGCCTCTTTGCCCCTGGTAGTTTGGATATTAAGCAAATACTCAAATATTTGAGCTGTCAGAATAGTTATTAAAATCAGAACATTCTCCACAATACTGTTGCGCAAACAAACATAGCGGCCTTCACTGTTTTTTAAGTGTTTTTCACACAAGGTCTCTGTTTCCTACCTTAGCTCTTCTGCAACAGCCAAGAGACAGCCTTCTCCCACAAACAGAATATGAGTTTTATAAGTTAAAAATGCTTATATTTTGAGCTGTCTTTGAACTGTCAGTATAGTTGAATGACCTTGGATAAGTGAAGTGTGATCCAATTCAGTGCTCAAGGAAGTCACCAGAGGGAGGTTTTAATGATTCAAAGGCACAGGATCAGGCCTATTACTTCTTTAAGCTCAGCCTCCCTCTGTCTAAAATCAAATGGTAATATATACTCAGTATTGTGAAGAATTTCAAGACCTTTAGAGATGAACTCAGTTAAAGCTGACGGCTACTGGATAACCGATATAGCAAATGATAAAATGTGTCTTGTTTTCTGACAATATTATCACCAACTGTCATGGAATTTACATTCGTTTTCATTATATTACCTTGCATTCTATCTCCTTCTGAAAAGTCGTGGACACAAGAATTTATTTGAGCAATTATAAGCTTGTTTTCATTTGTGTTTGAATTCAATCAACTCAAGTCAGCCAGATTCTTTATATATTTTCAGTGTGTTGTCTTGAAACTTTCCCTGTGATGCTCGTATACACAGACTCTAAAATAATAGTTTTGTATTGAAGTGTAACCACTTCTTTAGGGAGATGTGGTACCTGCTTAATAGTAAAAATGTTGTTATATTACCCTTGTTGAACACACAAGAGAGGATTTACAGAAAGAGTAAGCAAAGCCAGGATACATATTTTTGGAGTGGAATTTTTATCTACAGCCAATCTCACATCAGCTTTCTCTCCTTCATTTTCCACAACTTCAGCAACTAGCAAAGCAAAGTCAGATTCATCATAGCAAATTAGCTGCTTGTGAAAATCAAGTAGCAAATCCAGGATGCAGTTTTTAGGAACTCAGTTTCCTTGGTATTTCTGTCCTCTCCAGTTAAAACCTTGTGTACTGGTAAGTTGTGAGTTCTTTTCTACTGTTTGGAATGATGTATTCCTGAGTAAAAAACTTATGAAGTGAATGAAGTAAGAAACTTTTTTTTCCTTCTTTTCACTTAGAAATTATTCTTTTGCTATGCATGCATGCAGTGCTGCTTCTATTCTGTTCCTTGGTACGAGCTCTGCCTTTTCCTTCAGAAGCAGAGGCAAAGTCCAGAACAGCTGTGAGAAACAGAAGCCAAAAGGCCTGCAGCTCTACGAATTTAATGCTGAGCAGGCTGCATAGTAGGGATGGTCTGGGAGATGAAAAGGGGGTGAATTGAAATCACTCAATTTCATTTTAGAATTCTGAGAAAAAAACATAATTGCCCTGAAAAGTCACCTATTTTAGTCTTGTCTGAAATAATCAACAAAACTAAGAAGCTGCAAATGAATACATGTGTTTGAAATCACATATGTGGCACACATTAGTTCCTTATATGAAACACAATTATTGGAAATCATGTCTCTTCTAAAATTAGATGGGATTGCTGGAATGTAGGAGATGATAGATCTTTAGTTTACTGTTGCTGCAATGTGACAGAAAAAATTAGGCTTCATTTGCAGGGCTGTTATTTGGCAAAATAGGTAGCATTTATGATTCTAAAGAAATAGAAAACAAGTAGAAACCCAGAGAGAGAGAGAGAGAGTATCATTGATTTCTATATAAGTAAAAAAGGCATTGTCAGAATAAATTCACTCTAGTTTTTCTTGGGTGGAAAAGTGGTACTGAGAAGAATGGGCACACAATAAAAAGACAAAGATGCTTCATGTGAGTTATGACTTTTTATTTGTGTTTGGTGTGAGTACTTGCCAGACAAAGACCTGGAAAACCAGCTGAAACTGGCTGCCAGTTCAGTAACCTGCAAAAGACACCTTGCATTTGCCTGTAAAAAATTCACACAATTGAAGTAAGTTATCTTCATTTATTTCTAGGACCAAATGCTGCAGCAAAAAGTCCATTTGATTATCTTGTTTTGGTGTACACTTTTCTTACTTGATTAACATCAGCTGCATTCCCTAAAAGAAGAAAATATGCTTTCAGTGCCCCACTCCTTCAATTTAAATCTCTTTCATGGGAAAGTGTATAAATGTAATCAGTGAGTTTAAATGAGCTTTATTGATTATTAGAAAGCTTTTCTGATACTTGATGTCACTTGTAAATATCAAAGGCAGTACTGAATATAGATTTCCCTCATCACATAATTGAATCAGTTGAGAGTATTTATGTCAATGAACGCTAACTACTCCTAATGAATAATGAAGAAAGAGGCTGATGTCAAAAATTATGGTTATTTCTGGGCTCTGTCTTCAGTTACTAAAAGCAGGCCAAGCTCTATGAAAGCCTAAGTTTTGCCAGAAGATCTTCTCTGTGAAAACTGAACAATAAAAGGGTCCTCATTCTTCTTGAAGGGAGAAATTATTCACCATCAGAAATGGAGACATGAAAGAGTAGATAACCTCAAGTATGTTGTTCTATAGTCTACTTTCTCTTCTAAGTTTGTAGTCTGAATAGAAATATGCTCTTGCACTAGTCTAGGTTTTTCCTTTTAAATCAGAAAGACCTGCTTTGATAATGCAGGACATTTTATCTACCATAAACTTGTAAACAAATTTGTAGTAATTTTTAGTATCTGTGGTCTCCTGGAAATGGGGTAGAATTAAGAATTATTCTTAATACTGACCACCCAGTTAATTCTGCTGCCTCAGGAAAGTAACTGAGTTTCAGTTTGCCTTGGTTTCTTCATGTATAGGAGTGGGGATAGCAAAACAGCTGTCTCAGCTGAGTGCTTCTAAATGGTGTATGAATGCATCTGTATTAAAATAAGAAAAAAATTAAATGGATATCTCTTTCAAAAGGTGAAAGTCAGAGATAAATTGCGTAATTCCTTACAAATAATTCAATGAACAATAGCTTTCTACAGAAATAAGTTACATTTGAGTATTTACAAAATGAATTAGAGTACGGAAAATTTGTTCAACAAGGTAAGAGAAGCCTCAGAGATAATATTGATCCCTAAAGAGCATAATTCATCTTAAATCATTGAGTCTTTCTGTAGCTCTGTCCAATCATCACGTGACACTTCTGTAAAAACAAAAAGCAAACAGACTGTTACTGATAACACGTAACTTGCCAAGCTTTCCACATTTGATCCAAAACCTATTGTGCAATGACAGAGAGACTCTTTGAGGCAGATCTCTTTTAGATCGTCCTTAGGTTGCCAGTAACTAATTTAAAGTGTTATTCCCTATACTTGGACTTTGCCCTTTTTAATTTGCTGGAACAAACAGATTCATGAGAGTAAAAGCACACTCAGCAGAGTGTTCTGATTCCTAGATTTCTGAATTAGATTATTTTCTATTTTTCTAACTCTTGGCCCCATAAATAGCACATTTGCTACACATAGGCCAGCTTCAGCAAGGTAACTCTGATACCTGTTAAAACTTGGGCTTTAATTTTTTTTAGGCTGCAGTGGACTGGAACCAAGATTTTCTCTTCCTGTGGTGAGAACTCTGCCAATGAGGCTTCTGCAAAACATTAAGCAATATCATCTGAGTGATTTAAAGGATGAGCCGCGTTCTTTACAATGGCTGACCTCAGGAGAAGACACCCAACTCTGGGTCTTGAGAGTGACAAAAGTATCTAATGTGTAGTCTTGAGTTAGAAACTGCAGAAAGGAAACGTAGGAAATTCTTGCAGACAATAATCCTTCCCTCCAAACTCTTTCCTATTATACTTGCCACTTCCTATATACTTGCCACTCAACATTTTGGTTTTCTTTATGAATATATTAGACTGCCTCTGCTAATTTTATAGGCAAATAGCTTGAAGTCCTTGTTGTGACTTGACATCTACTTTTTAACTGTGACAAATTCAAAGTTACAAATATAAAATAGAGGTCTAAATTAAAATATTGTCATGTAGAATTTTATTGATCTTAATGTTTTAAAAATTAGTAGGCAGTCTTTGTGTTCCTATCTGCCTCATCCTCCCATGTTCCTAGTGTTTATCAAATATTCTTAAGAAATGACTTTTGAACTTTATTAGTTTTGAATTTTTCAGAGTTTATCCTGAGAGAAAATTGACTATCTGAACTCTGAATTGCACGCTGTTGACAATGACCTGACTTTTCTTAGTTAAAGTTCATGGAAATCTTCAATCCATGAATACCTTAAGATCACAGAGCTCGAAGTACATGGGTCACAGACTGCATAAAACAGTTCTGAAAGATCAGTACCACTATTGTAGGCGTAAGGAGATGAAACGTTAAGACTATAATAGGATTATTAAACTCATATTATCTGAAAAGGCTCAATTGTATCAGCTTAAATCTGCTGGCACTGCTGTGTAATTGATGTGTTACAATTTTATTTTTTAAGAGTTTATTAGCTCGCTTGAAACCTTAACTGAAAATCCAGCAGATTCTTTAGTACTTTATTTAAAGAATAAATATACCTGGGGAGATTATGTGGAGGGAAGCTTCCTTTCATGTAAGGGTAGACTGAAATTGTTTTAATATGCCTTAACATATTAGATAATACAGGAAGGGCTGAGTGATCTGGGCTTTGTCATAAATCCAAATCACAGAGAGGGCTTTTATGAAAAGTCTTAGATATCTTTATTTTTGGTACTTTCTTTTTTTCTCCCCTTAGCTCAAAATGTGTGCAGTATGGGTCATTTTAATGAGATTCCTTGTTAGCTTTTGAACCGCTCAGTCTTTTCACATAGTCATTGCCTTTTAATTTGAAATTGACTGCAGCAGACTTCTGTGCCACTGAATTTTTGTGAGGTAAGAGCCACTGTAACAATATTCGTTGTGCACATTAGTGCAGATGCCTTCTGGATTTATACCTGGTAAAGTTGTTCTCCATCACCCTCTTTTGAATGGGAGGTTCAACCCTGAAAAAAAATGAGCTTTTTGCTGACACATCCACCAGGCTTTTCATTTTTCCTAATTCCCAATTCCTCCCCACTTTTCTTTTCCATAACCCATTCACCTTTTTTTTTATTCACTGACACATGTATTCTTACCTGTACTTATTCCTGCGGTTTTTATAAGGTAATTCTTATTCATACAAATCTTTATTCTCCTTCCTTTTCCCATTAGTATCATTCTTTTTATTTATTTATTTATTTTTAATTTTCTCAGGAAACACCTAGTCTTGTCTTTTTTCTCACATCCATCTTCTGTCTTTGGAGCAGAGAAGGTATTTAGCCTGCTTCTTCCTCCCATGAGATGTTCTGCAGAGACCTACAGCGATAGAACTGGAATGAGATGCTCTGTGTGTGGTGAAAGTGCAGCAGAGGAAAGAGGATAAATCATTCTGGTCTTCTGACTGCTGTCAGAGCTTTGTGGGCAGTTCCAGTGGAATGGCAAAAAGAATAAATAAAAGGAGGAAGACTGAAAACACTGTGTGATGCAGTCAAACTATCTGGAATTTGTATTTTTCTTTGAAGTGAGTATGGAGTATACTTGCATCAAAATAGAAAAATTTGAGAAAATGAAGGTCCTATTTCTACAGATACTGAAAATTTTGAGTAAGCTTATATGAATATCCTGCTATTAATAAGTTGATGGTTACAATCACAAGTTAAAGACGGTATGAATGTTACCTACCCTTGAGAGTTTTTCAGTGCAAGTAAAGGGCTGCCATCTTGAATCGAACTTTGATAGGACGCCCACGATGAAAAGCTTATTCCTTTCAAAAGGACTGAACAACTATTATAAATTTTCAGGCAGAGTCATAAAACTTTCTGAGGAAGGATAAATTATTGCAATAAGATACTGCATTTATCATTGTGTGGTCTATCTTATTGAAGCATCATGATTCAGAGATAGCTCACTATTATTTTCCTAGTGTTTGACTGTGAAACTTTAAAATGTACTGGTACTAAAACTCTTTGCAAATTACTGAGATTTCTAAACTTTTAATATTTACAATATCATATTTAACTCTTAGATAATTTTATATTTCACAGGAAATGCTTGCTATCACTACGACTATTTGTAATCTTCTTCAGATACTTTTGAAACTAATAATTCCTTGAGTAAAGAAGCTAAATAAATGTAACGCACTCCTCACCTGCAGTACTTTACTATAAAATTTTTCCCTCTCTCCCTCTCACCATTTTTTGTCTGACAGATTCAAGCACTGAAACAGTGTACAGGAAGTAATGGGGCATAGCCCTAGTCTGGGATGAAAAGTAACAAATCAGAAGCCAATATTGCTTGAAGTCAGTTTCTGTTGTGCTCATTTTTTTCTGGATGTGTAAGGAAAGCTGACAGGCAGAATTGTTTGCCTCACAGATCAAGGGTGAGCCTTGGTGAGACGGACAAGTAAAGAACATACAAAATAAAAACTTTAATGATTGGCTTACCAGATTTTGTTTGAGCTAGCATGGAAAGCACAGAGTAGCTCTAGGGTAGGTAAATAACATTTCATGTGGCATTCTTCATTTAAGCAAATTCTAAAGGATAACTTTGTGACTGAGGAAAGCAGCAATAACACACCATGTCATTTAATGCCGGGTTACAGGTCCAAATCAACCCTTCACTGATACATGCTACAGCAACATTTTATTAGATACCTTTTTGAAATTATCACCATCTTCCTTCATTTCTTGGTAAAGAAATGTCAACAGGCCTTCTCTTGCATGCAGTCTCAGCATCATTTCCAATAATTGAATGAAGCTGGAAAGAAAATTACTTTCTTGCCCCTTGTGGCGATCCTTTCAGAACAGAACAGAATTATGATAGAAAACAGAAGTAGGACAACTTATATACCACATGCTTTATCTTTCATAAAAAACAAGAACGCTGTCAAATATCTAATTTCCTCTACAGAAACAGCATGTGGAAGAATTGTGTTTGCATCCAAAATGGGAAGTTGTGATAAAATTTCAGGGTTTAATTAGTAAACATTATTTGACAGATTATTTTGTCTATTAGATATTTGGATAGAGAATTAATAGAAATATGGATACTAAAAACAAAAGAAAACAAAACAAGAAAACCAGCTTTCAAGCAGCAGCTCCCTATATACAAATATATATTTATGCACAAGTTATTTTTATATTATATTTATACACAAGTTAATTACAACTGGACCCACAAATGTAGTCATGCACTCAATGAAGCAGGTATCAAGAGCTGTGTCTGAAGGCAGTTAAACGTCTGTGTCTTGATTTCAAGGAGTGTAAATTAAACTCAAGTCTTTGGAATTCCAGTTTGTTAATAGAAAAAATAAACTGAAAAAGTTATAATAATTAAAAATGTTATGAATTATAATGTCATAGTAAAAGCTTGAGTCATACAAATCTGTTGCACATGATTCATTTTAATCCCCAGATTTCAATGAGACTACTTAAATGCTTAATGTGAAACATCAACAGGAGAGTAAATCGATTTGTTTAATATAACATACGAAAAATATGAAGTGTTTAATCAAACCCAACCTAACATAATGTCTAAGACTGTCAATACTGTATTTTCTGGTATAAGACTCCTAATTTCATATTTAGGGATCCAAAACATGGGCTGTTTATCTCAAATTACAAAACCATAGTCATTTATATTGAAATCACAGAAATATACTTGCATAGTATTTATCTTTATCATATCTTAATACTGTTAGACTGAGTGCCTTTAAATTACAAAAAAAGTGTGGACCCAGTCCAAAAAACCTAAATAAATATGCTGATAAACCTAGGAACATGTTCTATAGTGTATGTTATGTTGCAGCCAGTTTGCAGTCTTTTATTTTTCTGCCTAGATATTCTCATCCCTGTTGAATGCAAAGATTTCTGGACCAGCATTTGAAAGTGATTCATTACAAAAGAAGGATAATCCTGTAATGGATGTTATTAGATTAGCTTCCTGTATTCTGTGCAGTAAACACTGTGCTTTGTATTCTTACTGAAGCTCAGTTTTCATTATTTATCCTTGTTTTGGAATGTTCCTTGTACACACGAAATTTGATGATCTGCTAAAAAGTTTTAGGTTTAAATAAGGTTAATGAGGTGTGGAAGATCAAAATAAACCTAAGATCAATTTTACATTTGAGATTTGAGATATAGGAAAACATCAAAGTTTTTTAGCAGAGCAAAATTTAAGAAGATATAATAGAACTTTAAGTAAGAATGGACATAGGATGTACATATTTTATTATATTTACATATTGCACTATTTATAATATTTAATAACTCTTACATGATTTATGTGAGAATGAGGTTGATTTTATAACACTTGGATTCTGTAAAATGAATTTAGAAAACTTTTTTAGAAGTGTGCTGCAACTTTAAAAATGTTATGGTTTCATATAATTACTAGTATAAAATTCTTCAATGAGAAGTCAGTCAAAATGGTTACAACAGCTCCTTCTGTCATTAAGGGCAGAAGAAATCTAATAAGTTCTCCTGAAAATAAAAATGAATTTAGTTGCAACCTGTCAAGCTTCAAATCTCTTCAATCTGAAGTGACCAAAGGCCTTGAATAAGGTCATTATCTATCTTGCAGAACTTAACATTCTATCATGATTTATTTTAATAAGTAAAGCTTAAAAGCAATGGATTGTATTTTTATTTAAATATTAAATTTATTGTCATTATTCATACTATATGTTGCTCTGCCTACAACAATACTAATATTTCTCTTTTCTTTAGAAAATCCTTCAAATGAAAACAAAAAAAGATATTTATGTGAATTCATCTATAGTTGAACAGCTCTGTTTCTTGAGAGAAGTCTCCAAACAGCCTCCAACTGTCCAGGCTGCTTTTCCCCAGTTGTGTGCAAAAGGTTACATTATTTCATTTTCAATGGCAGTGCACCAAGAATACAGAAACAAAGATAAAAAGATTTATCTGATTTCATCTGGAAGTTATTAATGTCTGGTCCAAGCATAAATGACCTTTTTAAAAATAACATTGTACAAACAGCGTGGACCTTTAGGATAGGATTGTTGTAGGCACACGTGGTTCCTCATTTGAAGTTTCAGTTGAGTACCTTCCTTGCCTTCCAGTAGAACATATTGGTATAAAAGAAATAGTGGAAACAGAATTATTGCTATTTTTCTTTGCCATCTGTTTTAGATACGTGCTGAGAGAGGTGGTGGAGTCTCGTTTTCTGGAGATCTTCAAAACTCACATGGACACCACCCTGTGCTATACGCTCTAGGTGATCCTCATGTGCAGCGGTTTGGGCTAGATGACCTCTACAGGTCCCTTCCAACCTTAAGCATTCTATGATTCTATGGTTCTATGAAGACTTGACAATGCAAGAAGTTGCAACTATTCACTCTACCAGCTAATGTAACACCCATGCACATGAAGAATTGAATCAGCAACACTACAACTCTCGTCTTTATATCAAGAGCAGAATCATATACATACACATGCAAATAAAAAAGAAGTAAAGTAAAAGCTTTCAAATTAGAAGGTAATTTTATTTTCATGACATCTATGTAAAAGGAAAATTAGGTACTTAAGATCAAACTATAATTCCCTGTTGTTTCAAACAAGCTATGCAAAGATTATGCATTAGCTAGTTTTGAGCAAAACTTGGTCTAGCTTCATTAAGTCTTTTGATTCCTTCAATTTTACATGTACAACAATTTAGTTCATATATGTTGTTGTTTTGCTTGCTCTAAGGCAGAGGGAGATACTGAATTTTCCTTTATTCTCCCAAGCTGGCAAGACACAAGTTGTAGGTGACATATTTAATATAAATTTTAATTCAGACATATCTACAGTACTGCTTTTCATATCAGCTATAGCTAATTTTCTTTTACCTTAAGGCCATTAAGAGTTGTAAAGTGCTGGTGATTCATGAATATACTAAAGTCAGGAAGTTTAAAAATGTGCTCTTACGATGTACTTTCCTCTGAAAGCACATTATAAACAAACTCGTAAACTGCAGAGAGTAAACCTTTCAAAACTGCTCAGTTCATAGCTCTTCTATTAGTGTTACTGTCAGATATACAAAAAGAAAACCACAGAAATCCTTTCTGTTGCTATATCAGGCATGTCAGATATTGTCCTGCTAGTTAATCTCTGAAAGTAAGGGGAAAGCTTAATAAAACTGTAACTAGAAGGCTTTGACGTGAATCCTGGTTTTACCTGTGGATTACAATGTAATCTCATTATGGACTTTTAATATCCTTTATCTAACTTGAAAAGTATTGCGTTAAAAGCTCTCCTGTTTTCTGAATACATGGTTTAAATCTATTGTCAAAGCAACATTTGTCAAATATTGTCAGATATCTAAGTTTGTTGAAACTTTAGAAATAAACATATCCAGGTGTTGCATTAAAATTATCTGCAGTCTTCAGTGTGTGAAATGTTTGGTGTTTCATTACCAAACAAGCACAATTTAGTATTTTGTAATTTTTCTTGACTTTTCACCTGTTTTTGTTTCTCAGCTGTACAATCTGGCTCTTTCTTTCCTGACTGGCTCAGTAGGCAAATTCTTCTCCCAAGGGAGGCTCGCCTCTTTGCATTGCTTGTTTTCTGATTGTGGTCCAGAGCATTACTTTTTCTCTCTCATCAGAACTGTCCCCTTTCCTCTGTCTCTTCACATAAATAGAGGAAATGGGCTATTTCAGCTACTCTTTTTCTAAGAAAAGAAGCTTTGCCTGTCCTTGGGACTATATCCTGATAAGGCATTGTTTTTATTTTCTTCCACTGACTTTTCACACTAAACTACTTTTATGCTAATCACAAGCGAGTTGGGAAATACAGGTGAAAGCTCTGGAATCACTGCCCAACATAATTTGTATTCAGATTCATCAGGCATGATAAGAGTCATAGAAGAAAAGCATGAAACATTGTTTTCTTGTGGAATGAATTGAGGGCATTATTTCTCTTCATTCTGTCATTTGCTTTGTCTTCAACAGAAAATTAATCAGCTTTTGATAATTGTAACTCAGGTCTACCACTGCCTGAATTAAAAGACCGTTGGAAAATATCCATCCTCACCAATATAACTTTGGAAAATAAATCTATAATGCTGTTCCTAGTAGTACAAGATGTTTTAGTCACAAATTTTTTTACTAATGATACTGACAGCTTAACTTTTCTTATTTGTAGTTAAGAACAAAATACTTTTAAGAACAAAGATGAAGTTTCTGTGGTCATATTTCTCTGACCTACAGAACTTTCACAGAAAACTTATGAGACAATATTTCTATTTTTTACAAAGCAACTGATTTTTAAAAAACAACAAAGAATATGCGCTAAAAAAAGATATAAAGTATTTTCAAACATTTATCAAATAACATAAGTAGTGATAGGAATGAACACAATTAAAATATTAAAACCTGTGTCATCTTAAATGATAATGGAAGAACCCAAGTGGGAAAGAATATACAGAATATGTTGTGACGAATTGTCTTCTAAGTGTAATATATTTTGGGAAATTTCAGAAAATTGCAGATTTAAGGCAGATACATTTTAAAAAATGGAATGTATGGTAAGAATTAAAATGGAAGATATATTAAATGCTCAGAGTCCAAAGAAAGACTGTGTAAAGGAATACACTACAGATAAAGTCATCTTCTGCCTCAATCAGTCTATCAGAGAAACTCTAACTCATCCCAGACAATCCAGTAGAGCTCTACCCCTCTCCCCAAATATCTAATATAAAGGTACTTGATGCTTTTTTAAATAAATAAATGAGTTTCTGCATATGTTGATATGTTGATTGTATTCTATCTTGGCACCTTGGTTGATATTTCTGGGTTTTGGCACCCTAACCTGGTAACCAACTTCCAATTAAATGTAAAGCACTGAATCTGGATTTGGACAGAAGCTACAAACTTACCCAGCATTTTTAAATTACAGAACATGAAATGAAAGAGCAAATAAGATATATCCCGTATGTATACTTCTGATTTCAGTGGTGATTGACTTATCACACAGGCCTGCAGCAAGATCACTGGAATCAATTTAGATATATCATAGTTTATTCAAGCAGCTTTTTTGCTTTAGCTTTAGTTTTTTCAAGCTGGTGAAGTTATAACAAAAAAAAGCTTTAGGGGATTGATAATGAGCTTTGTAATCCTCTATAAAGGATTTTTATTTGCCTATTCTTCCTGTGCTCTTAAGAATACTTCTCTACTCTAATCCAGACCTCTAACTTATATATGTACCATCTTTATGCTCAGATAAAAGAGTCAATAAAAAGAAAGCAGGAAACGAGAGAATAAATAGAGGGAAGGGGGTCTTGATATTCTCCATCCTTTATTTCAAGAATAAAAGAAAAAGAAATGAATGAATAAATGGAAGGACTCCAGGCATTTTTCTCCTGCCTAGGAAACAGATAATATCTGTGTATATAACAGGAACTTAGGAACTCATGAAAGTAGGGCTCTCACTACCATTCTCTCATCTTTCCATCCAAGCAAAGAAAGGATTTCAGAAAGCATATCACATATTCTGCACTTTGAGATGCAAGGTGGAAAAAGGGGAATTAAAAAATCCCCACAGAGGGATTACTCCAGGCTTGTGCATAGTCTTGGGAAGTGAAGGCAATGGGACACCTACAGATCCCACTACTAACACTCTGCTGGCCAGGGCAGCAGCAAAACTAATGATAGTCATTGCCCTTGTTTCTGCTGTCTCAGCTTTCTGGAAGCAGAGGGTTCAGAAGTTGTAGTTTAGCAGAATATACTGCAGGTTCAGCTCCTGGGCAAGGATGGGAGCATTAACTAGCACCATGACAGTCCCATTACCTGCTGCCATCCTGAAAGGAAGAGCATGAATCTGTTCCAAGGCTTCTCCTCCTGCCAGATCTACAAAAAGACACAGCTCCCAAGACCTGCCCTCCTCAGCTTGGAGGGGGCTGCTGTAAATCTGAATAGATTTTGATTTAATCTAGAACAGATTTATCAAAAAATCAAATTTCATGATTCAGTGCCTGAGTAGGGATAAAGCAGTAACCTTTGGCATGTATGTGTTGTAAAATACATCATTATCACATCCTAATCACCTTTAATAAAACAGATAAAATGAGAAATGAGTAGAAGATAATTGTTTTATACTTTCCAGGTAGTTAAGTGACACCTATTACTGGTAATTAGTTTTTGGATCAAAACAGACATGTCAATTTTTTGATAAAGTGAAAAGAATCTGCTGAAACAGCAATATTTTCTTTTTTTTCTTTTCTTCCTTTCTTTTCCTTTTTTTTTCCTCTTTTTTTTTTCTTTTTTTTTCCCCTTAGCCTTCCAAGCTCTCATTTTTCTACTCTTTGACAAGGATATATTTGTAACAAAATAAATGCAAGATGAGCATATGCTATGAAATCATTACCATGGTGCTATGACTGGTTGCTTCATGTAAAATGGAGAAAATGTTGACAGAATCTATTAGAGAATACTGCTGGATATATCTTCAAATACTAGAAAATGTACATCTGATATAAGGTGAGTGGACCTTTGAGTGGATGACTGAACTAATTCCACTATCTCCTGACTTTCTAATTTTAAAAAAATAGGCTTACTATATTCTCAAGATATTATTTCATAAAATACTGCTCATTGGAGGGTCTATAAAATATGGCCTATAAATGATACTGAAATGGTTGGGCAAAAAAAAATGAAAGGACATTTGTTAACAACTTTCAATTCACAAAGTAAAAAGTTGCTTCAAAGAGGAAGGAAGTAAACTCTTTCCCTGCGGCTTTTGAGAAAACTGCAAAGAGCAATCAGATAAAAAGGAGACGCATGGGAGATTTAGCTTTGGCTTTGGAAACAATTGTCTAATCACTGTTAAATATTTAAATGTATCACATAAGGAAGCAACAGAATTTTCATCATTATGAACATACATAAGAATAAATGGTATATCACATGTCAGGAAAGATTTGATTGTATTTTATATAGCCTGGAGTCAAAATTATCAACTAAAGGATTTCTAGAGCTGCCTTCCAGCTCTTTTCTATAATTCAAGATTACTTATGAATCTAATATTTCTGTGGGGCTAAAAATATACTGTATAAGTCTGTAGATTTTTTAGCATTCTGCATTTTTCACATTTCATTTCATTAGAAACTCTATGTCAGTCCAAGATTGAGAACTACGGGGGGATCCAACAATATTCCTATCTCAGTTGAAGAAAATATAATCAGTTATTGATTTTCACAGTATTGTCCTTTGTGTGATCCAGAGCATTTTAAGATAGTGGGTTTAAAACTATGTCTTAGTGTCTTGACTCTATGACTTTATCCCTGTTAGTCACTGGACTGAAATGGCTGGAGCTATCTATGGCTGTGCCCCACACACACTCAAATCTAGAATTAGGGAACAGATAAATGGTAAGACTAAATACAGGACACACTGCAAAAATTGTGTATTCAGTAAGACGTTTGCATCATTGTACTTCCTTGTTGCATTCTGAATATTTGGAATAAACTGCATCTATTTGCTTTATAGCATTTCAATGTTTTACCCATTTGATACCAAGCTATTTCTGACTTTTCATTAAAACCGTACAGAAGTCAATACAGAAACTCAGTTACACCATTTCCTTTTTTATCTTTAAGTATAGTAGTAAAATGTATGCAAAATCTTACCTGATAAGCCCAGAAAGCAGCAAATAATGAGTTTAAATAGCTAATGAATAGTACCTACATTTTCCAGTTATTAATTAATTTGAAATTAACTAATGAACTAATGTATACAAAGGCATCTCTAGACTTAATACGATCATTTTTGCATATTAAGTTATGATTTGTTTATCAACATTTGTAAAGACTGAGCAAATCAAATGTTGTTAAATGCTGAAAACTTACTACTTACATACACAGCTCTTATATAGAATTTAGGTAACACAGGACAATTTTTTCTTCCTCAAGATATATTACATTTGGGAAGCTACCGATCATTTTGAATTTTGAAGCAGAAACCTGAGTCAGCTTTTCCTTTTTTCATGCAT
The DNA here is from genome assembly GCA_003342815.1 of Eudromia elegans. Lineage (NCBI taxonomy): Eukaryota > Metazoa > Chordata > Aves > Tinamiformes > Tinamidae > Eudromia > Eudromia elegans. Next base: position 6,249,505 of record PTEX01000015.1, on the reverse strand, counting down.
TTAGGCATCAACCAAAGGCAGAATTCTGCCTTTCACAGCAGAAGACACAGTTTCTAGAGCACCCTGGAAAACTACATTTCTCTTTAGAAGTAGTAGCAAGCAAATGTTACCTTGTTCCACATTGCAGGTTTTTGGACAATTTGTCTTTTGGGGGCTTTCAAAAATCAACTTATTTAAAAAATAAAAGAAAAAAAAGTGTTTTGTTCTGTCTTGCAGTTCTTTTGCAGTTACCTTCTTTCCTGTAGTTAACTGAAATGAAGCCTCGACATTTCCTTATCTCAAAACTCCCTTAGTCACAAATTATTTACCTAGATATCTACTCTATTTTGAGCATTTCCACTATAGCACAAAGAATTCTCTCAAGTTTGCCTGACAGATCATTGATGGTATGAATGACACATTAAATGGTTTTAATGGATGATCCAATTGCACTTTTTCGTGTATCAATTCCACCTTGTGGCAGCTGCATATATTAAACATACAACAGAGTGTGGAGTGAGTAGAAGAGTAGTAAGGCAACAGTGAACAGAAATTATTTTTATTGAATCTAAAATCTCTATTAAAATTCTGAAATGCTGATTCACCTTCTGTCTAAAACATTCCACTGCTCTCAAGGAGCTGCACAATCTCTGAAAACAAAACAAAACAAAACTTTCCAAACTCTTGCATATCCCGTATGTGGTGCTGAAATGCTACTACAAAAGTTAATGAATTTAGGAGATTCAAAAGTTTTTTTGAAAAAAAAAAAAACTTTTTTTTTTTTTTTTCAAACACAGCTTATAGTAGCATCTCTGTTATGGTATAGTTTGGTTGTATTCACTATTTCTAATTTAGACCTTGTGAAGTGGCCAGTTTCTGAAGAAGCAGAGTATTGAGCTACATCTCCAATCTCCATTCCAGCTTAAACCTTACCTGGGAAACCTCAACCTGCCTATTTTATTTTGTGTTCTCAAAGAGTCTTAGTATATAATGAAGAAATATTTAAAATAAGCTCAGGAAAGTAACTGCTTCTGTGTGGAATATGAAAGAACCAGTCACAAAGCAAACAGATACTTTTCCCTTGCATACTTTTCTTATTCACTGTTGTACACAAACATGCGTCTATTTACCTAATTTTGCTACTTGCATTTCATTCCATTTTAGAGATATTGCATTGTGTGAGACATCCTGAACCATTTTATTCTGGTCTAGGGGTCTGTTTTAAGTGAAAAGAGTAGTTCTGTATGATTCTATATTACGCTAATCTATCAGCAGACTCCTGTCATACTAATGATGTTATAACTCACTGTTATAACTCCTACTGACACAAACATTTTTGGCTGACTTGGTCTTTCTTTAAATATTGTGCGTAGTGACTGCATAATATAGCTATATGGGCAGAGATGTAAAAGAAATATGGTGCAATGTTCATGTGTTCTGATGATAGGTAAGTTGAGCAATTACTTCTCTCTGATTCCCTGCAGCAATTATGGAAAATACACAGTTTTATTGGAAAAAATGTGCTTTAAAGTTCAAGAGGAAATAAAAGAGGAAAATTTCAACCAAAAAGTCATGTTTGCATTTTTATATATATATATATATATAAAAAAAATGGTGATCTTGAAAAAGAGGAAGTTTCTTGTAAGAGCTTCACAAGTAATTCCTATGATGATTAAAAATCTTTTTCTCCATTCCTACTTCAAGAAAAAAAAAAAAGATTTTTTTCTCCGCTTACTGATTCCTTGTTTTTTAACAGATACTAAAAAAGAGACAAAAAAATCTGTAATTGTTTAGAGAAGAAATAACAGCCTATATTTTTTCTTCTTTTCCATCTCTCTTCCTTTCCTGATAAATTTGCCCAAATTAAAAAAAAAATTAATAAATTTTATGGCATGCTAAATTTTAAACCTATACAGCAAACGTTGACTGACTTCTAGCATCAAATTGCTCTCTTTGGTAAAGTTGAATAAGGTACTTTTCAGACTATAATCTTACTGGAGACATATACTGAAGGAAAAGTTAGAATTGTGAGTTTAAAAGTAATACAAAACTTTAATACTCCTGTTAGGTTTTACCTCAAACTATTTTTGACTGAAGTAACTTTAAGATTCATGCATTTATAGCCTGATATTACAATTTTCTGACTGACACAGCCTTTTATGGCTTATCAGAGCAAAGACCTGTCCACACAACACACGTGGTTTGATGTGTGTGCATTTGAGTGGTGCTAGACTCGCTCTCATCTTCTCTCGAGGACCAAGGTTTCACAGCAATTAGAACACGATAAGTGTTCTTTACACTAGGCACAATTCCCTTTGTTCACTTTCATCTAAAGGCAATCCAGAACTCAAGACCAGTTCAAGAGAAGCAAGGCAAGTGGATAAAATTCATTTCTAAAGCTATTTCCTCATACAAATTAAAAAGCTAATGTAAAAACACTCCCCACCCAGCAGGTACATCTTTTTATATCTTCCTACTTTTGCTTTGAAAACCATTAATTCCATATTTGAAAATCTGTCAGGATAAAACAACACTGTAAACAGTTCCTTTTTAGTGGATCTTGATTTTAATGTCTATTTATTTTTCTATGCTGACTATGACTGAGCACTTCAGTCATGAGTATATAGATCACAGTATATAAGTGATAAAAATCACATTGTAAAGGTGAAGAGTTAGTGTACAAAAAGTAAGTTTCAGGAGGACTTTATCAGGGTACTTAGCAGGTAATTTCACTGTGAATGTTAGACACACTGTTTGAAATCTTTTAATAGACCAGGAGTTCCAATAGCAGACATGTGAGAGCCATAACAGCACATCATCTCAATGATCAGTGACCTACAAAGGTTATAAATACAGGATAACAGTTCATTTTGTCTAAAATCTGCTTAAAAAAGGATACAGCAGAGCAATATATTACAACAAAGAAGTCCATAAATATGAATTTTTATGATGAGCAGTGACTATTTAGAATGACCTGTTATCCTTTATTAGTTCTGCAATATACATTTTTACACCAGCTAAGTCTCCTTGAATACCATGTAGTTATAAATCTTTTAACATGTCTAGTTATATTTTGTGGATTATTACAAATTCTATTCCTTCAACATTTCAAATTAGATTTTATGAAAGTATACTACAGGATATTTTTATTTAATTGGCAAAAGATACCTTGGAGCGGGGAGAAGACAAGGGGAAAGCATTGGCAGTATGTTTGTTTGCTTGCGTTCAATGTATAAAAAATAACTATAACAGCTATTGCCAGGACAAACCTGTCAAACCTGTCACAAATTTTTTATCTACCTTAAGACAACTGAAGTGAAGAAAACTTGGAGAGAATGGATGGAGATGTATGAATGAAGTAATCCTTTCTTTTTACAGCCCGAGATCCATTAACACCTTGTCAGAATGAGAGAAAAAAAAAATAATTTCTAGAAATCCAGCTCCATCTTTTTCTCTCTTGTCATGTATCATTCTCTCCTATCACTCTCTTTCCCTGCAATAGTCATCTCACACATGTCTGTTCACAAAAGTGGAAAAAAAAAAAGGTCTTTTGTAACTTCTTATGTGTGGATGTAAAGATATAGAGAAAAAAACCCATTATTTACCTAGACTAACTCTGGCAAATATTATATGCATTGAACTCCTTTGGAATAGTGGGAAATCAAAGCAGAATAAAGAAGCATAAGACCCTGAATATCATCAGATTTAGATGAATTATGCCCACACATTTATTTCTTTATACAAAGATACACTAGGTAGCTAACCTACCAGCAAAAATTATGACCTTAGTAAAGTATCCTTCTGTCACCTTACTACTTCCAGTCATATAAAAATAAAAACAGTTGTTTTAAATAATCTTCTATGATACTGCCATTATTTGTGCTACTTATCTAATACACTCACTCTTCGGGCTCCGGTCAGATGTTAAGAGCCATGTACTACATGAAGTCAGTGCTTGACTTTATGTTTTCACAGAAAGATTATAAAGATTTACTAAATGCCAACTCACACTGGCCAGGACACATTTCTTTTGGACATGTGGGACTTTGATAGTCAGAAAGCTTTAATATAGTGCCTGTCTCCACTGGTGTAGCTCTGCTTTCCACTCCAATTTCCTCCTCAGACATGACTTTTCTTCAGCATGTGTCCTATAGGCAAACAACAGTGATCATGAAAAAATCAGAGAAGCTTGTGTGGTCATGCCTGAATCTCTAGTGAACCATTCCCCACAGCTCAGGAAATGAGCAATTTAATTTTTTCAAGAGGTGAGAGAGAAAGTTTATGCCAAAAGAAAGCAATTTCAAAAGAAACACTCTTTTTCTGTGCAAAATAAGGTAAAGCAAGTGTACATCCTTTCTCTCCCTAAACAGTGTTATGTTCTTCTTATTAGCATTTCTTATTCTGTTCCATTGAACAAAAGGAGTTTCAGTTGTGTCTGGAGAGGAATGCAAATTTGATGCAGCAATGGGATTTCATTAAATCAAACTTTTGATAACTTATAGAATCATACGATCATAGAATACTCAAGGTTGGAAGGGACCTCCATAGGTCATCTAGTCCAACCTTCCTGCGCGCGCAGGGTCATGGTGACTGCCACCAAGGCATAAAAGGAGAATTAACTGAGGTCTTATTGTTAGTGCACTGCTTGAGCCAAGTATTCACTGGAGCTCACTTGGGAGAGAACAAATCATATATTGAAATTATTTCATCCTATCTAATCAAGCAAAAATAAATGCATACATTGAATCGCAGAAAATAGAGACAGGAGTAAGCTCTATCATAGACTTTAATTTTCAGAAAAAAATATATGTACTTATCTATATATACACATACACACTGTGAGAGAAGAAATATACTTTAGAAAGAAGGGACTGTTATAGTTGCTCTGTTTCTAATTAAGAGACAGTATTTGTATCCACAACAACTTAAGACACACATAAGAGATCTGAATGCTTAACTACTTGTCCAAAATAACATAAGTAGAGCTGAAATTATGCTGGTTCACACATCCCAGATAAACCAGGGTCTTTCTTGTTTGATTTTACTATTCCTGGTCTCTCTTCCTATTTTTTTAAAGAAGCTCTCTTTTTCTCATCTTATGTCTGATTAGATAGGCTCAAGAAAGGGAGTGAGGAGGATGGGGCCGGCCTCTTCTCAGCAGTGGCCAGTGATAGAACTAGAGGAAACAGCCACAAATTGAGGCACCAAAAGTTCCACAGGAACTTGAGAAAGAATTTCTTAACAGTGAGGGTGACAGAGCCCTGGAACAGGCTGCCCAGAGAGGTGGTGGAGTCTCCTTCTCTGGAGATCTTCAAAACCCATCTGGACACCACCCTGTGCCACATGCTCTAGGGGACCCTGCGTGTGCAGGGGGGTTGGACTAGATGACCTCTACAGGTCCCTTCCAACCCTAGCCATTCTATGATTCTATGATTCTATGAAAGCCTGTTAAATTTGGAAGCCTGAACACACATTTTCTGCAAATTGCCCTAGCCAGGTGCTGTGGAACAGAATGAGTTCCATATTTCCCACCTTTCTCGTTAAAGCGAAGTATTAGTCTGTGTAAGAAAAAAAATGCAGTTATTGCTTCTGCAGACTCTTTTAGGAGACTTGGAAGGTGATGTAAATGTCTGAAAAGACCTTCCCGTTTCATCATTGCGTTAAAAAAAAAGGGGGGGGTGGGCAGTAGGGGAAGAATCTTGACCTGAAATATATGTTTTGCTCAGAGCTACCCAGCTTTCCTCTTGGATGTCTCTAAGAGCATGAATGTTTCCAGCAGTTAAAATCAAGCTTTGAAGAGGACTTTTTTTTTTGTCTTTTCCAAATGGACATAATTTTTTTTTTTCCTTATGATCTTTCAGCATTGTCCTGCAGGAGTTTATTCATTCTGTTTTGATTGCCTGGTATATGCTAACTTGCAAGAGTGAATTCCTTCCAGATCTATGAAATAATTTTCACTCTCAGCAACAAGAGATCTCATTCTCGCTTATGTTGCCTGGTTTCTCCCTTCACCTTAAGGTGCTTATGGTATTGACCAGAGCAGTGGAGGTCAATCTTTTCCCACATGGAAAAGGTCTAAGAGTACTAGCAAACCACCTCCCAAGGTGTTTCTTTTTAACCTAGGAGTCAGTTAGCTAGGACATTAGTAAACAGAATGTTCATTCAGAAAGCTTTTTATGAAATACATTCAGAAACTGCATTTTTTACCTTTTACACAGCATTATGTTTTAAGCCTCCTTTCAGACTAGCAAATAAAATAAAATAAAATAAAATAAAATAAAATAAAATAAAATAAAATAAAATAAAATAAAATAAAATAATAAAATAAATAAAATAAAATTTGTCTCTTTATTGAGACAAAGTTGTCTCTCTTCTAAGTGTAGTACTTCCAAGTGACAGCCAAAAAACAAATCACAGTAGATTACAAGAAAGCCAGAAAACCATTGACCTTAGTAATTTTCATGGGAGATTATAAACAGGAGCTATTTAATCTGGACTACAAACTCATAAAATCTTAATGCATGTTTATATCTCTTTTGTCCTACTTCTGAATAGAGCTTCCAGTCAGTATTGTCTAGGACAATAAAATACCTTCATATGAAAGCTGAAAGAAGACACAAAATCACAGAGTAATAAATAATAGACTATTTTTTCCTACTCATGATATCTAGCTGCAGATTCTTTACATCTAACTCTCAGCTTCCAAGTTGCAGAAAACCCAAAAGGAATAAATTAATGTCAGCCAGCCTAGCAATAACATTGCAGAATTGTAAAGTACTCAGACAGCATTTTGAAATATATTTAATGGCAGCTGCTACAGAAAAGAAAAATCGAAGGCATCAATCTTTCCACATGTTGCAGGTAAAACAGCATTAAACATTTACAATAATTTCAGTTTTCTCCAGCAGAAAATGTAAAATTGAATATAATAAATATCTTATACTTCAAAATAAACAACCTTTGAACAGAGCATTTTCTTTTTGTGCATCAAAATTTGGGCAAATAACAGATTAACAGGTGAACAGAAGGCATAGTAGAATGTGTTCAGAGTCACTAATAAAATAAAATTATCAGTAGAACTAAAGGCAAGCTGATAAAGGAGTAACTATCTGGCATGCAATAGTCTATGCTAAATAAACTTTTGCAGAGAGCATGGGAAGGTATGACTAGTATTGAAAGTTCAGCATTAAAATTAGCATCTGGATGGATATTTTTTACTTAAAGTAGGTAATTAATAAAAATAGCTATAATTGTAATTTTTATTACAAATGTGTTGAATTAGATGTCTATCTAACTCTTCCTTTTTCAGTATGGAATCTTCAAAACCCATGTTACCGGAAGTTTTTAATCGCTCTTTTTTCCAGTGAAGAAAACAATTATTAGACAAGGGTTTTCAGAGTCAGTTAATGGAGTCTGACCAAAAACAAGCTAAATACTACAGGTATATTTGTATGTGATGAGGAAATAAGTTACAACTACTTCAAAGCCTGTTACTCAATGGTTCTAACCTTCTTGTCTCCTCTAGGGTAGACAAGCCCCTGTTATATCATTTTAGGCTGAATTTTGGTAACATCACAGATTTACTGATCTGTTTGATGTCAAGGTCATTTTACTTTCTCTGGAGTTTCTTGAGAGAGGATACTGACCTACTGGCATTCTCTTATACTGTATACAATTTATATGACACTAAAATGCCTCCAGTTTCAATGTGCACTATTGAAAGTAAAACAAATTGTACCCATAGCTCTTTCAAATGTTTAATAGCACAAAACAAGTTCAAAAGAAGAGAGAGAAAAAGAAAGCCCAAACAAGAAAATTAAATCAATTTTATTGTCTTACATTTGAAAATTAATTTGGAATAACATATATTTGGAAAGGAATGCTTCCATTGATGAAAAATAGATTTAGCAAAACAAATAAATGCTTGCAACAGGAACAAACACAGATCAGAAGAAACTGTAATTAAAATATGGAAGTTCACCTGAGCATTTTTAAATATTTTCCATATTAAGTTATGTTTTAATTATAGTTTTTAATTAAAAATAAATGCTTGCTTATATAAACAAAGCTTGCAGAAAAAGCATTTTTATTTCTTGGTCATAATCAAATGATAAAAAAAATATTTTCATCAAATTTGGAACAGAAGTTACAAAGGCATTTACCAACTACTAATAACAATTATCATAAGCAAATAAAAAAAATTAGGATAACACTGTACAAAGACAAGCTTACAAATAATACAGTTTTCCTTTTTCTTACAAGGAAGATAGAAAAAGTGCAGCCAGTATCACTTATTACACATGAAAACAATCACCCTACAACAGTTCTGCTCTTTTCTCACATCCACATTACCCATTTCCTCTTGCTACACAGGTTAAAAATAAATTGAGCATTCCCTAAATGGGAATACATCCTGAACCATAAAATATTCTTTAGAATGATCTATAAGGAACAATGCCCTTGAGGGCACTAATCAGTTTTAATCATTCTAATCAGCCTCACCCAAGCCCCATACACCATACCCACCATCTAAAAGCTCCCTTTAAGATTCAAGCCCCTAAATGGATTATATTATATAACGCTAATGAAGTGCTAGACAACATACCCACACACAAATTCTTCAGGGGATTTTTTTTATTTATTTATTTTATTTTAAATCAAATATCTCCTATCAATGGAAGATGCTGGGGAGAATTAATATCTCCTATCCATGATTTCAGCTGATCATGGCAGGAAGAGTGTCCCAGATGAAGGAAAACCACAAAGAATGAGCTGTTCAATGAAACATTTCCTATAGAGCTGGTAATTGGATGTGTAAGGTTGCATGGTGGTCTTAGACTATTTAAATTGTAAGTGCTTTAATTTGGGTGAGTTTATGTTTGTATATCAGACAGCCACCTCAGACATGCCAGGCAGGGGAAAGACATGCTACCTCCATCCTTTAAACACCTCAAAGTTTTCCTGCACTTTGCCTTTTACTTTCATTATTTAAGCATGAAACTACAAAATCTTAACTTTACTGGTATTGCTTCCAGACCTTAATGGCTTCATTATCTACTAAAGTTCAAATAAAATATGATCATCCTTCATTCACTGCATAATCTGAAATCTGAATCAGCTGATATTGTACCCAAATTATCTGAATCTGGTGATAAAGCTCACTTTTGCTTTGAGATGTCAAAGTTTTATTGCCAATTGAGCAGAAAGTATAAAATAATTCTTTCAAATCCTTCTACTTTATGAACTAGAACTATTACTTTTATTTTTATTTTTTGTGTATTTTTCTACAAAACTCCCTGTAAGCATCCAGTTTATAATATGTGGACATATTATCTGGATATAGCTATTCTGTGAACACAAGACAATAAAAATCTTGGTTTTCCTGATGATTGATTCCATGATTCCATGATTGATTTCATGAAAAATCTAATTTAGCTTTTAGATACAGTACATTCTGAAATGATCGTTTGCAAGAAAATTGTCATCCAAAAAAGAATTTAGTAGCAGTGCCTGGACTTACTGATCAGCTTAGCCTCCAGGCTGAGCTACAAATCATTTCCCAAAATAGTTATGATCAAATCCAGCACATATATTTAGAAATTGCTCAGTAATCTTCTGTGCAGACGTCTCATTGTCTTCCTGAAACCCTCTAGGCTTACAGAGGTGGCACTAGGGCAAGGCAGCAGTGGACTGTAAATTGACAATTGCAGGTTGGGATAAAGGCATTTTCTTTTGACAAGTCAAGAAGGAGCTGGAACTCTAAAAAGAGATATAGGCAAATACTACCCAGCTGATTTCAGCATGGCTGCACTACGTATCTATCTGCATTTCATTATAGATATTCAGAAAGGGCCTGCTAAAACTTACAAATTAATCTAGTGATTTTTTTCAGTGATAAACTGAAAAGTTTACAAGAGACATCAGCTAGCAAGGTTAATTATTAAATGTGAAAGCAATACCCTGATCTATAAATATAAGGAAACCAATGCCAGCAGCTAGAAGATGAAATCACAACCCGTTCCATATAAAGACTAATGCAAAATACTACTTTCATATGTCCTGAACCTCTAGGTTCCCAAATGGCTGAAATAAGCTCAGATTCCCATGAAGTGGAAATCTCAAGTTGCCATGAGCATCACATGCCCATCACATTCCACTCATGAGAGTAACAACTGGCACTGAAAAACATGAGAAAGTCATGTTTCTTTTTTTTCCTTCTTGTGCTCTTATTAGCATAGATGAAACAGAGTTCATGTTAGGCTGGAATTGGATAAAGAGCTGGATTCAGAATAAAGAGTTTCAGAAACAGAATTCTTCCAAAATCTCTATTCCCTGTCTTGTGCTAACAGACAGTCTTTGATACTAAGGATAATATTGATCTTAATCTTCCAAACAGCAATTCAAAACTAAAATGTCTGATTACATACAAATTATAACTAACATTAGACATCCATTTTTAAAATGACATATACGCTTATCAATTCTCTTTGAAGCACCTTAGAAATTTCCAATATTTTAATAATGCTACATTTGTCTTATATGTTTTCATTACTTTTGGTGGAATAATTAAATACAAGCAAGCTAAAAACAGACGGAAAATTATTAAACTGAAATATTTTTCTCAAGCTTCTGTTTGAACTTCTGTGATTATTGTATAGTTTAACCAGGTAGGAGTAATTAGGAGTAATTGGTTCTGTGCGATTTCCCCAGTTTTATGTCTTGTGGGTATGTGTTTCAGATGTTTTCCAATGCTCATATTGATTTTGAAAGGTTGGCAATGTTTTTGGCTTTTGGTACTATGCAAACAATTGAATGTTAGCCTTTGAAATAATTGATCCAATTCCAAGAAAGCTCAGAAAAGGTTTTATTTTCAGCTTTCACATGTTATCACAGATATATTGCTTCTAAAGATGATGCTCAACTAATTTTATAATCAGATTTTATTTTCCACTAAAGGACATCAGACACATTGTCTTGCTCTTTTTCCTTTGCCTCACTATCTTAAAAAAGAACTAATGCAAGTGGTAGAGTACTGATTTTTAAACTCCAGATTGACATATACTCTTTCTTCTTGCAAATAAATTAATATTAGAAATAGTCTGAAACAAAGTTCAAATTATATTGTTCTGTCCTGGATTTGAAAGTCTTCAAGCGTGAGATTTTTATCATGAGGATTTCTTTTCATTCTCTCTCTCTCTCTCTCTCTCTGATACTTTACTTTTCATTCATATACAGGTGTTACTTCGTAAGTGTATCATAGCTTCCTCCTGCTGCTTTATTTAAAAGGTTTATAGATATTTGTGAAGACAACATTTTGTTTGTATTACATGGATGCATTTGTTATACTTTAATTCAGATGTTTAAGAGGGACAGTTAAATGGAAGTTTAAAAAAAGCACAAGTATATATACAAGCTTTTATGATGTATGGGGAACTCTAAGCAGAGCATAGAAAGGAGTGAGGAATTCCAAACAATCTGATTTTTTTTTTTTTTTCCTCAAAAGCTGACCTGTAACTCTAATTAAAATGAAATTCCAAAGAGCCTAAACAGTCACATTATTTATGGTACTAGTTTGTAACACGGTCATTCATAGTAGCCTCCCTATGGACTGTGTTCAAAATTGGTTTCTTTCCGAGTTTTATTTAGACAAAGCCAGTGTCTTGCCAGGGCAGCTCATGAGTGGATCATGCTCCAGGAACTGGACAATAAGCCTGATTTAACCTGAAATACAACCCTCAGGTTAACCCTCAGCAGGACCCAAATAGTTTTCTTGGTTTAGATCTATACTTGTGCTTAATTATCTATTTAGTTTATATAAATGAACATTTCTCCTTCTCCCAATGTTCAGAGGATGAGAACATAGGATGGGATCTTCAGCTTGGGTACACCGGTGGATCTGTGCCACCTGAAATCAATGTTGGATCTTCAGTAGTCAGAAGATTGTTTATGTGATGCTGAATACAACTTCAATTGTATTGAGCTTTTATTATTTGATGTTTCTTAATGTGACGTTTGGTTTTAATTTTCTATTTTCAAATAATAGCAAAATAGCATACTATTATCTTGGCAATGTGACATAATCTCTCTGTATTGAAAACCATTATGTTGACATATTATTGGATTTCCATTGGTTTTCACTGACATCCTTTTTTTATTGTCTTGACAAGGTAATATCTCACAGATAGTTTCATTGAAATAATTTTTCTAACAGCTTGATGTGACATTGTCTCCATGGACACTTAAAACAAATGGAGAATTACCCACCATTTTGCAGAGAAAAAAATTACTGCACTCACAAAATGATTTTGTTTACACAATACAATGTTTCAGTTTAATAACAGCTTTCAGTTTAAGATGGCTATTTTTTTCCCCTCTTTTTCCCTAGAGTTTGCAGTTATAAAAAAACCCTATAAAATGAAAGCAGAACTTCACCTCTGCATATAGAAAATAGCTTCATACACTGAACCCAAGTTTAAAATAAAAATAATAAGAAAAAAGACTTAGTTACAAAAGAGATGCAAACTTACTTCTCATCTAAGTGAAAAATAAATACTAAATTTGGGGTATGACTGATCTGACAATGTGTTCATCTCTTCTATATGCTCTTGTACATATACATAAAGTTGCCTAAAAATTCTTCTCAGAGTTTATATATCTTCGTTTGCTTTGCTATATTGGTTATCAATATACTGTTAACAAAACTTTTACTGAAATATTGTGTGGGAATTCTAGCACTATTTTTTTTTAAGAAATGTTCAGATTAGAGTTTATCCAGTCATTTAGACTAAGTAGCCATTCACTGAATATTTGAACTCTGCCACTCAAAACATTGCCATTTGGCTTTTCATGTCTTGCCATGACTTTCAGATTTCAAGCTCATGCCAAGATTGTGAGGAATTGGCTACGGGAAAGGTAATTGGGGTGAGAATATTTTCACATTGTAGTGTTTGTCTTAAAATCTTTTCCATTCTTTTCCATTAGGATCTTTTCCATTATGCCAGAATCACTACTCTGGCATAAATATTGCTAGTTAACAAAATTTGTTAATGTCTCAGATTTGGAAGTACTATCTACATATATGTAGCTCAGACTATGAGTCAGAACTCGATGATGTTAAAAACAGGGGTTAAAAGCAATGTGGTGACACTTAATATCAGAAAATAAATGCTGTTTCTATAAGGACTAAAAAAGTTATATATTAAAAGTCTAGAGCTCGACACTGGACATAAGAATATCTGACTCCGTGATGTAATCAGAATATCTGACTCTGTGCTGGTCACTGGTGTTCAGAAAATCAGTCCTATGATCTTCTTTTTTAAGTCCTTGATGTGGTTCTGCTCATCAGAGTTCTCTCCACACTTTTCAGTGTGAATGTCATTCACATAAGCCTAGAATAAAGCTCTATTTTTTTGTTGTTTTGTTCTATTTTGTTTTTATTGCCAGTCAGGTGCAATCAAAAAGGGAGTTAAACATTGGAACGTTAGCAAATATAAAAAGAGACAAGTACTAAGATGCACATGGATGACAGAGATGTAGATCTCTTACCTTATGAATGTTTGGTCAAGGTCAATGCCTCTGTGATTGACATTTACTTACATGTTTACCAGGATATAGTTCTGGAGAAACTCCCTTTGAACACAAGCTAATGTATGTGTTTCTGAATTGTCTCCATAACACCAGGTAACTGAGCTCTCACTTTCTTCTCTTGAGCATATCACACGAGGCTCTATTTTGACACCAGGAGTACTTTTTCAAAAATATAAATTTAATCTCGAAAGTGGAGGGGGAAGGGAGGAGAGGAAAAAAAATTCCAAAAAAATAAGCTCAACCTACTAAATATTTCCTCCAATACGTATATTTAATAAGCAGAAGATTAAGAGACATCAATTTCCCTAGTCACCAATAGACTATAAAGTGTTTTTTACTCTCATGACAACAAGATGTAGCACTTTACATCTGGGTTGTCCAGATGAAAAAGTGAAACTGGGAAGCTCAAATCAAGGTATACTCTTTTACATCTGTCTCTCATCTGCTTTGCTGCTGTGCTCTTAGAGGGTGGGACAGGGACATCATAATTCTCTCTCTGATCTTAACATCTCTGAATATGAATAGGACTGAATATACTAGCTTCACCTTGACCACAGAAAAATCTTTCTCTGGGAGAAGGGAATGCTTAAAAGGTATCATTTTTTTCTTACCCAGAGAAAGAATTTGAAATTGCACTATGAACATAGCCAAGAGCAATTCATTTTCAGTATTTTCAGTACAAAGAACATCTACAGATTCTTGTCTTATTCAACAGACATTTTACACCACTTTGCAGAGTCAGAAAGAAAGTCTGAAACAGAAAATATCATTACATAAACATGCCTATATGAATACTTATATCAGGCATCTGCTTCAGGTTATGTCATAGGAATTGATTTCTACTTAACAGTGGAGTTTCAAGTCAAATCTTTAGAGATGACAGCATTTCTAAAAACCTCCTTCCTTTCAGATACAACTCTGGATGTATCCTTAAATTAAAGCTTCAATCACATAGAATAGTGAAAATTGTTTGTTAACTTTTCTGATCAAATATTTATGAAAGGGATACTATAAAATGGTTTATTTTCACATGTACAATCTGTTCCTACAATTACTGTATAAGCCTTCTGGTAGCTGGCCCCTCAAACATCTATATAATTAAATCTCTGTTTTTAGTAAAGATATTAGATATGGAGCAGGGTGCTAGTCTTTTTACAAACGTTATGTCTAAAATAGTGAATGAAGCACTGAACGAGCTGGCAGTCAATGCTTTTTGACCTACAACATGTTTATATATTAACCAATGGGAAGGCAGGCAGCAAGGCTAAGGGAATTAATTTATTACAGTGTCACAGTGAGCAGTTAACTGACACTGCACTAGGTTTAGTCTGACATCATGAACAGAAAGGAAACAGACAAAGAGGGAAGATCAAAGCCATCTGGTAAAATATTCCATTTAAGTTGACTTTTTAATTGAAAACAAAAAAAAATGTAGCCTCATATAGCTTTTGTGAAGGTCAAGGAAAGGCTGAGCTGTAATCTCCCTATCTAATCATAGAATTACAGGCTATTGGAGATTGGAAGCGCCTCTGGAGATCATCTAGTCCAACACTCTGCTCAAAGCAAGTTCGGTTGGAGCAGATTGACAAGAATCATGTCTAGTCAGGTCTTGAATACAGATGTAAACTCTGCAACTTCTCTGAGAAACTTGTTTCTCTTTTCAACCAGCCTCTCAGTGTGAAAAAAAAATATCTTGTATTAAAACTGAATTTACTGTGTTTCAGCTTGTGCCGATTGCCTCTTGCCCTGTCACTGGACATCACCAAGTCTAGCTCCATATTAAGCTCCTGTCAATGCAATCAGGTTTTTATATGCATTTATTAGATCCCCCTGAGCCTTCTCTTCTTCAGGCTGAGCAGCCCCAGCTATCTCAGTCTCTCTATGTATGATAGATGCTCCAGTGTCTTAATCAAGTTAGAGGTGCTTTGCAGGACTTGCTCAGCAGGTCTGTGTCTTTCTGGCCCTGGAGAACCTGGACAGAGAACTCCAGGACACAGTACTCCAGATGTGGCCTCATCAGTGCTAAGTGAAAGGGAAGGACACCTCTCAAACTGCTCACAACCCTCAGCCTTCTCTGCTGCAGAAATACATGGCTGACCCATGCTCAGCTTGTTGATCACCAGGACCTCCAGGCCCTTCTCTCCAAAGTTGTTCTGTAGGTGTAGGCACACAGCGTATGGATAGGGATATTATTCCCCAGGTGCAGGTCTTTGCATTTCTTTTGCTTAATCTAATGAAGTTAATCTTCCCACTAAGGAGAGAAAATTCTTCTCCTTGTGGTTCGAGATGAGATTATTCTCTCTGTCTAGGAAAAAAGATATGAGCTCAGGAGACCTCAAAGTATCTAAAGTAATAACAATACTAAAAGGCTGTAAACAGGAACCCTCATTCTTCACATCTAATGTTCATCCACTCTTCCAATCAGACTATGTAGAAATAGACAATCACAACTTCATAAGGATTTTTTTCCCATAACATAATAGCTTTACGAACATACTACTCAGAACTATTTTCATAAACAAAAAGCTGACTAAAGTTATTGATTTTTCAAGTTTTTTTTTTTTTTTTCTGAGCACGTTTTAGTACAACAAATGCAACAAACTACTGAAGTCAATGAGAAAACAATTGTAAATTTATGTTGTGGAATAATTACTTTAAAAGGGGAAACATAAAAACTAGAGCCTAATGGAAGTTTTGGCATTACAAGGCTTGCTTGAAACAGTTGCCACTTCCAAGATGGTTGATTTGCATGGACTCTGCTCCTCCACAGTTCCTTAGGCAGCACAATCCACCCTCCTCACAGCCGCAAAGAGGAATAACAGAGGGTGGAACAGAGTGAAGACACCATGACCAAACTGTTCTACTCCCTGTGCTGGGCTACTGCTAAGTCACATAGTAGCTGCCTAATGGGAGATACACGATAAGACGTTCGTTGCTGAGCCAGAAAGGGTGGTAAATCACTGGTTTTAGATGAACTTTGCTTGAACCTTACTCATTATAAATTCCTTATAACGCCAAAACACATCTCCAGCCCAAAAGTTACCCACCTCCGAGGTACGAGCAAGAGACTTTTTCACCAATCAGTAGCAAAAGCAAATTGTCACACAAGCTACAGTCACTCAAATTCCACCTAAATGAAAAAAAAAAAAAAAAAAGGAAAAAAAAAAGGTGAATTAGGAGGAGAGAAGGAATAAAATCCCTTGTAACTGCTGGGGTCAGGCTACAGGCTGATCTTCCTTTCCTCACCTCAGGTTGGGACACTGCCTGACTTCCCAAGACTGAGAGCTCTCACCCATCTTCTGGTATGAGTGATGATTGCACATTTGTACATCAGAGCTAGCTAAAATTTCCACACCGAAAGGAATTTCCTGTCTTGACATCCAAAAACTGCTTTGTAAATGTTGCATTTGAATCAATCATTCTATCTGAGAACTTGACTACTTGTTTGAAAGTTGATCTGATCTACAGTCGACAGGTCGACAGACTGTTCATGCATCCAATACTCCCAGAGTCAGGACTATAGCTCCCACAGTATTTGATATCTTCTCTCCACTCTTCAGCTACAACATATGTGCAGCCCCCACTAGGTTCATGACATGCTGTGTCATTTGTTGCAGATTTATCATAATGAATATGATATGGAATCATCACCAAAGAAAGGGAAAGGCACACTCCATATAGCATACCTGGACAAGTTCAGAGAGGAGGCATTGTATATTGGGTTATTGTGTATATTAGTAGAAAATATCTAGTGTCAGACAAATAGCCAAACTCATTCCTTTCTCTCATTTTCAGTGTGTATCTAGAATATAACTAATTGATATATTATGCATTAGTATCATATTTATAATTATAATTTATTAGTATCATTATTATAATTATCTGATGATAGCATTATAATTGTAAAATTAATAATTAATAACTATATATATTGAGTAAAAGGCATTTCACATTAATTCAATGTGAAATGTTGATTTGGAATTGAAAGGCTCTAAATATCATTGCCAAATTCCAAAAACTGACAAATACTTGAAGTCTAGTTCTTTAAAATATCAAATCATCTTATGTACCTATTTTTCTAATAAGAGAAAGAAATCCTACCAACATCACTTTGTTATTACCAGTATATTTCTGAATGCATATTAGGTTGAGAGTTTTAAGTTATCTTCGTTATTGGACTTCTACAGTATTGAACCTACTTTATGGGCATATAAAGAAAACCTGTTGTAAATTAAGATTATTCTAATAGCAATGAATCCCATTATACAAGATCATGAGAATTCTAAAATGTAACTTTCCATAATTTAAAAGTAAACATCATTTAAGTGGTAGTATTTGGAAAAATGTTGATCTCTGTGGCCAATCACTTAAAGCAAAAGCATCTGTAAATTGGATTTAATCAAGTTGTTTTGCTAACTATTCTTGGTAATCTCCAATCCTACCCAGAAAAAGTAACCCATGAAAAGTAAATTAAGTCATGTATACCAAGAATATATATCTATTCAATTGTATCATTTCATGCACAAACAAATAACTTTCCTCACTAGTGTGATCACACACTGTGATTTATATACTACGGGCTTAATCCAGCTGCCTATACATAGGTATCTAGTATTATTTGAGACACTCTAGAGTATCTGAGACCCTGTATAGGGACAGAAATGAAAACCAGGATCTTAAAAAGACCTTTTACTCTTTGAATTGGCATAGCAAGCTGAGCAGCATGTTCAAGGACACCTCAGTTGGCAAGAGATCACTTTATACAGGAAAGTGAACATTCTCCAGGCTCTGCATAGAACAAGCCTCTGAAAACAAGACCCACTACGCAAATGTGAAAGTTGACACCTTTATCTAAGGAAATTTGTGATAATACATTTTTGGTTCTAGGTAGTAGTATCGATTTTATATTTTTTTTATACCCCTATCCAGACACAGAATTGCAGCTGTGATTCTTTAATTCTAACTATATTCAATAATCAGGTTTCTTTCTGCTGAAATTCTAGTGTCAGGCTTGCCTGTGAATTCAGTGTGAATTCAGTTCTGGAAATTTGAAGAATTACTTTGGAGAAATTGGTGGTTTTGTGTCAGGAGATTCCTTAAGTATGAATAAGACTCTGACCATTCCTCTCCTGAATTCATTTTGACATGAAAGAAAGTTGACATGGATGTGTATCTATAGCCATTACTGAGTAGAGTTCACAGCTCACTGGAATGTGCTTACCATTTTCACTACACTTTTCTTAACTTTGCTAATCAATGAAAATAATATTGGCAGCAGCGTTCTACCAGTTTAGCAGTTAGAAGGCAGGAGCAGTTTACCATTTAGAAGGACAAACTTGGTCACTTTTAGGGCCAGTCAATAAATTAATGCTAGGTTTTCAGCCTCCATGTTAATGTATAAATAAATTATACCTACTTTTCTGCCTTTATTTCTTATTTGTTGCTCTACAGAAATAAATGTATGTACCTTGGAAGTAAAAGGCCAACTTTTTAAATAAAATTCTTAACTATTGCATCTTTCTGACAAAAAAAAAAAAGATTTATTCTGCTTTATTTGGTTCAAATGAATAATATAGGAATGCGGGGTTAGCTAGGTCCTTTAGAAGGCAAGATGATATTTTTAACAAAATGTCCCAAAGTAGATAGATGTCAATAAATTTGCCTGTCTACAGAGAATATCATCTAAGCTAGTCCACTTAGCAAACTGTAGAGACTGAAGAAAAATAAGCCTATTATACTGTTTGCATCATTGGAGTTACGTTTTTTGTTATAATATTTTTTAGAGTCAAACTCAAACAAAGAGTAGATATTAAACTTCTCCTGGATTTAGACTAAGAGATCAAGTTTATAATTACATTATAGTACTTAAATAAATTGTTGCACTTCAGCTAACATAACTGCCTATAAATGCCTATGATAACTGCCTATGTTCACTTTGTTATGTCCATACTCTTGAAAAAAATAGATAAATTGGAATATATTCTGTTGTTTTTACAAATATTCAAATTCCATTACCATCACTGCAGTCAACTGCCTTATGTAAATTGCTAAACCACCAAAATTCAGTAAATACATAGATCACTAATGTAGCCAGATTTCATGATCTGATAAGGCAAAGATAAACATGCAGAGCTTGGATCAGCCCTGAAAAAATGAGAAACAGAAAAATCTAAATGACAATATGGCTTAGTCTCCAAGGTAAAACTGCTTGTGGGAAAGATGAAATACAGGATGATGTCACTCTGCCAATAAATAGCAGTGAGGTATAAAAACCAAACAGTTTAAAAAGTATTAAGGAGGAAAAAAGCAGAATGGCACTTTCACTTCAATTCTGTTGTATATTTTTATGTTGTGATGACCTCAGAGTAGAATGCAAGTAACAGGGAAAAAAACTTTCTTTGCTCATTGAGATTTTTTTATATTGTGTATTCTGAACCTTGTTGAAATACTCAGAGTACTTGTAGTTTAGTGTAACAGTTTTAGAGTAACAGCATATTGAGATATACTGAGTTTGGGAAATAATCAGATCTTAAATGCAAGCTCTATTATTGACTTTCCTCTGAAGATTCTCAAAAAATGCGAAATTATTATTATGCATGATTAGGCAGGGAGGAGTAGGTAAAATAACTGGATAATCTCACAGAAAAAAAAAATATGCTATGAGCTTTTCGTTTTGCTTGAAGCGGAACATGTTCACTTTATCAGCTAGAATCAAACCACAATACAAGCTCCCTAAGTCTGGGACCTGGTTTGCTGTTCATTTGCTAAACCTGGCAGCCCCTGCTCTGGTTGAAGATGGCTTTTAAAGCTGTCTTTGATATGACTGAGGAGGGGATGTGGTATTTTTATTCTTGTTCTTCTTGTTCTTCCTCTAATAAACTGTAGCTCTCAGGGATTGGAACGATGGACCCAAATATGTCTTCATGCATTCAATACGAGCAAATCTGGCCAGGATATGAGCATTTATGAAATTCTGAATTCTGTGTCTTATGCTTAAATTTGCAATCATTTCTCAAGATATGTAAGTTAGACACACTGGCATTGCTAAACTTAATTCCTATTTATTGTGATATTGCGGAATCTATTGTGTAGTTGGTAACTTTGGAACAAACCATCAATTCTACTTTTTGTATCCTGCTCTATTCCTTTTTGATAATTTTAAAATACTTCCATTGACTGCATTGTCTGAAAACATGCAAGATATAGAGCTTTTTGGAGCTTGTAAGCTTAGACTTCTTATAAGCTGTTGAATGTATTAGTCAGAGAGCAGCTATTAAACCCATGAGTTGTATCAGTTATAATCCGTCGTATTATCAGTTTAGTCTCTGTTTTTTAGAGCTTTATAAGAATATCTTGAAAGTAGCTGAGGATGATTTCATCTCACATAAATATATTTCAAACTAACTTTTTTCATGTCACTAAAAATATTATTTGTAAAATGTGCTAGAACTGTTTTGAAAGTCTTTATAGAAAAGTTAAAGAAAATTAGTTTACTTCTACATGGCAATTTTTGATAGAAGAATAGATAAAAAATCTAGAATTGTAAAATATATTGATGTGAGATGGTCATATATCTACCTTTTTCTTTTTGGTGTCATCTCTTGAAAAAAAAAGTGATTTTATTTTAAAATTTGCTTCTTTCTTATATATGTATTTTGTTACATAAATGTATCTTTTGTATTTTGTTTTCTTTTTCCAGGAAAAAAAATCAGAATTTTATTTATCAATAACTGTGAGTAAGCTGGTGGCAAAATAAACCATTCAGAATAAACTGTTGTTTAAATCTAAAGGGCTCATATAGTGATGCATTCTTTCCTACTTTCACTGATTTTTTTAATGTCTGTCAGTAATTGAAGAATTAGGAATTCAGAAGACCTCATTTTACAGGCACAATCATGTTAATACAGTTTCTCATCTTGGTAGAGAAGCGGAATTTTACTGCCCTTTGAGATGCACTGGGTACAGCTACTGTTCGCTGGTTACTGGCACAATTAGTTCTACATTATCACCATTTGACCTTAGAAAATGTTTCCATTTTGAAATATGTATCCTTAAATCTTCTCTAAAATATTCATAGCAACAAGGAATATGCTTTATATGGGTCAGTTCCAAAATAATATCTTTATCTTTAATCTGCTCCTCTCATAATTTTAGGATATTTTTAATTCCTAGCTTTAATGGATATAGTCATTCCTTTCTAATTTTTCCTCAGCAGGTCATTCTTTTTTTATAAAGACTATTTTACATTTATATACTTTTGGTTTTTCAAATATTAGGCTTTTCTTCTCATTTCCAGCCAAAATACAGATGTTTTCCTTGCTATACTTGCCTGTTCGTCTTATGTGAGCAAACCCTAAAAACTTATGGCATATGGCTTTTTGTCATGTCAATTATCTAATGAACAAACTTGTTTAGAGGAGTGAAAACAAATCCTGTTTATTTGAGTTTCTCTTATGAAGTGGGACATGGTGTATTTGTGCGTCATTTGCCTGTTTGTATAGAGGGTCAAGAATGACAGGAGAAGACTGCAGAAACTTGTGTGGCTAAGCTGCAGTGGAAAAAGATTTAGAATTTTATGTTGTTATTCATTGTAAGCAAAAGTCTAAAGCAAAATCATCTATATGCTACACTTCTTGAAGCACTGGCAAAAAAGTATCCTCTGACAATTTGTATGAGTTTTTTTTTTTTTTATGAGGATCCTGAATTAGAACAGTTTATCCATTACATCTTGTTTCAGCTTTGTCCAAAGATGCTATGTATCCAGCTTTTCCTAGCAAAAAAAATAACTTTTTCTTATCTTTTACTGTTACTTGCTTTGAGGATGGCCCTTCTAAATCTCTATCTAGAAAGTTCAAAATATGGATATATAGTATATAATAACTACCGACGATAGATATTAACAGAAGAAACTGCATCAGTAGCACACTTAAGTAGGCACTAAAACATTGTGAGTTAAAGTAGGTCAGTAAATCAATTTCAGTATCTATGACAATTTACAATATTTAAGGATTTAACACTGCATTGAAAAATATTAGTTTTCTATTCATTTTTCTTAACTCCCTTTGCAACTGATCACATTTATCATTTTTCCTTGAGTTCCCTCCCTATATTTCTAATTTCGGAACTCAGTGTAATATGCTCTATCATAATTGGTATTTACCACTCCCCTACTTCAGTATCTCCCATAAATGTTATTAGCATGCTAGTTTCTCCATCTTCTGGATAACAAATGGTGATGTTAATTCACTCGTTCATGTGCAGAGTTTGAGTACAAAGACTACTCATAAATCTTGAAACAACTCTAGAAAATTTTAGTCCTTTTAATCTCACAACAGTAGCTGGTCCTCACAAACCTCAGGGTACTTTTTTTTTTCCTGTATTGAAACTCAGACAGATATAATAAAAATATTTAAAAATATTTATTCAGTGAAACACACCAATATGTAATGCTGCTTTGTATTTAACTGCATGCCGTATCTTTAAGGCATGTTTATGGCTATGAGATATAGAATGAAACTGCATGCACTCTTTATTTTTCATGATAATGGAAGTGTAAAAAAGCCCCCTTTGTACCACTTTCTCTTTTGTACTTCTTTCACATATTTTTCTGCTCTAATAAAAAGCAAAGCTGTTAAAGGTTTAGCTATTCACTACATTTAGGTTTCCGTTTCCAAGTTTTTTGACGGATCGTTCTTAATACTGTGGAAAATGATCTGGACCAATATAGTTGCACTTTTGATATAAATTTAAATATATATATATTTATACATATATATAAAAGGAACATGATTACTACACATTTTTGATATTTGAAATCTTCTTTACTCTCATTAAATCACTTGGTTTCCTGCAAGAATGGAATAAATGTTCTTTTTCTTAATTATGACAATAAACCGAGAATCAAAAGATTTCTATTTTATTTATGGATTAGCCAAAACCTTTCCATGTGAGCTTCATCAAGCCACCTAATCTCAGCTCTTCATCTGTAAAATGGGATACTATTTCTCCAGTACAGATTCTAACATGCCACAGAAGCTCCAACTGTTGCAAACAATAATAAAGCACACCAGCATGTAAAGTACATATGCAACAACCTCCAGTGAGTAACATTTTCATCACTGCAGAATCCCACTAGAGCAAATCCAGTTTACACCTAGTAAAGTGTATTATCATGAATTCCTGAATGCTACCAGCAGTGTAACAGGATGTAATATAAGGCTGACCTTTAAAAATAGGGAAAAGTTATATAAGATCTAACAACAGTATTTCTAATCTCACATATCGTAGCTGGTTCTTTAGAATGAGTTACTGTAAAGGATCTACAAGATAACCACTTTTGAACTTTCCTTTGAAAAGAGATAAGATACATAATTTTCCTAAAGAAAGCTGTGAGCGGCATATAAATTATTACCCTGGCTGACAGTGAAAGTCACTAGAAAAATCTGGGAAGTCTATATAAGTAAGAATATACAAGTGAAATATCTGAGCTCCAAATGCAATATAATTATGGGGTTTTTTTCCTTTTTTTTTTTTTTTTTCCTGCTCAGTGATATAGACAATGTAAATACATAGATGGCCTCCAGAAACCGCTTCAAAGATTTGGTCAAGCAGAAAAAGACAACAAATACAAGAACATTTTTATTTCATCTAACAAAAGTCAAAATTCTCTTTTTCACATTGATCATTAAATGAAAGGCAGTCTATATATACTACAATATATTTTAGAAAAGAGGCTTTAATTTTATTCTTAGCAACATTTTAAAAAAAGATGAAATTAAACATAAATGAGGGGAAAATAAGACAAGCTATTGCAATTTATAGGAAGAATATGCAACAGGTACACACCTCTCCTGCATGGGTCAAAATCACAACATCATCCATCTCTGTAGCTTCATAACATGGGTCCCTTTGTTGAAATAGAATCAGCTTTTTTGTGTGGAGGTATCTCACAGTGCTAGCTAAAGAATAAAGAACTGCCAGGCCACTAAATTGCAATATTAGAGCAAAACTGTGAATCATAGGAGTATTGATGAACTAATCCCTTGGGCATTTTGTACGAATAAACATGGAGTTGTACAAGTGTGAATTCAGTTCTTAGAGATGTTTTTTTATTTAATAAAAACTCATATTTAATCTTACTCAGTTTAGAATCTTTAAGTAAAAATATTTAACATTAATCTATAACTAAACATGTTTTCTAGGTAAATCAGCAAAACTGCACAGGGATGTCAAACGTCCCAGCAGGCAGTCAGCAAAGCTTTCAGATGCAGGCACATCATTTGTGATGGAATCAGGTGCTTGATTTTAATGAAATATTATTGAATCTTCTTGGATGGTTTGAGTGGTGGTATTAGGTATGATAAACACTTTACTGGTGATGCAAATATAAAAGAAAAACATGACATGTAAAAAGACCTAAATTTCCTAAGAACTCACATTATATTGATGTTAGCTGGAAGAAGCAGCAGTGGTAGACAACTATATTTCACAAAATATATGATGACACACTGAACCTGCAGATTCAAACTCTCATAATGAGAAGGGCTGAGAAGGTATCTTCCCATTTCCAAAAATGTATTTGTTGAGCTATTGAGGAGAAACAGGTAAATACATCCCAGGTAACACTAAATGCATTGCTCAAATCCATAGAGGCTGATAATTGCAGACTTATTCTTTTCTTCTTGTATTTCCCATTGACTGACAGAAGTATCCCAAATGTTATCATCATGTTGTAATTCCACCACTAGAAACTTCCTAGTTTCCATCTACCCTAAAGGCACCTCAAGACACCTAAGGTCAGGCCTACTGCTTGCTTCCTACTTAGAGCTACATGCTAAAGCTACAACACTTAAAACTTTGTTTAATGCCTTTTTGTTTATTAGCATTTCCTGAATATAAATATTTAATATATTCAAAGCATGAGGCCCTTCTCTTCAACCTTTTTACTATCCTGCGGGTTTCAAACATAGCTCACAATCTGCTTTATCTGTTTTCTTTCTTTTCTTGGTTCTTCTACTGGTACAATATTTAGAGGCTGCTCCAGACTCTGTCGATTTTTAATCTTTCCTTTGAAAGTGTAAATAATGATCTAATGATTTCATTTGTGAGAATTTATCACATCTTTTAAGAAAGGAGAAATTAAAACAACTCCTGTCGTTCTGAAAAAAAGTGTTATTAAATAAATCACATAATTTTCTTCCTGTTTGCATATTTTCTTCCTTGTTTTTTTTTCCAGTTAAATTAATGAAAAAGTAATAAGATCAATCACTTTTTCCTCATGTCCAGGGTTTAAGTATTCTTTCCATGTAATATTTGAGTTTTGATTGCAAAAAAAATCTGGGTGCTGGAAATGCAGTTTCTTTACTATTTTTTTCCAAAGCTAGGGCGTCTTGTCTGACCCTTCAAGTTTCAGTTTTTGTTTGCTCTCCATGTTCTGCTGGTAGTATCAACACTCTAATGCCTCCCCAAGCTAAACTGGCTTAGTTGCTTCATTCTACATAAAAAAGTCCTTGTTGGAAACTTTAGAGACAACACTTCTTTCTGGGAGGCCAATATACATTACATTTATATTCCATTCACCCTCATTGAACTAAGGCCTCACTACTCCTTTTCTATGTTCTTTCCTCATAATTAGACCACTTTATAACCAGAAGACATTCTTAGTGCCTCTTTTAAATACTTTTATGTAGTTGAGCTCAGCTTTTGTCAGTTCCCACTTTAATCCTGTTCTCATTTTCCTGTCTTCAGAATGTGTTTCCCTTTCTGATCAATCCTTTCTTTTTCTGGTACATTTTATCTCTCAGCATCCTCTTAATTCTATTTTTAGTTGGTTATTCATTCATCTCAATTTCAAGCCATTCCCTACTCATTTGCTTTATGCTTTCAAGCTAAGCACTCCTGCTCATTATCATGCAACCCATGTGTGAGCTATGATGTTCCAAACAGAAAAATCATAGAAAAAGTCAGTTATGATAAGCTACAGCTTTCCACTTATGTGCTCTGTATGTGTTATATGTTCAATACTTTGTTTGGGATATAGAGTAGGGTTTGGTTTTCAGAGTCATTGAATACCAGTGCCCTGTTCTCAAGGACACATCCTTGATGTAGGGTCAGATGAAGATTACAGTTCATTATACCTTACTCATATTGTTCAGGAGACAACTAAGAGAGATGGGTATCTCCCAGTGGGCATTTCAGCTCTTATTAACATTGCTTCCACTGAAGTTGGCGGCGTTTTAGTCTCATCACTAAGTCAGAGTGATGAGATAGAATCCCTCAGGATAGAAACTTTATTTTTATGTTGTGGATATTGGGGAATACATAGCCACAAGAAGTAGCTATGCATTTAACTAACAGAGCTTGTATTCTGGCTGACAGAGCCTGCCTATACATTCCAGCTTCGAGTTTCCCGGTAATCATATTACTCTTATAACGTAGGACTGCAAAAGGAACCATTTATTGAAGAAACATAAGGATGACTTTAACTTTTTTGAAAGGCATTTCTCTTTATAATTCTTAACTGTAACTTCATTTCAGGGAAGAGTCATTTTTATTCCAACACTAACTGCCACACAAACCTGAAAAGATAATTTTGTAATCCCTTTATCAATTTAAAACAAAGACCACAGTGGTTAAGTTTAATTAAGGAAAAGTAAATTGCCTTCTGTTAACAAAATTAATATGTATGTATGAACCATGACCTCTTTCTTTCATTTATACTGGAAAGTTACTCAAAATGATAGTCCATTCAAACTATTATTTTTTTAAGAAAATGAATTTCATCATATTAATCCTAGCTTGGATGGCAAACTGTAGCTTTTTTCTATTATTTCTTACAGATAATTATCTGAGAAAGAGTGAGAATTAATTTGAAAATTACCTTCACTTTTATTCCTTTCATTTTTCCCTAGAGTATTTTTAGTCATTCAAGGTCAATTCCTCATTTATGTAAACTGATATATTGAGTCTCTTAAAAAGATAAAAGTCACTCTCACTTGACATTTTTCAACAGATCTAGAGCAACATAATTTTTAATCTTATAAAGGAGGAAACTGAGGCACAAAGCAATAACTGTAGCTTGCCCACTGGCATGTGAGACTGATAATCAGTAACAGATCCAAGAATCTAAATTTCTAGAATGATTACACTGCTTTCACCTGGCACTTCATACTAGTTTTCAATCAAACCTTGCAAATACTATTGTAGAGAGCATGAACTTCACAGAATGGACTCCAGTCTCATTTGTATTTCCATCAGCTGAAGTACCTTCTCCTCAGTACCAGCATGACTGCTAAAGACTCATTACGGAGAGAAGATCCTTATGTTCTGATATTCAGAATATAATTGAATCCTCAGAATCCAGGAACTGTGCAGCTGTAAAGCCAGGTATAATTGGTTGCATCTACATGGCTTTGCTGAACAGTACTAAGGCAAAGCAAGGCTCAGATATGTCATACATCCAAATTTACCAACTGTAGTTTCTGCATGGCCAGACCTGCAGCAATCCTTCTAGCACTACAGAGAGGAAATCTTGCAACTGCCTGCACTTCAAAGGACACTCCAAGAGATTATGGACTTGCTGTTTGGAAGGTTCTCATGAAGGTGCACACTCAGATGTCTATTTGCCACCAGTCCAACTAAAATTTTGCACACTCTCAACACTGCTACATCATTAAAACCAGGCTGCTAAGCCAGCTTCTGGAGGAGACCTCAGTGCCACCTGTCCTCAAACCAATGGCAAACACAGGTTATAACATGTTTCATATGGTCCAAAGATCTCCCATGTTTTGAGAGAAAGAGGGAAAGAAACCTTAAAGTCTAGCAGGGAAAGCAGAATCTAGTTTCCACAGCCTGCTATTTTGCTCTTGTTGCTACACAAGACAGCTTGTGTACCTCTACTGTGCACTTCATTCCTCAAGGGTGCCTCACTCATTTAGGTGCTATATTCAAAACTTGCATGCTTTGCTAGAAGAGGCTGAATTTATAAAATTCTATAAGAGTTTAAAAAGAGTCTTGCTTCTCCAGAGCTAGTAACAATTACTGAATACCAAAGTGAATACTTTTTTCTTTTTCTTTTGACTTATGATCTTGCTGAGTACTCTATGATGACACCTATTTTTTCCTGCATAATCTTTTTTTCTTTCTTTCAGTGACTTTAGTTAAATAAAAAACAGTAATCATGTCAATATAATTAACAAAATTAAGAAAAAAAGGAGAAGAAGGAGACCAGATTCAGGATTCACTTCTGTGCAGAGGAAAGGTAAAAAGAACAAAATTAGCTTCTCTGAAATACCTATATTCTCTCTGATTAATTCCTCCTCTGTTTAGCAAACTCATTCTATTACAACTTTTTCTGTTTCTGGTCAGCTTATATATCACCTTTTTGATTTTAATTATTTGTCTTCCCAATTATAAATATTCTTTTGGAAAACAAGTTAATTTTATAAAGTAAGAAAAAGACCATTCTTGTACAGATCTACAATGCACTGAATTAGTCATATGTAATATAATCTTGGAATTACTGCTCCTGCTCCTAAAACAATGAGATTTTGTCAGACTCTTAGAAATCTGGAATGGGCTACCCAGAGAGGTTGTGGAGTCTCCTTCTTTGGAGATCTTTGGTGAGCAGTACAGGGCTGTTATAATGCCTGTGCTACTATCTGCATCACAGTATTAATACTGCCTTGAATTATTGGTTAGAAAAGTCAGAATCCATGCTTAATAGGAGATGCAGAGAATGGAGAGACAGCAAAAGATTTACAAGGAATTCTTCCTCAACCCATTTTTTTTTATTTTCTGTTTTATTTATGCCACTGTTTAAAGGTATAACTTGTGCATATTTTTTTTTTTAATATACAATTCTTGATTTAGATTAATCAAGTAAATTGACCAACTAATCTAATCAAGTAAATCAATCAACATTCTAGATTACAATATGGGTCTTTGCCCTTTGATTTTGCTGGGAGTATTTATATGTCAAAGATATGGTCAAAGATATGCAAAAGTCCATTTATAAATGCAAATCAAATGAGTTCCATTTATATTTAAATATCTTTGGATTTAAAGGAAAAAAGACAAAAATATCTACTTGCTAATGAAGAAAACATGTATAAAACTCTAGCAAGTTTATCTTTTATATAATCCATTTTGTATCTGAAGGGTGTCTCATTTGCATCTAAATTGAGATGCATTTTATAATATTTTGAGATTGTTTTCTAAACTTTAATACTAATTCCATGATATTTTAATACTGCTCCATATTAATCCCAGAATATACTACTCAGAAATTAATAAAAACATGGAAAATACAGTGAAGAAGACCTTGCTAGTCACTAGCCTATTCAAATATCACATGGTAGAATCACTTATGTGCAAATATATATTCCATTTATATGTCTATAAAAAATACCAGTTTGTTTTAAAATGTTTAAAAAGATTAATCTGGGTATGTTTAAAGAGATCATACACAAGGAAATCTAGGTCTGAATATCACCTAAAGAAATACATCACAAGGAGATAATTTTTGTTATGCATACCTGATACATCTCTATGCTACAATTGCTGTGTTGATTTGTAAAAAAACAATTTATTACTTTCTATAAATGATATTAATTATTTAAAGTTTATGAAGGGCTTTTGAATGTAGCACATTTGTAAATACACTACATAAATGTTAGTAGTGTTGCTATAAATTTACAGCAATAAAATAAATCTAATCTTATTTCATTGATTTGCTAAAATGACAGCCGTAAGTTGTTTTTTCTTCTATTGTGTAAATGTTTATAGATTACTTTTTTTTTTTTTTTTAACCATCATGCTCAGCTCTGGGTAAAAAAAAAACTATATGTTCATGTCAGTGAGCATGAAGAAATGTATGGCTTTTACAACACATACGGAAATATGGATATAGCTGGGGAACTCTGTGGAATATGAATTTCTCTGAAAACAGCTGCAACCATATTTCCAAAGTAGTCCATGAGCAAGGAGTATTACAAATATTAATTAATTAATTAATTAATTAATTAATCGTGATTTATCCTTAAAGATAAAGGGTTTTTCACTAGAAATCAACAAGTTCTATTCTGAATAAGATAAAAGTATGATTCAGGAGTGAAATGAAATATACATGTGAAATAAATGAGAGTTACATGTATTTTCCATAATTCATGAGAAAACCTATATATTTATCACTGGACTAGGATAAATACTTTATTTTATAAATCTACCTGGAAACTACTGTAGAAGGAATATTTAACAGCAAATGGAGAAAGAATGAATTTTCATAGATGTCAGTGAAATTCAGCCTGCTGACATAGATAAAGAAAACCCCACCAATGTAAATGAAATAAAAAATATACCATTTTGCAGGAACGCCCATTCTATTTGAACTTTTGTTGCTCTACTAATGGATTTTTGTGTTCAAAAATTGCCTTTTGTAATCCATTCAGCAGAAGACGAGGACTCTCAACATTTCACCTTTATGGCACTCTGAGCTTCACCAAGGAACTCAATATTTTATGGAGTATATTGGTGAAATATATCTGAGGGAAAAACAAAACAGAAAAAAAAAAGACAAAGGTGCTTCATGTCTTATTTATGAATCTTCTTATTATTATTTATTTTAAAAAATCAAAAAATAGGATCATGCTTCATCTTATAATTAGTCATGCACATAAATTCTTTTTGTGGAAACAGGGAATTTAGAAAATATGTTGTGATGGATGTGCAGTCCTAGGAGAAAAAAACATTTTTTGTGTGAAATATAGCTTTATTAAAATACTGTAAAATCTAAAGACTTTTTTTTCTAAAATCAATCATATAACACTGATATAATGACATATATTATTGAGGTGCTCTTAAAATGAATTGCACATGACTAGTATATGTCTGGGGAGTTTTTCTTATGACTGGGATATTAAAGGTACAATTCTAATGCCAAAAAAAGGTGCCATTTCAGTTATTCAGAGTGTTTGTTTCTCCAGAAAAGCAAAGATTTGCTTTCCATCTGCCAGCCCCATGAACATGATTGGACACCTTAGAGTACTGACATGATGCATGGCCGCTGAATTGTATCCTAAGTTAACCAGCATTTACCTATCTAATCCAATATAGCTATATAAATTCCATTAGTCAATGAAACGAGAAGGTCACCTATAGAGCTGATTTCTTAAACAGATGGATGAACTGTCCTCTAGAAACACTTCTTTCTCTCTACTGTGAATAATGGAAGATGACATGACTATTTGGGACTAGATGTCTCTTCCCTATGTGTCTAGGGAGCTGAATCTCACTATAAGATATCTTATGCAACCACTACTAGGACATAATCTAAATTCAGTTCACCATCCCAAGTATAAGCTTCACAGTTTCTTAAAATGAGAAGAAAAAAAAAAGCCTTTTGTAGATAATTGAATTAAAATTTGATAGAATATATTGTGCTTTGTGTTACAGGGGCAGTAATCAAACAAACATTCCTTCCTGCAAGCCCACTCCAAGATTCTCTTCCAGAAGTACTAGCGTTTTACTGAATCACAATTATAATTATGGTACAAAGCTACCATTAAAAGATCACTTTTTATTGCAGTTACTAAATTTGGCGATGCTACTTTTTAAACAAAGTATTTGTTTATTCAGTGTCTTTCTGTGCTTGCCAAACTGAACTTCCTACTTTCTGGTTTTCTGTAAGAATCAATATCAAGAACAGATTTAATATTTACTTTCAAGTTTTCTTTATATTTTTATGCTTATATTAAGTCTGATTGATTCCACACTTGGCTTTGATTTGATAAAGAGCTTACTAGCTAACACAGTTCTTTACTCACAGGATACAAGAATTCCATAGTTTTTCAATAATTTGTGTAAATTTTCAAATTTTAGAGTGTTTTCACACTGTGAGTATAAAAAATGTGCTAGAAAGAGAACAACTACTTTGTCCAGGTGATAATATGTTTTGACACACCACAGTGATAGAGAGACAGAGATTAACTACAAGGGCAATTAAAACGAAGAAAATAGTTGATGTATGAAATGTTTATTCATGTTGTCCTGAGTCTGAAAAGTGATAAAGTTATAGAGTTAGAATGCATAATTTTAACTGAGGTTTTAAAAATAAGTTAACAGAAAAAGACATGGTCTCTTAGATGAACGCTGCACGCAGTGAAGTGCACTATGATATAATCTGGAATGAAATGACCTTCACTTTTCAGTCAGACATTTAGTGATTATTTTAACAGTATGGTCACAGCCATTCTTAGCTGAGATGTTTTCTTTTAATGATGCCCTTCTTCCTCCTCTTACAGTTTTCAGTGAAGTATTTCTGGATGAAGCAAATATTCAGGCAATGTTGAAGTTTCCTAAATGACAGAATGAACATGTACACAGATTTAGAGCTGAAGAATTAACAGCTTACTATCTGACTTTATTAATTTATCTGAATGTATGGTATTACCTTAAAACAGACAAACAAAGAAACAAACAAAAAAAAGGCCCCAAACATAGAATTATTATGCTCCCTCCAAACTTTTGAAAAATGCATTTCCATTTTGAAAATGAATAAGTTGTATAGACTGTGTGAATAAAATGAGGGTAGCTGGAGGGACAGGAATAAGAAACATTGGAATCCGTTGGATTGCTGAGTAAAAGTAAAAAAAAAAAAAGGAAAAAAAAGTGATTTTTGTCATCTGAAAAGTGCAGAGCCATAGAGGGAGGGAAAGGAAACGACAGGCAGAAATCACATATTTAACACAGATTGATAATTCTGAGCCATACCCTCATATGTCATGAGAGTGAAAGCAAGGGACTGTATTCCAAAGGAGAGTGTATTCATGTTAGTATGACAGGAAAAAGAAATAGAGAAACTAATTTTGCATAAGACTACATAGTGCCTCACACGACTGATTTCATACAGGCAGTGTGAGAAATCACAGGATGACACAAAATATAACCAAAATCACTTCACAAATATTCTAGTAGATTATCAGGGTATATAAACAAATACAGTGGTATAAGAATATGCCAAATAGGAGAAAATTACCCATACCCAAGCTTTCATTTACAAGATATTTGACTTTCATGTGCACTGTCTTTAATGCTTGAAGGAGCTTCTTGAAGAATTATGTCATTTTTTTACATGATTGCATATCTACTACTCATTACATTAAAACTCATGCAATTACTAGTGCCCATGAACAGCTCCTATGTATAAAAAGGTGTGCTTTTTTTCTTTTAGTCTATGGAATGATAAACTGATTATGAATTTTTAAAATGAGTACATCTTCAAAAAATGTAATTATAGAACTACTCTGAGAAAGAGGACTGTACATTTTTGCTCAGATATACTCTATCTTAGTTGAAAGTACGAAGCTGAATACCACCACCTAGGAAACATTCTGAAACATGCTTGTGTTTTTGAGTGAAAGTGAGATCTGTCTTTTCTGGATGTAAATAGTAGGAGGAGAAGAAGAACTGCTGCTAGAGACAGGAGTAGGTAAAGGTATCCCGAATATCTTTCCCCCAATTTTTAATCATTCTTTAGCTTTTCCATGTTAATTAATATACCAGTAGTCCTCATGGAATAGGCAACCTGGCACAAAGCAAATATATGAATATAAGCAAGCATTAATAGGCATCACGGTGTGCACTCTTTTTTGCACATATACAGCTAGATTGCGGTTCATTTGGCCTCCAGGAAGGAAAATCCAACTGGTCTATGAAGGCAGGCAGACAGACAGTTATGTTCCTTAATATTACTCCTTTAATCTGTTCAGATATTCAGGTAGGCACTAATAAACTGGCTGCATATGAGTAGCATATATCAGAATTACAGAATCTTTAGGGTTGGAAGGGACCATCTAGTCCAAGCCCCTGCTCCAACAGGGACACCTAGAGCACGTGCCACAGGGTGGCATCCGGGCGAGTTTGAAGGTCTCCAGAGAAGGAGACTCCACAACCTCTCTGGGCTGCCTGTTCCAGGGCTCCATCACCTTCAGAGGAAAGAAATTCCTCCTCACCCAGAGATGAAACCTCCTATGCCTCAGCTTAAAACCATTGCCCCTTGTCCTATCACCAGCCACTATGGAAAACAGTTTAGGCTCCTCTACCCTATAATCATACCTCAGGAATTTGTACACATTGATTAGATCCCCTCTCTTTCTTCTCTTCTCTAGGCTAAACAGGCCCAGCTCATTTAATCTCTCCCGATACGGTAGCTGGTCCAGTCCCTTGATCATCTTTGTCGCTCATCTCTGGACCCTCTCTAGGTGCTCCACGTTCCTCCTGTACTGGGGAGCCCAGAACTGCACCTAATACTCCAGGTACGGCCTCAACAGGGCCAAAGAGAGGGGGAGGATCCCCTCCCTCGACCTGCTGGCAACGCTCCTCCTGATGCAGCCAGGATCCCATTTGCCTTCTTGGCCACAAGGGCACATTGCTTCCTCATAGTTAACTTGTTGTCAAAAAGGACTACAAGATCCCTCTCCACGGAGCTGCTTTCCAGCAGGACCTAATCTGTCCTGGTGCCTGGGATTATTCCTGCCCAGCTGCAGGACCCTGCACTCGTCCTTGTGGAACCTCATGAGGTTCCTCTCTGCCCAACTCTCCATCCTGTCCAGGTCCCTCTGAATGGCAGCACAGTCCTCTGGAGTGTTGACCACTCCATCCAGTTTGGTGTCATCAGCGAATTTATGCAGGGTGCACTCTGTGCCCTCGTCCAAGTCATCAACAAGTTGAAAGCAGCATCAGGCCCAGTACTGACCCCTGGGGGACACCGCTGGCCACAGGCCTCCAACTAGACAGCCCCGTTTATCACCACCCTCTGATCCCTGACACCCAATTTTGCCATATTATTTCTGCCATACTATTTTGCAACATATAAATCCGTGATCATATTTATTTTAGCTATGATTATTCTTTTTTTTTCTTAATTTGGTTTTCAAAATTATATAGCTTTTTTATACTACTATATCAGAATAGATTCTCTATCTTCAGCTATTTATAATTAACCACATTGAAATATGGTCATGCGCAGTGGGTGCTCAGAACTAATCTCTGCTTTATCATTGAGGCTGGCTGCTGCAATTATGAACCCAGCAGCAAAGCTGTACATGAGCTGCCTTAGGCCTACAGCCTGCACTGCCATACTAGCATGGAAAAGTGTCTTTCCAAACACAGTGGATTAGCCTTCATTTAGCACAGGTAATATTTTTTGTATCAAAACATATGCTACTGCCTTTAGATAATTTTGGCACTAGAGATCTCATATTCCCAGTATATGATGATTGTTCATATCTAGTATTTTATTTATCCTGCAGATCAATATGATCCTCAGATCAAAAATGTGTTGTGGAACATTCATATGAGCAAGCTGTGAGGTTTACAGCAGTGCCAAATAGACCTTCACAGGATCGTCTCTCTCCATAGAGTTTATGAAAGAATGGTATTTTAGTGTTTGCTTCCTATAGTTTCTTATACTATTTCATTTATTTCCATTTTTTCTAATTATAGTTATAATTAGTTTGTAATTCCTAGGTGCATTTAAGTGGGTCTTTCTAACATAAATATAATTGCTTTCATATTATTTAATTCACTGCTCTGTAGATTTATATATGTTGATGGCTGTGATAATAGTAACTCATAGTGTTAAAACAACTTCTATTGTTACACTTTAAGTCATTTAATAAAGTACCATTTTAGAGAAATGTCTGTCAGCAATCAACTTGCAGAGTAATAAACAATGTAGAAAATCTATCTTCCTGTTAATAAGCTAACATATGAGTGTATTAAGATAAATTATCATCTTCATCCTCAGCCTGAGGCCGGAGTTTCACAGGCTTAAAGGTTTATGTCTACTACATTTTTCATGTTTAAATGAGGAGTCAGGGCTGAATGCAAGAGTGCAGAAATTGCCTTAAGGTCTTAACCTACCTGATCATTTGCCACCAGAAACTGACCAAGCCAAAATTCATTATTGCTCAAAGAAAATTACTAAAAAAAAAGTTGTTTTCTGGTTTTACATATAGCCTAGAGAAAAAAAAAAGGCTGCATTTTCTCAACAAGCATGAAAAAAAAATAGCCTGTTGTATTTTTTGACGTTTGAAGTCACTCCACCTGCTGGAAACAAAGAGGTAGATATGCTAACAACAACAAAAAAGGTATCCTGTTTTACAGTCCCTGATGTGTGACTGCAACATATGTTTCCTGTTTAGTAAGATAAGAAAGTGATGTTTTGCCCAGGAGGAATATGTGGAACTATCTGTGGCGCTAAAAATCAAGTCTCTGTACGGCCTGAGACATTTCTGGCTGGATAGAAGATGAGAAATTGTGAGCCTATCTTCATGTGTGAAACAACACGGAAAGTATGGTTTATGTGTGGACTGCTGAAAGTCAGACATGAATAATGTATAAATCTGTGCATTTTTTTCTTAAAATGCAAGTGTTTCACCAGGCATGTTGAAATACTGGCATGCTTTCCTACAAATAGGATCATTCACTTCACTTTACATGTAGGCTTTTTTTCTTATTACTATTATTATATTTACATAGGTGCATTTCAATATAGAAAATTACCTTTGTTCATATAATGCTTCAATAGATTGTGCACATGATTATTTCCTTATTTTTATTTTTGTTCTGTATATGCTAACACTTTAAATGGAAGACACAAAGCACTGAATTCTGTAGATGTTTTTTAGCTCCTGGCTTCTCGGAATTCTCTGTTTGCTTAAGAAATTATGGGTAATATCTTCTAGTCAATTCATGTTTTTATTGTCTTTGCTGTCACATAATATAAAGTTTGGCTTTTAATATCACCTACATTTCATGCAGACAACACACACAAACACAAAGCACAAAACCCACTACTTATTATTTAGGAATAATCAGATTGAGGTACCACCATGATGGATAGATGCTGAGACTAAATGATCTCCAAAGGTTCCTTCCAACATCCATCATTCTGTGAGTCTGTAAATGTTGTGGTAAACATCATTCTTGTTAGTGGTAGATCCTAGAACTATTTCAGTCTGTGTATCATTCTAAAGTCAGTTATCTCCTACAGTTTCACATCTGCAATTTTAGTTTCCCGAAATCATAGGTTTGTTTGGGACCTGTATTGACTAATTCAATAATATTAACTTTTACCTTGTTTGTCTTCTTCATAAACCTTGGTAATTATTACATATGCTCACATAACAAGAAAATGCAATAATTTAATTTTTTATTCACTTTAGATACATAATTTTAACATCAACACTGTGACTAAACTGAATGAAATTATAATTCATTCAAGTATTATTTGGCTTATTGCATATGCCTTAAGTATCAAACAGAATTGATCCATATGATGATGAATTTTTAATAATCAATCAGTGATGTTACCATATCTACATTTCTACTTCCAAATATGTTTAATCCCTAACATTTCAGTTCATGTAACCATGAAATTGCAAAGAATTTCCTGTAAGAGTCTAAACTCTCACAGCAAAACAGAAAATATACAGTTTGTTATGACAGTGTTACCCCAAATGACAGTCAGGAGTATTTTTTATTTTATTTCCATAAATTATTTTATTTGGTTTTTCTTCTCAATCTAATATTAATCAGTAAAGAATTGGATTACATCTGACAGCTTTTTTAAATTCTCCGGACTGTTCCTCCAAAATGAATGCATATTGCTCTCATAAAATGAACTCCATCTGACAGCTTGGTGATTTTCTGTCAAGGAACATACACTCACTTCTCGGAAACTGAAGTTTAAAGAACCAAAATCACAGAACTGAGTTTTGCAAAATGTACATACAGATCTCAGTGTGCACAATTACAAGATGCTGAATTTTTATATATCCATATACATGAAATTAGAAATATATCACTGTGCTCAAAGGTTAAAAAATTCATCACCTAATTTAATAAATTGGGTTGTCCTGGCTCACAAAATGTTTAAAATTATGAGGGCTGGACAGAGCGTGGAACCCATTCATATTGTGGACATGTTACTTTACACAGGGAATCTGAGCTGTTTTGAGGGGTCGTAACACCTCCTGGGTCTTCTTCTGGACTGTTAACCAATTGATCTGATCAGTACCTATCAATACAGTCTCTCCAGATTCCACCAGTAATAAACATGTTCTAGATAACTGGTTTTAGACCATTAAGTGAATAAAATTCAGCTATTCAGTATTCAAAACTCCAAAAACTCCAAAAATAGGCATATATGTTTAGTGTTACACAGCAACTCTTAGAGACAGTTCAGACAGGAACAAAGTGGCTATGCCAGGAGAACTTCTCTATAATGATTTTCCAACTCATTCTATTGCTTTCCATAACTATAATAAAAAGGAAGACAGTTTTGTACTGAGGAACATGACCGTTCTTTCAGTTTTATCAAGCCACAATGATGTAAGCTGCAGTCTTCTTTTTCAATCATAATTCTACTTTCACCTATTATGTCTGGTGCTGCTGCAAGTCCATGACTTACTGTGGAAAAAATAAAGAGCATTACTCTATGCTTTGTGGCACATGTATGCTTCGTGAACTAACATCTCCATGCTCACTGTTGGAAAGTTATCAATACTTTAGCTTACCTGACACAATAGCTCCTGCTACGTTTTGATAAGCACAGTAATTAGGACTGCTATAAATATTAATGATAATAGTAACAAATAGTCCATTCCCATTTGAATTTGAATGCTGTCCTCAGAGAAAACTGATAGTCCTCAACAATATCCAGAACCATGACATGCCTTGATACACAGATAACCTTCTTTTCGATAACCTTCTAACAGCACAAAATCCTGCAGAGGCTGTTCTTCCTATAATGATAAATAAGATAAATAAGAATTCAGACAATATAGATTCTAATGTGGTTAAGAGATCAAGTAAATGTAAAATGTAAGTCTCTGTAGCTAGCATCCAAAAATAAAGATCCTCCTTATTAAGTATCAAAAATACACAATAGAGGGTCTGTTACAGCTATTGGAGCTGGATGAAGAAAAGCACCGTGTCTTTACCTTCTCCCTCTTCAATTCACAGACCTACCCAGGTCAAGCACTGGAAAACATTTACCTTCCTTACAATAAACTTGCCAGCAATGTCATTATACTGATGCCCCTGAAATTCCAATAAAAGGTATTTCACTCAACAAATGTATTTTGAAATACGTTACTTTTCTTGTCTGTCATAGCTGATAGCCAGTGAATCTTCAGCCAATGGAGAGAGGGTTAAGCAAGTCAGAGGAATCTTATACAGATATATCTGGAACAGAACTTCTCAGATTCTTTCAGCAATTAATCTTGAATTAATAAGTCATTTTCCTCCAGGGAAATAATTTGATGAAGCATTTTTAACTACATTTTTTCATTTTATCTTTTCATGTAAATGTGTTTGTAACTGAAATGAATTCTAATGTGCTTTTTAAGTTAAAAAGTAAACATTGCAACAGATGTTCTAATTTACTTGGTTGAATAAAATATACATTGATTTTGTGTTCATTGCACAGAATATTTCAATACTCTTTAGGTTGGTTCTTATTACAAAATAGGGTTAGAGAACGGAAAGGATCTAGACTGTGGAATTTCCCTGGAAATAAAAATCTATTTCATGTTCAGCTTTGCCATAAGCAATGGTAAAGGAGAGGGAAAAGGAAGGGGAAAAGGGGGAATTTCAGAAGTCCGTCTTGGTACGGCAGTATCCCAATAAAACTCCTCAGATCTTGGTCAGAACTTTGGATTGTCTATTTTCAAAAAACAAATACAATAGGAAGGGAGAACTCACATTGTTCCTGCTTTCCTTTCAAGACCCAGTTTCTCTGAACACTAGGAAGGTTACTAAGTCCTTCAGTAAAAACAGAGGACACTTTCCCTCCATCCTGGTCTGGAAGCTTGTCCTGTGTAAGACATGAGTCAAACAAATATTTTCAACTTTGTTTCTTTCACCTTTGCTTAAATATCATACATAGCTACTTAGACTTTTTTTACGCAAGAGAGGCATTTCCTGTAAGAAAGATTTGTCAGTCTCTGACAGAGCTTTGACTCCAGAGCTGTCAAGTCACACACCACCAGAGATGTGACCTGCACTAGCTTAACTTAGCTGTTGTGGTTTTTTTTTCTTTTTATAAATGCAAAGAGTAAATATGACTAAATAAAAGGTGCAACAAGTTTTCAAATTGAAATAAAGGGATTTGACAGTTCAAATTAATGATTTAGGATCAAAATTATTATCGAGTTTTGAATCTCCTGACCAAAAAGTATAATTTTAAAGAATCATTGATTTTCAAGAAAAAATATGTAAGTAAAAGATATGTTAAATTTTATCATTTTTCTTTTAACCATGACTTTTGCTTATTCTGAACCACACCCTCAACTGTGAAAAAAAAATATAACACCTTAGGTACTAGACAGAAATTGTCTGATCATGCCTTCTTTAAGAATAATTAGAATTAAATTTAAATTCTTGTTATTTATAGCATTTCTGTGATGACAGTGTCAGTCGTCTCTTTCTCAGTTAAATAAAGAGTTAGAAACTTAGTGAGTGTGTGTGCTATTTAGTAAAATAAGCATCTAGACTTGTAATAGAGTTAAAAATATCTTAAATCAAGAGTTTTATGCTACCTTCATTTTTGGACATACAAATATATACATACAATGTAATTTTCTACAATTAAGTTGGAACTGAGGCATAGCAAAATATGGGGAAAAATGAGAATTACATTATTGGGAAAAGAATAAATAAGATTTGCATTCCTTTTAACCTATTTAGTTGATTTAATAGATCTTATTCCTGTTTCATTAGAATTGTACAGCAGATCTTTCACCTGAAGAGGCAATCTAAACTTTTTATTTAGCCAGCTTCTGCATCTTGGACTGTGCTTTTAAATTCTCCCTGTGAGCATTTAGAAAAGAGCCTGGACAGAAAACCTGAGTGATGTTCTTACAGTACAGATAACTGCTTCCTAATGTCACTTCTACAATAGAAATGTTTAAAAAATGAAATAGGTTTACATAAAAGAAGTCAAATGGACAGGGCTGTAGGAAATATTGTGACTTCCTGAGATTATAATATTTTATTCCTTTGAAGCAATTCTCTTGACCTCTCTGTAGTATTTGATAAGGTAAGGCATTTATTTATGTTTGAATTGGTAAATGCAGTCACCCAGATAATTAAGTAGCTGGAAATTATTGATCTGTTAGGTATAATGTGGTCAATGTCAGAAATGTTTACTGGAATAATGTTAGCATTCATACATTCTATTTTCTTGTAATATTATTTGGTTAGGTCCAAGCGTGTATCTCTTTCCAATAAAGAAACTGTTCAAAGAATCCTAGTCTCATTTATGAGAAACAACTTTAAAAAGTTAAATGCAAATTTATTTTTGATGTCTGTCTCCCATGTTTGTCCCCTAAATTTCTCAGTAAGTCTTCCTAAGACATATTAGCATTTAGTATGAGACTGCGGCCACAGTGAACATTTAGAGACATTAGTATAGACACAAAAAGATACTACTGCAAAAATTATTTCTATATAAGGTACTGGTATACATATTTGTAGTGCTACTTTCACATGTTGCCATGTATGCAACACATTTTGATCACTAATCAATAAATTTGAGAAGATTGTGATGAAATTAGCTGCAAATGTGTTGCTTCTAGCAGGGCTATGATTTGTGACTTTTCTTTGCAAAATCAGGTTGCTGTTTATGTACAAAAGTATTACTCAAAATTTGCCAGTTCTTTACAGCAAGATGGACCAGGAAGGGTTTTTTTTTTTTTGTTTTTTCCTATGGAATTAATTCTGTTGTACTTACTTTCCATCCTTTACAATTGAGCATTACAGTGAACTGTAGCACATCAAGTGACATCATTTGATGTAGCCTACAGGTTTACATACATATAGTTCTTACAGCCACTTGAAGTGAATATTTTATTCTTATCTGCCGGACTCCATCTATAAAATTCCAAGCAATATAAATAAATAGCTGACAATTGTTCATAACTGCTTTAAATACAGAATGAAGGGAATTTTAGAAAGCGTTAGCATTGATTCAAAAGAAAGAAAAGAAAGCTCTTCTTTATATAATGAAGTGTAGAACTCCTTGCCAAATATCACCAGGATCCAAAAACTGCCTGGATTATATCAAGGAAAAAGACCTATGAAGGCCTGTTAAATATAAAACTACTCCTTTTGAGTCAGGAGGTTCCTGAACTCAATTTGTTTGAGACTGGAGTAATAGCCTGGGCAATCCTTACTGTATACTTGTGCTTATATTTTCTCCTAGCCTCTAATACCACCTTATTCCACCTATTTGAAGTAAGACTATGAGAAAAAAATGCATCAAAAATATTTAATTAGTAGTTTGAATTATTTAAAATTTCTTAAGTTGTCATAGGCATGAATGGCCTTAAAATGAACTTTCACAATTTATTTGAATTTATGTTGCTGAGGGATATTTTTTATCCATTTGTGGATTTCAATTTTTAATTTTTAATTAATTTGTTTATTATCTTAATGACTGTTCCTCTTAATGCATAAAAGACTTTTTTTTTTCCATAGGGTTTTTTCTTCTTCTAACAATGAAGCTGTAGGTTTCCTTTCTTGTCATTGTGTCATTCAGCAGAAGGTTTATGTATGTGCAAAGGATAAAGCCTTTATTTTTAAAAATGCATTTCATAATTGGTTAGTAATAACAACAACAACAACAACAAATCACCAGAAAAAAAACTCCATTAATCCCTTTTATTTGTGAAGTTTCTGGGGCATGAATGCCTCTATTTATGCAAATAAGTTTTATAAGACTCTGGATTTTTTTAAGATTTCATTAAGTTTATTCTAGACTACATATCAATATAAATTTTAGCAACATATTTGCAAGTCTCAATCTGCCTTATGGGGCAGTTATATATCCTCCTCCAGCCTTTTGAGAAAGCTGGTCCACAAAAATCTTTTCAAAAAGGAAATGTAACAGCTTTCCACCCCAGCATTTCCCATTTATCCCGGGGAGAATCAGCTTGGCACATCCCTGCATGTCCTCTGTTTCAGATGTACCTCTCCCCATGCACTGGTGTTTAATTTCTGCCACCTGGAACAGCAACTACATGATAGACATGGGAATGTTTAAGTACCCTTCACATAAACAGCCCTTACAGTCGAATACTGCTTTCAATGTTGTCAAGTTTGTGAACTTTATTCTCTGTTTAATATAGCCAATGTCAATAATTTTACACTGCTGATTTCACTCCTGGGTGCCCTTATTGGATTTATTGGGCTTGATTCTTGTTTGGGCACACCAATGTAAAATGAGGTGCCACATAGAAACACTAACTAATATCAATCCAGGCACAATGCAGGAATGCAGAGGGCAACATCTCTCTCTCTCTTTCTCTTTCTAGCATTCCCAGAGTCAACTACATAACTCTCAGGCATTGAAGGTCTTCATGTCACAATAATGCATTTTGGGAATTTGCTCCCAGTTTTCTCCATTTTTTGTTTTGTTTTCCTAAGGAAAAGTCATCAGATACAATCTGAGATCCTCAGTCTGGTTCAGAACATAAGTGTGAATAATATGTTTAATTGATAAAT
The DNA here is from genome assembly GCA_003342815.1 of Eudromia elegans. Lineage (NCBI taxonomy): Eukaryota > Metazoa > Chordata > Aves > Tinamiformes > Tinamidae > Eudromia > Eudromia elegans. Next base: position 6,205,372 of record PTEX01000015.1, on the reverse strand, counting down.
CAGATCATATCTAATCATTAGATTTTCATTTTTTATGCTTGTTCCACACCAGTACAGGGGTATCAGTTTCTGTGGAGTCTCTTATTGTTCCCATCATTCAAGTCAATAGAGATCAACAGAAGAGATTTTTTTCTCAAACACCAGGCAGAGACTTTGCAGTATGTTCAACTTCATTCCTTTCTTCTTCCTCAGAGAATATTGTTGATCCATGGCCAGACTTACAATAGACATATTGTGAAATAGGAGAAAATCATCCAAGAGTGAGTTTGAGTAGAGATGAAAAAAACGGAAAATTTTAGACTGAATTTTCTACAAAGACTGACGTCTTGAATACTGTAAATTATCATTCAGAAAATGCTTTCAATCATGTTGAATGCATTCACAGTTTTCTTCATCTCTCTGAGTGATTATACCTAGTCAGTGAAACAGAAATTTCCAAATCATGTTTAGCATTTTAGCATCAATTTTAGAATCGTTTAAGTTAATACTACGAAGAATTCATTTTACCAAGATAATTTAAAGTTCAGGTTGTTCTTTGTGAAGAGATTTGTTGAATAAAATACATTAAATCTTCTAAAAAGAAAAAAATATACACACTTTACTCTTAGAGTTGAGCTATAGGGAAATTACTGCAAGATCTAGAAGATAATGGAGTGTTAAAATCATGTTTGCATTGTCATTGCTGTATTATAGCATAAATTGAACTCAAATTGTTATGGACTCAGATAGACTCAGAAAGTGAAAATATACCATTTTTCTCCCAATAGTTCTGATGACTACTGTTTATTTCAGGCTGTGTTTCTCTCCAGACTGCAAGCCTTTCCTGGAAAAGAAGAAAGCAAAAAGAATGGTGGCGAAAAGAATGTCAGGATTGCTTTTAGACAGCAAATTCCATAATTTTACTTTGATTATGGGGTTATTTTTTAAGCAGTTTTACCAAAGGAGATTGTCTCTCACTATTTTCAAAAGTCAGCAGTTGATTAGGAAATTAGAGGTTTTTAAAGCAAAATCATAGATAAAGGAGAAGAAATGATTTGTCTGTTTGAATCTCTATTTGGAAGTAAAACACGTTTCATTTTCTGATTAGCTTGATTCTGGGAGGGCAAGGGATAGGATTAATATCTTGAACTAGTTCGCCTCCTCTTTATTTCAATTCCACTGTGTTAGGTAAGGTATTCAAAAGTTTAATCTATTCATTTCTGTACACAAATAACTTTGGGGATTTATTTGTGTTTAATCTAAGAGAGTTTTGGCAGTACAGATGATGAGCTGGAGCATCGGTCAAGCTATTTATTTCCAAAATAATGTTCTAATATTAAAATGCATTTTTAATTCAAGTTTTATATTTCTTTTGGAATAGTTCTCTGCTTTCATCCCTAAAGAGTTACAGTTCTGTTCTGTGAAAATGAGATGAGTAAAAACGTTACACCACAACTAAAAATGTCTGGATATTATGTAATATCTGCTCTTGGTTTGGTTCCTCAGTTTTTCATCAAGACATTTGTTTGCTTATCATTTTCATCAATACTTCCACATGAATAATTGTAAGGAGCTGGCCTGTTAAGTTGGGTTTTTCTCACAATGCCTATTATGACCTCACTTGCAAAGTGATTGGCTGAATGAATTCAGTATTGGCTGAATGAGAGCGTTCAGAGGGTGGTAATCAGTGGTGCTGGGTCCAGCTGAAGGCCTGTGACTAGCAGTGTCCCCCAGGGCTCAGTCCTCGGTCCAATCCCGTTCAATTTATTCATTAATGACCTGGATGAAGGGATGGAGTGCTCCCTCAGCAAGTTTGCTGACGATACAAAATCGGGAGGAATAGCTGATAGCCCTGAGGGCTGCGCTGCCATCCAGAGGGACCTGGACGGACTGGAGAGCTGGGCGGCGAATAACCTCATGAAGTTCAACAAGGGCAAGTGCAGGGTCCTCCATCTGGGGAGGAATAACCCTAGACACACCTACAGGCTGGGGACTGACCTCCTGGAGAGCAGCCCCGCAGAGAGGGACCTGGGTATCACGGTCGATGACAAGTTGACCATGAGGCAGCAGTGTGCCCTCGTGGCCAAGAAGGCCAATGGGATCCTGGGGTGCATTAAGCAGAGCGTCTCCAGCAGGTCGAGGGAGGTGATTCTGCCCCTCTACTCAGCCCTGGTGAGGCCGCACCTCGAGTACTGTGTGCAGTTCTGGGCTCCCCAGTGCAGGAGGGATGTGGAGCTGCTAGAGAGAGTCCAGCGCAGGGCCACGAAGATGATTAAGGGCCTGGAATATCTGCCCTATGAGCAAAGGCTGAGAGAGCTGGGCCTGTTCAGCCTGGAGAAGAGAAGGCTGAGAGGGGAACCTGATCAATGTGTATAAGTACCTTAAGGGAGGGAGTGAGGAGGATGGGGCTGGCCTCTTCTCAGTGGTGGCCAGCAATAGAACTAGAGGAAATGGCTGCAAATTGACGCACCAAAAGTTCCACAGGAATTTGCGAAGGAATTTTTTAACAGTGAGGGTGATAGAGCGTTGGAACAGGTTGCCCAGAGAGGTGGTGGAGTCTCCTTCTCTGGAGATCTTCAAAACCCGCTTGGACACCACCCTGCGCCACATGCTCTTGGAGACCCTGAATGTGCAGGGGTGTTGGACTAGATGACCTCTAGAGGTTCCTTCCAAACTTAAGCATTCTATGATTCTAAGTCTATAAAATAAATATCTTTTAAAAATCCTTACATGCTGCTCGGAAACCCATTTATTTTTATTCTTGTTATATATCACTCATATAAAAATGATTCAAATCATGTCAGTTAGCATTCATACTCTGTTTTTTTACAGATTCTTCTGCACCAAGTAACATCTTTGCACTACCTGTCAGCTCTAAATCCAGTCAGGCCTAGAATACCTTGAGTCATCTCAGCCAGGCAAATAGACTTTACCGTGTGCAAGATGAAAGGAGAAGTGATTCTCCACTCCTCCACAGTAGCACATGCCAAGTTTGGAGCACCAGAAATTGTGGTTCTATATATCTCATTTAGTACCTCCCCTCATTATTCTTTCTCCTTCTGCAAATGTGACAGTTATGGGAGACCATTATATATCTGACTGATAATTGGTACAAGATTTTAAGTCGCTTTGATCTTGCCCTAACTTGGAGCTTGTCAGCGCAGTGTCGGTGCATTCTATTAGGGCTCTCATTTGTTAACTGTACTTGACAGCACCTCAGAAACTGTAGTTTTTAAGTGGCTTGACATAGTAAAGGTTATCACTTTCTTTTCCTGGATAATTACTGTCAGTGTTGATAAACATGTTTCTTCTCCAATCCATTAGAAGACTGATAAGGAATTAGTCAAGAATATATCCTTTCATAGTTTAAATTATAGAGTTCCTGCCTCTATGCAGAATCATTTATAGTTAAAATCTTTGAATGATTCTATACATATATATTTGTATGGAGACATTCAGGCATATGTATCTTTGCCCACCTCACTATCATTTTTCAGCTTTTTAAATGCAAGTTTAAATGCAAGAGATATTGCATCTGAAACAAGAGGAAAGGAAATGCCAAAGAATAGCAAAGGAGCTTTTACATTTTCTTTTTTTTTTTTTTAATGTTTTACACCTCAAGTTCCATCATTCTTTCCCATCGGAAACAATGAGTCTCCAGGAATTCATGCCTGCAATGATTCTGAAGTGGGACAGAAGAGAAAGTGAGGCTTAAGGAGATGTGGTAACAATCTCGTTCTATGAATTGCCCTGCTGATTGCTGTATGCATTTTTCAGTACTAGTGTCTGAATGCAGCGACAATCAGTGCAGTTACACAAAGTACTTTGAGATTTTAAGCAGAAAAACATGCTACGGGGCTCTTAAAATCTTTTCAAAAATCAGATACATTTTTTCAGTTTCCACCTAGAAGCAAAGGCAAAATCTTTCAAGAGAAATGATAAGAAATAGCACTTACTCAAATTATTATAACATCTCAATAGTGGATCCATTGCAGTGGAGAGCTGTCATAACATGTCTTCTAACTTTTCTGAGTGCTCACAGTTGTAAAAAATCACTTTACTTGCATTGGGATTTTTTCTCCTGCTATTGAGAAGTAACAATTAGTTATCTTTATGCTTTCTGATGTGAAATTCTAGATCTCTTGGTCTATCTTTTCAAAAGTGCTTAGTGATTTGAGGGAGCCAGATTGAATCATAATGAAATACTGACAATCTATTCCCCAAAACTCAGACTTCTCCTAAAAACATGCATTAAAAAAACAAGGGATATATTACTCACTGGTCACTTCATCCATCACAAAATCAGGTCATAACTTCCAACTGCCAGAGGAGATATTAGACTTTAGTGAGAAGAACAGATAATTCCTATGGGAGCTGTTGAAGGAATAGACTGCCATCATGTTACTTTAGAAAAGGTAGACCCGTCATTTTGCCCTCCTGGAGGAAGCTGCACAAGAAAGGAAAAAATAGCTTGTGTTATTTGACATTTGGTGCCAGGGCATGGTCTATGCTGAGGAAGCTCAAACAGGGGAATAATAGCGACCTTTAACATCAAACTTCTAAAGCTGAAATGAAGTGGAAATCAGTTCAGGAAACTTTACTTGCCTCTCTGCACCAAAACCTGCATTACTGTGGGTTTTACTCATAAGTTCTACCATGTGCCTTGCATAGTGCATAGCTAGGTTATAAGGGGAAAAATCAAACCAAGTTTTGGCAAAGTGATAAGGCACAAATCCATTGTTTCAGAAGACAATTTTAAACGAAAGACATTAACAATTAAGAAATATTTGAATAGCTCATGTATTCACCGAAAAAAATACTCCTTTATGATAAACAGTCTTTAAAGACACCATACCTATAGAATTCTCTAGAAAAACAGACAAAATGAGAAAGATAAAAAGGGAGTAATTTAGGATTGAAAATTGAGTATTTAAGTATTTTAACTGTCTGGGCAATAATATGACAGAATACATTTAATAACAGTTTGCTTTTTCATATTATTTCAAATATACTTTTATTTGTGATAAAAACATTTATAACATGAAGATCGACCTGTGAAGCTTCTAATAGATTATTTTAATATTAATGCAGTATGCAATCTGTTAGTTTTATCTTTATATACAGTATGAACTACTGTCTTCACTCAGAATTGCTATTTAAAATCAGAGAGGAACTAAAAACAAAAAAAAATGTTGAGAGTAGAATTTGTGTCTTAAAGATCTCAAAATTCATGAGATGATGCAAATATTAAATATTAAAGCATATTAAAGTTTTTCTCTTATTCCACTATGAAGAAACTTGTTCACAGCATATTTGACATTGGAGGCCAAATTAAGTGCCATCAGGAGACTCCTTAGGGGATTCTTCCATAAAATTGGCTATATTCATAAAAAGCTTAAAATGCAAATCATTTAATAAAATAATTTAACCAATTCATTGCTCTGTTGGCATATACCAATGACCATGAAGGTTTTTTTTCCTTTTTTTTGTTTTGTTTTGTTTTTATAAAATAATTAAAACATCTTGCAAAGCAGCTGGCTATACATTTCAACTATTCAAGCACTCAGTTCTGTCATAATGTACTTACAAGTTTTGCACATCTAGTTTAAACCAGGCTGTGAGATATAGAATTATTTATTCTCCTTTTTTCCTTTCTTTTCTTAATGCTAATCTGCTAGTAAGATCCAGCTACTTTCATAATAACAGAATGCAAAGTAGTTTTTAGTTTGGCTCTTGAGTGCATTCAGGACCCAGTATCTTCTTATGACCTGAGAGATTACCACACATTGTAAAAAGTCATATCTAGTAGAAACTAAACACTTTGTGACATTTTAAGATCTACAGCTATCAAAAAACTGATGGAGCTATACTGGTGGATGCTGGAGCCTATTCTAATTCCTATTCACATTTTTGATAACATGGACTGGGGGAGAAGAAGAAGAGAAAAAAATAAATAAAAACACAGAATTTTTGGCAATTTTCTGCTTACTCATATGTCTTTGCAGTTGGTACTACCTCTCAGTTATTTTCTCAGCACATGTGGTATACATATTCAATTTCGTGAGATAGAAAGAAAAATTTGACATGAAATACAAAGACTGTTCTTAGATTTGCCATTGGCATAATACAAACTCACTTTTTTCCCCAATGATGTCTTATTGTCTCCTGGCAAAAGTTTGACATTTGTTACTTTACTCCGCTCTCATGAGCAGCTTGCTATAAGTAATTAATTCAATTACATCATCTAAACAGACACTCAGGACTTTTATGTCATCTTTACAAAGTATAATGGGCAGTGTCATATGTGACAGCACCTACCAGTTCAGCTGAAGAGAGTACTGAAAAATGAGGAACTTTTTTGTACTGCCTTTTTCTCAAATCAAACTGCTCATTGAGGACTCTCATGCAGTCTGCTAGCTACCCAGGGTCCAGTCTACAGATACATTTGACAGGTAGATCTCTCACATCTAAACCTATTTGTTGAGAAATCTGACAGGCTTCATATTATTGCATGAGGGATTATGAAATAGAATTAGAAAGAAAAAGCAAATACAGGATTTGGAGAATGCCATTTATAACTGAATGAATACATTTGCAGAGCTGTGCTGAATTTAGTGACAGTTTAAATTTTTTAAGAGTGTTGCTTTGAAAATCAAGATATTTCAATTTCTTACCCTGAAACATTTAATTTAAAGTTTATTCATTTTATAGAAAATACTTTAAGAACCTTGAAAACAGAAAAATATTATTTTGTTGGAATAAGCTACCTAGATCAAGCCCCAAGCTATGTTTTATTGGTTTTCAAAGCAGGAATAAAGTGTTTGACTTGATACAAGAACAGTGCTTTTTGAGTTTGGTCAAGGATCACAGAATGAATTATTCATGCAACTTTATAAGAAATACTTATTCAAGCTACCTAGCTGGTCAATCTACCCTTAACAGAGCAAGTAGAGATGCAGGCCTTCTTAATCCTTCAGGAAAAACGTAGAAGGTATTACTTTTTAATTCTCTAATATCTATTGATTGATACAAGATTAGGAGTTCTGCTAGGCTTTGTAAAGCTACGCCCACCTACCTACCAGAGGAAACTGGCACAGCTGAATGCTTGATACTCTAGTTGTTTTTAGAGGTCATGTTCTATGTGTTATGCTCACATTTATGTATTCCTCATTTGAAGCTTTGCTTAGAGATTCATGATCTAGCGTATTGCTGGGTATTTCAATATAGGAGACTTAGATAACCTCACATTTTATTCATATTTGTATAACAGAGATATATTTCAGCACAGCTTTGGCTTGGTATGCCATCATTTCCTACACAATTTGAATATTTTTTTCACCTGAGCACACAATGGACAATGAAAAAAAAATTGTCCAGTGATTTTTCAGAAAGAAATAAATTAGAAGGAGGGGACTTTTTTTTCTTGAGGTTTATTATTGTTCTCTTTCTGAACTGAGAATATATAAAAGCTTGTTGTCTTGCAGTGGAAAAGTAGATGCTGAAATACTGCTAAGTAACATTAAAAATAATCTATATTAGTATTTAAATTTTTCTCAGTTCTGACAAATAATATATAAATGCTGCAATGGGAAAAGGAGATGCATCATGTATGCACACTCATCTTTCAGCTCAGTGCAATTTCACTGTGCATTAACACATTGTAGCTTTTTTCAATAATCTGTTATTATAAAAATGTATGTATTGAAAAATATGTGTATTGAAAGATTAAAGCCAGCACAGTCTAATTCTGTCCTTCTGCACTCTGAAAACATCCATATTTGTGAGCACTCAAAGAATACATGAAAAGATTCTGAAATGCTCAGGTTCACTCTCTCATTTTCTGCCTTGCCGTGTAGGTAGACATTTGAATTTGGGTTGAGGGAATTGCTCTCAAGTTGTATGTTCTTTATTCCTCTCCATCAGCCTTCACAAAGAGAGTAAAATCATAGAGCCCTTATTCATCTCATCAAGCTAATCAAATCAGAAAGGCTTGGAGAGTAGGCTGTAGATGGAACACTCACAGCATTGAAGGCATTCAATTCCTTTTGCAGAGACACTGATTTTCTAAATCAATGTCAAGGAGCTAATTGGAGCCAGTGATTCCTATGTGGCTTTAAAATAGCCCACATTTGTATAACATGTAGTCTAGGGGGCAAAAATAAGGTAAATAGCAAATGAAAATAGACCTTATTAAAATATTTTAACAAAGTATATTATATCTCCCCATAAATCTTGCCCTCCCATTTCTATGGATGCTATGTCCGTTCTCTAGAAACAAGATGGGTTCATCCTCCTGTAGCTTTAGATCAAGATCTGCAACTGCCCTGTCTCCTGCATCAGATTTGGAATGTAAAATGCTCAGAGGGCCACACTAGCCTTGGGGAAGTGGAGAGGCTGTGTCCAGTTGTGAATCCATTCCTTTTTTTCTGTGACCCGCAGCAAAGGCAGGGTCAGAGAGGGACATCAAATTGAAGTACATACACGTGATGTGAGTTGAGACCTGCTGCTGCAGTTCAGAGAGATGGTCTGGGTAGGTCTGCCAAGTAGGAGGCAGAAAGAGTAGTTAGAAGATGCCTGAGGGATGGAGGAGAGTTAAAAATACCTCTGAAAGCTAAAAATGTCTCCCTGCCATTCCACTGACATTATCCAACATATGAAAATACCTATATGCGCAAGCCTTCTGTATCATTCTATTACCACAGGATGCTCAGCAAAGTCATACTGCAAACTTGGCTTTCACATTTGCTCACCTTTGTCCCCTTTTGCTGTGCAGCCTTGCCCTTGTGCTAATGTAAGCATAGGCTGCCGTGAGCATTCTGCTCATTCAGAAAGTGCAGTTCTTTAAAAGGCTTTAGGCCTCTGTGGTAAAAATAATTCCAAAGTGATCTGTCAATCATGCCTTTTCTTGGGTGTACAAATATTTTGAAGCTTAGTTTTAAAGGAATTGAGTTCACTTTTGGCAGAAACTCCTTGCTTATACAACATTCACTGAATCTCATTTGCTGCATGTAGTTTAACACTAATGGGCTTTCTTTCTTACTGTCTCTTTCTGTGGGCTGTCCCTGGTTCAAGTAGGTGGATGCTAGCCTGTGAAACTAGCAGAAATCTATTCCATGGTCATAGTTGATAACTGCTTGAAATTTGGCATTTCCTGAAAACAGTAATAGCTACATATAGTTATATCATTACAGGAACAAAAAAAAATGGGTCTGTCTTGTGCTCATGTGCTAATCTTCTAGGGATAGCATCAGCTTGTAATAAGTATATCAGCTGAGCAGTGATTGCTTGTTCATTGAGCAGCTGAATTGATATCAAAGCAGCAAACACAAAGATATCGAGATTATTTTTTATATATACTCTCCTAGATGCTTTGTTCTAATCCTGCTTTATTGTTTATACACAATCCGTTTATTGTGTATTGTTGCCTACTCTGTATTGTCAAATATCATGTACTGGAAAGACAAACCATGAGGATTTTTTTTTAAGATATCTAAGCCAAATAATAACTCTTAAATCTTTTTAATTTCTTTATGACATTTGCTATTTCAGCTGTCAGGCCTTTCTCCAGAGTATCCTTCAGTGAGATTTTCACTTTAACATTTTTTTTCCTTTTATTACTTACACGATCAACACATTAGAAATACAGTACAGCATGTGCAACTGGCTGATGATATTTTGGTAAAATGATTCCATGTTCACATTGGAATATAGTAAAAAGTTAGTACTCAATTTCTCTTTCAAAATACCAGTGTTTGCAGACATTTCACCGCAAAGCAAGGAGGATATGGTTTGTTCTGGAAAGATCTATATGATCCATTTATAAATGGAATTTTATAAGATAGTAGGTGATAAAGCTTTCGTCTTAATTAGCCAGGGGATATCCCAGTTCTAATGTTCTAAATTCTTCTTTTTCAATAGTATGATATATGATTGTTACAGAATTCAATGTTTCAGCCTACTGCCATATCCAATGCACAAATATTGAGAAACTGTGGATTATAAATAAAATCATAGTTCGTTAAGTAGCTATAATAGTTTACAGTGCAGCATATCTTAGGTGTTTATAAACTAGCTATCAGCTCTTCTCACTCTTCTGAACTGCATTGCATTGCAGCGTAGCCAGGAGGCTGTATGTAGGATTCAGTAGCCAAGTCAGGGGGACAAATACTATTCTCACCTAACTTGACATTCAGTACAGAGTAATCATATCTATGCAATCATATTAGGAAAAAAAAAAAAAGTCCCAGATTTTAGCTGAAAAGGGGTACCCACATGACCTGATTATATATAAGCTTGGCTATTTTCTACCATGGCATCAAGTTAGAAAGCAAAAGGCCCAATTTGCAGACAGCCCTCTTTGTATCTATAACTGAAGCTATTGGAGCCATAAAGTCATTGGAGCAAATGAACACATGGTTATGGGACAGCTATGTAACGATACAAAACATTGTGAACACAACGTTTGCCACAAGGTAATAAGACTTAATTTTTAGTGGCTGATAATACCAGGTCCCACAAGAAACTTAATATTCATCAAAAAAAGCATACTGATGTGAGTATTTCTCCCAGATTTAAATAATGAAATTTTCAAGGAAAAGCTTTGCATTTCTTGCTTTTGATTAGTCTTAGTACAGTTGTTTTGTTTTGACTTTAACCAACAGATGTAGAATCCTGTGTGTATGCATTTGCAGCTGTAGCTTTTGTGCCTCATACATATTTCATAAACAGCCAGGACTGAAATGAAGAAAAATTGCTTTTTCTGAGTCTCTCTGAGGCCACATATTTGTTTAATTTTAGCACATTTCTCCCATGCAAGAAAGTACTCTCGAGGAAAGCAAACAGGGATCTGAGAAGATAAGTGAGGTATCTAGACGCACACAAGTATGCTAAACAAATCACAGGCTCGCTAGCTTTCTCCTGAAGAACTACTTAAAAAGAAAGCAGAGATTTTAACATAAAAAGTTGTCATGCTACCTAATACTGGCTCCTTTTCCTGCACTTCCTGTATTAAAATATTTACTCCATAGACCCATTTTCCAGGCTGCTCAGACTCACAGGCCTCAATCTAGCAAAGCACTTAAAGTACTTACAGGCTATATGTTCATTTGGAGGTAAAGAACCTTGGGAAGCAACTTCCCGGTATGGGAAAACTGGAACCATTTACATGGTTCCTGAGAGGCAGTCCTCAGGACTTCTGCAAAGTCTGACTGCTAGGAGGGTCTTAAAAAGGGTCATATACTATCACTGGCAGATCCAGTGCTTGTTGATCTCCAAAGCAGGTGTTTCATAAAATGCATATGCTAGGCTCCCCCTCACCATAAAAGAGAGTATTTAAACTTATGCTTTGAGTGCCAAATTAGCACTCAAAGAGGAGTCGATTAGCATACATTTCTGTTAAAAATAATGGTACAAATGTATTAGAAACTATATGTGGAGCTATGCAAAATCCCAAAGCACCTTTTTTTTGCTTTTGTATTGCTTAATACTTCTAATGTTGCACTCGGGTAAATAAGTTTCTTGGATGTGTGTCAAATAAATAATTATTGAAGAAAAATACAGTACTTGAGATAACAGTCAACAGATTCATAACCAAAAAAATATCCCTTATGCATTAAAAAAATTTGAAACGTTCACTGTGGTGCACTGTGGTGCACAACTGGGAACTCTCTGGGAAAGAACTGGAAAAAAAAATCTATTTGAAGTCTCCCCTTCACAAAACTAATATTAAATCTGATGTGAAATTACCATGCTGGGCTAACTAGGAGAAAAGTGGGAGAAAGCAAGAAACAGCAATTCTGCAAAGAAAATATTCTCTAATTAGTCAAAACTGCCTCTTTTAAAAAGCTTTTTTGAACTTGCTGGCTCCCCTGCCTTTCCATTGCTGCAGAGGAGGAACAGCTCTTTCTATTTTTCTGTGTATTATTTCTTTCTCTTTCCCACAGTCATATGTTATAATGACTGCATCTGCCTATGCTGCTTTCTGCTCTTCTGTTTATCCTGACCTGGTGCCTCATGCTGATTATGTCAGTATCATTTGTGCATGCTGTGAGGACTTGAGAATCTTTGCAAACCCACAGCTCACCCAGACCAATAAATCTCTCTATACAAAACCAGGAATAACACATTTTCATTGACTTTGATGTTTCTTTCTACTAAAACTCTTTATCTTACACTAGAAAACCAAAATCCAAGACAATATATTTTTAAATTCTATCAGTCTATGTTCTGAATAACCTACCTGTTTAAATGCTATCTTATCTTGCTTTTAATAAAGATATTTTAATACAGATATTAATATTATTATAAAAATATCTTATGAGTGTGTGAATCGTTGAAGTACATTGCTGCAGGATGAACTAGGCAAGGAAGCCAATGTATACATATACTGCTTGCTTTTTACAAGAAGCTAATATCCACACCCTGGCACAAGTAATCACTGAACTAGCAGCTCAGCGAGTTCACTTTCCATCACTATTCTTTCATTTATTTAAAATAAGTCTAGAGAAGTTTTTGTTTGTCTGTTTCTGTATATATTTCATATCATATTGTTGTTCTGCTATTTTTAAAACGATTTTTAAAATATATATGGTTCAGTGGTAAAACCACAGGATTTGGCAATGCCTACTCATCTCATCTGTAATTTGGCTAATGTCTCCAGTATCTAGTGTCTTCTTTGGTCATCAGATAGGAGTAATACTTCTGCAGCTGTGCGCTTCAAAAATTGGCTACTATTGCTAAAATTTACTCCCAGTTTTGTTCTCAATAAGATCTTTTGTTCTGTGAAAGTTACTTCTGGAAAGCATTTAATGATAACTCTCCATATAAGGGAGATAAAATGCTATTTATATTCTACTTAAAGGTATTCTTGAAGAATTTTATCATGGAGAAAAAAAGCACTCAATATCTTTTTCTCATTTCTTTAAATCCCTTTTAAAATATTAACAAACTGCTACTCATTCCCTCAGTTCAGTAATAAAATCTTACTATATTGCTTCATCAATTTTGTTTATTTAAAAAAAGATATTGCTCTCATAAGCTCCTTTGGGGGAAAAAAAAGGAATGAAACAATTATGTATGCCAAGTCCCCATTTCCCTGAACAGCACTTTCAAGTATTGAAAAGATCCCCATAGTAAATTCTTTCTTATACTCCCTTGTTAATTTATCTTTTTTTCTCAGGTTCAAAACAATTCATTTAATCATTAAAATACCATGTAGAGGACTAACTTCAACTAAATTTAGACAGCTACATTGTGGCTGTCCATGTAAAGGACTCATTCTCTATTCATTTATGTTAAACAAAGAGAAATAGACATTTCTAGGATGTAGTTCATCTGACTCATTTAGATGTTTGCTTTAGGATGAAAACATATAGCAATTTCTTACTAATTATAAATAGAAGGGCTAGAGTGACAATTCAGAAGTAGATATCTGCAGCATAAAAATGTATATTTCCTTTTCCTTTGTTCTCTGTTCCTTATCATTCTTTTCAATGAAAAGAAAATAACAAGTTAAATGTTCAATTTCTTCCCTCTTACAAGAGGGAAATATCTAGGAATGAGCTAAACAACAAAATGACCATTCCACATCAGAAACATATATATTCCATTTCATTTGAGTGGACAGAATTGACCAATCTGAAACATTCCTAATGATCTTGGAGAATGATTGATTTAACAGATAAACACAGAAGAAATAACAAGATATAACAAGAGAAGATACTGACATTTTCTTTTTGAGATCTATCACTTCTATTCTCTGTGTGGAAAAAAAAGAAAAAAGAAAAAAGAAAAAAAAGAAGAAAAAGAAAAAAGAAGCAAAAGAAAAAGAAACACACCATCATTTATAACATTTTATTCAATCCAACTGCGATTTAGATGACACTGATCACAATATAGTAGTGTATAGGTTCATCTGGGTTTTTGAAAGGCTGATTAAAAGATGGTGGGAATAAGGGAAGGAAGATGGAGAAGCAATGAGATCACTTTACGAATATATGTATTCCTAACCTCCCCAGCCCAGATGCAGGTCTACACATCTACATGACCTATCAAATTGCCAGATAAATATATGCACAGAGCATTTAAGACCCTGTCCAGGCATGTCCAAAGAGTGCCTGTGACCAAACAGCCAGTTTTGTGTAATGCAAGTGCTGGATGACTCTTGATCAGACAAAAAATGTAGCTGAGCTATAATAAAATACAAAAGTTAAAGCCAGTGAAGATAAGAAAAGCAAAAAAAGAAAGGAAAAACAAACCCGTGAACAGAAGTAAATTAGTTACTATCTCAAGGATTCAGAAAAAGAAATCCTGACGATAAAAGATATCAGCTCTAAAAAGCTGCAGACCCATAGAAGAGTTGAGATCAGCCTTTCGAAGGAGCAGAGAGGCAGATGTTTCTGGAACTGACTGATGACTGCCCAGCCAGCAGAGACTTCCTGAGTGTCTCATCGGGGTTAGTGCACAAATTAATGCCTAGCAGCATGTTAGACTACTCTGTCTGCTTTGTTTATAAGACAATAAATAATTGCTTTGAACACTGACATTCTGTATATCCTGCTTGTACTATCTCTGTGAATAGTAAAGTATGCTTGAACAAAAATGTCCTGGTGAAGAGGGTTACAGTTCCACAGTTTAAAGTAGGAAACAGCATCTGCATAAGGAATATACCCTTCCGAGATTTTCGTTTACTTGCACATTTTGATCTATATGAATAAACTCCCTGCATGTACGTGCTGGTCCAGCATTTGATTACTCCTCTAACCAGCCTTCATGATCAGACCAATAGTCTTTCTTACTCTGCAGAAGTAATGGAATACGTATTTCTGGAACTCTGAAAATGAGATAAAACCTACCAGCAGGGAATCCACAGCACATATCAGATCTTGCAATAATGTACAGATTGTCTCTGGTAGATGCTACATGGTTGACGTTTATTTCTAAGGTAATTACTGTGACATCTGGGAGCTGTAATTACGTCTTACATGCCTGACAATATTGTACCAAAGTATGTGTAGCTTTGCTATGGTTGATACTTTAAGGGGTGTTTTTTATTTTGTTATGCTTCCTTATTTTATTCTTTTTTTGGTGTTCTTGTTGATTATTGTGTTTGTTTCGAGGAATTTCTATTTTTGTCACTAATGAGTTCAGAACTATATTTTACTTTTACATAATAAGAGTCTAATTGAGAAATAGTTCACTTAGCCTTGGTTAAACAAAGACTTCCATATCCTGTCTTTCCACAAGTCTGTATACAGTAAGAGTTGTACACAAGACTTGCCTCCTCTTCCAGGTATTACTTTGGCAATTTTACAGCAAAAGTTTTTATATAACACCCTAGTTTTATGATCATTTGCAGAAAGAATTGTTAAGGACTTGTAATGAAGTATAATCGCTTTGCCAATAGATCTTAATTATTTTAAGAATGTTTATATATATTTATGTCTTACTGTATACATCTAACTAAAGACTTTTTTGAGCTTTAAGAAAAGTACTGCAGCTTTGACACCTAAAACATTT
Organism: Eudromia elegans; assembly: GCA_003342815.1. Taxonomy (NCBI): domain Eukaryota; kingdom Metazoa; phylum Chordata; class Aves; order Tinamiformes; family Tinamidae; genus Eudromia; species Eudromia elegans. Next base: position 6,189,877 of record PTEX01000015.1, on the reverse strand, counting down.
TTGCCCATAGCCTTAATCAATTTTGTGTGTTTTATCTTCTACTAAATAGTCTCAGGCACTGATCAATACAGTAGCAGAACCACTTGTCATTAATCTCAATCTATTCTAAGTCAGCAACCTGATACTGATTCACTGTGAATTTTTAATGCTCTTCTGATGAAATAGCATCCCTTACCTTTCCTTGGCATTGGACTTTTTTATTCATTCCTAAGCTTCTTGCTTTGTAACCTTTATTTGAAACCCAACATAAAAAGGAATATTGCTGAAGATTTATTTTTTCCTTTTAACAAATCTATTTTCAACATTGAAATAACTTTGTATTCTTCCCAGTGTGACTGTGAATGAGGAGGAGTTTGCTAGCAACCATGAGAGTTGGTTTGTCTAATAGTTCATAGTACTCCATGCATTCAATAGATGTGTGAATTCTCAGTTGCCAAAGTGAATCCATAAAGTATAAATCCATCTCTGAAAAAAAAATAAACAAAACAAACAAACAAAAAAACCCACAGCTCTAGGCGGATCTCCTAGGTTTTAAACGTTTTCTACCAGAGTGTAATTGTGCTGAACCCCAGAGAAAAAGCAATAGCTGAATAGCCAGCAAATCTTGTAAACCGCATAAATGGCATGCATTTAATGTAAGCTATGTCAAAGCAGGGCAGCAAGCCTAGGAGGTCTGAGCTTTGTTTAAAGGCATCAATGAGAGATGCACCCTTGGAGCACAGTTCCTCAATTTCTAACAGGAGCACCTGAAAGATGGGATAAAGTACTACAGGCTGTCAGTTTGGCAGAATATCAGATTGCTTCTCTGGCCTTACAAGATCAGTTTTGCAGGAAGTAGTCTTTGCAGGTACTAGCCACAAGTGTTTGAATTCATCTCACATAACTTTGGCCATCTAGGAGTAATTAATTCATGTGATACTAGAATGGATTTCTGGGGATAATCAATCATTCTTTGGAGATACCTCTCTCATTTCCTTTGCGGTGATTATAGAAGGAGATAACAGCATCATTTATAAGCTTAACTTTAGATGACTAAAATTAAGATCAATTCCAACCCTCTCAGACAACTGCAAATACTCTTTCAATCTAAGGAGCTTTGCATGGCTTAAAATAAATAAGTAATGGATGTTTTGCATGCTACTAATACACAGAAGCTTCCTTCTTGCCTGCCCAGATAATTCCTGTAAAATCAAGTTACCAGACAGATAAATATGATTTCATAGTCTATTCAAATTCCATTTCAGTTTTGCCCTGTACCTTAATATAAGTTCAGTATACAGTCATAGTGGGACTATGGCTATGACTATGGCTATGACTATGACTTGTACTATAGTACAAGGTATACACATATAAACAAAATATATATCTAAACTGAATTTATAAATATGAAGCACAGGCTGGTTATCCCAGAGTAACATTTCATTCACTGGATTTTCAGGAAGAAATTAGATAGTATTTGAATGACAAAGCTATTTAATTTGCTTGGGATAACAGCAACCAAATGTCAGCTATATGAAATTTAGATTTCATTTTATTTCTAAAGATTGATTAAAAATATAGTTGATTGTAATAAACAATTTTTTTTAAAAAAATTGTAAAAAAGAGCAATGATTTATTAATCTAGGAAAGCTACCTAGATATTTCTGCTGACAATAAATCCTAGTGTAGGAATAGATATGAGCAATTAATCTGTCATGATTTAACCAACCTGAAAGTGATTAATTTTGAGTAATTGTTCTTAATTGTCCTGGAAAGTGTAACAAATAGTTTACACAGATGTGTATATCTATATTGGACTGCATCTGCACTGACCCTGTTGAAATATCAACATTTCACAGTAAGGGCAGAGAAAGATGGATGTTTTTGTCAGGTTAGCATTATAGGCCATTACCTCGTGGGATAGGGACTCTTATTTCCTAAAAAGAAATGAACAATGCTAGTTTTCCCCTTCCTGTTGCTAAGAAAAGGTATGCTATAAAAGATCTGGTAATGAGTTCACTTTTAGCCTGTTATTTGTAAAGGAATGTGAACCATTCTACCGATGATTTAAATGTCCTTGCTCGGTGCATTTAAGTGAAATAAATAAAAATCAGCTTTTAACATTTTTACCTCCTCTGGGCTTTAGCACTGGAGATTGAAAGTGGTTTTGGTCATTGATAAAATGATTTTACAATTGTGCACTCACTGGAAATTCTCTTTTTTCGCATGAGTAATGAAAAGGATAATTTTCCCTACCTAGTTCACTTCTTTCATTTCTTTTTCTTTAAGTTGAGCAGCATTGCCAGATGTGATAGGTCATCCATCCACACCACATACACTTTTATTCTTGCCTCTTTGGATTTATATTGGTTTTAGCAGGTATTTTTGGTTTTCTATATTTATAAAGCAATGCAAAATATAATGTTTCCCAATCCCACACAGCTTCCTCTGATGAGCTTCTCCTCTCTCCTGTTTTCCTCCTACCAGTAGATCCACAGTATGGTACAATCGCAGGAGAAAGACCACACAATGTGTTTAGGGAAAGAGGCCAAGAAGCACAGTAGAAAATAGAGCCGTATAGGTTCCCCTCAGTTCTACTGCTCCCTTTCTTTATCTTATAGATTTTCAGTGTGTCCACTTGTCAGATGTAGGGTGCAGAAAAATTAAAACAACAACATCAAGTCTTGCTGTAGCAGGTTGATCCTACTTGAGTTGGAGAATTCAACTAGACCTCTCCAGAGGTGCCTCCCCACTGTGTTTTATTCCTAGGTCAGTCATACTTTACCTATTGAAGAAAAAAGCAGATTATGAATCAGAGCATTGCTGAACTTTCCTGAATTCCAAGATTTATCAGCCTCAGTTTTAGACAAGATTTGCTGCATGGTTTTATGCAAGCTGCAGAATAGGTAAAGAGGAAAAAAAGAATGAAATATTTGTAAGGAGAAAAAAGCATCTGATGCAGTTAGCATTAAAAAAGTAAGATTTTCTCTTTTGATCTGATTGTCAAATCCTATATGTTAATTCAAATGATTAACATTAAAATGATTATTATGAAGCAATCGATCCTGCAGTCCTTAAGCTGGAGGAGATGTGCAAGCATAAGAACAGAAGTGATTCCTGAATTGCTTCTTTGTGGTCACATCCATCAATAGAAAAGGTCTGATACTCCCCACAGCAGAGTAGAATCTGTAGACCAGTTCCCTCAGATAAGTTTATTCCTGAACAAAGAGATTCTCAAAAAGAAAGAAAAAAAAAAAAAAAAGAAAGTTAAATTGTGCTACCGTTGCAACAACCCACAACTCCTGCCATTCTCAAACGGAGAACTCAGCAGTGCAAATATCTTCACTTCAATGATGTACAGGCTTCCCTGAGCTACTAGTTTAAATACCGATGCGCTCTGGATTTTTACTCTGCGCTGAGGTCAGTCACAGTCAGCTGTAGGCTCACTCTCCCTGAAAGGCCACGGCAAAGGCATTAAAAATAGGACCCATTCAAGGTGAATTCTGTGGTTAATCTAAAGACGGGAGGATTTTTCATTAACAAAATCTTTTCAGTTAGAAAAATTAACTTGTCAGAGACGAGCTCATGGGAGAACACAAATTAGTTTCAATAAACTTTCATAAGGAAGGTCTCTCAGGAACATTTCAAAACAAAAATAAAGTGTCATACTGGCATATTCCCAAGGCTGAGACTTCAAATCAAACGGAGTAGAGATCTTATGTTACATGTTTTCACTATGCAGTCAGCACACCTCTATCTCCCCTCTGGCAAAAAGAATTCTAAATTATTTGTACAAAAGTGAGCTAGACCCTGTATGAGAAAAGGAGAAAACAGCTGACTCCAAATTTGCTGACTAGGACATTCGCTCACTTTGTGAATCCCATCTTCAGATTAATCAAAGGAAAAATTGAGTGCTCCCTTATCCACATTCCAAATGAGTAGTCCAAACATGACATTTTCTTTCCTCCAGGATGGCACTTTCTCCCTTCCTTCTTTCCCATAAATTTTTGAAAGTTTTATGTTCTTCCAAAGTTAGGCAGGAGGAAGAAGAAGGAAATTTTCACCTGTGCATTAGCCTTTGCTTCTACAAGATATTAGACAACTCCTTTCTCATAAAATGTCCATCCTAAGGACATTATTACAGGGTAGCTGCAAGAAATGCTAAAGTTTCTTTGCAAGGATATTGATCACTGAAGTTATTGTTCCTGTTAAAATGGGATCTGACCAGAAAATTTTGTCTTCATTTGAACATCCCAAAGTTCACATAATGTCTCACAGTACACATGAATTCAAAACCATGGGAAAGAAAAAAGTTAAAAGACATTGCTAAAAATGCTAATTTCAAAAAAATAATAATTCAGCTGTAAAAAGTGAGAGACCCAATATCTAACATACAGTTGCTATGTAGGGGTGTGGAGAGGTATTATTGGGAAAGAATTTAAGAACACTGAAACACAATCTATTTGTAGTTTGGGAATAGAGATAAAGGCAGGATTGCTGAGGACAGAGATCCTGGGTTTGCCATTAGTATATCTAAAAGCAACAAAAATATCTTACTTACACAATAACTACTTAGAGAGTTAAAAAAAAAAAAGACAAGTATCACAAGCAGTAACAGAAATACTGTCAGCTCTTGAACCAAAACAATTACTTTTTTTCTATTTTGCACTTAGGAGGTTTCATCTGGAGAACTACCAGTTTTGGACCTTTCCAATACAAGACAAACAGGAGACAGGCTGGTGGAGGACCTGCAGGACAGTCAGGGTCGTGGAGGCAACTTGCAAGAGGCAAGTGAGAGCCTGAAGAAATTGAGATTACTCAGTCTCAAGAAAAAAAAGGTTAATAATAATCTTTTTGCTGTATTCAACCAGTTGTAGATATTTATGGAAAAAATGAAATCACACTCCTATTGGCGAGGTAAAGCTCACAAGAAATAAAGAACTAAATATTAGAGGGAGGAAATTACCATGATAGCAATCAAATACTATAATGGGCTGCTCAGAGAGACTATAGAATCTCCATTCTTGAGGATATTTGAAAGCTAGGGAGGGCAGATAATTTCAAGACTCACTCTCAACCCAAATGATTCACTAGTTCTGCTATTCATCTTTATATTCAGGGAAATGTCCTCCAGATATGTCCAGTGGTTCTTGGGACTTCAAGTCAACCCCTCCTTTCAGTACTTCTCTATATGTACGTGAATATCTGCAACCACATGTTTCCCTTTTGGCATTTAGAGGCAATTGTTTCAGCTAATAAAAAAAAAAAATATTTGCTTTCTTTGAGAAATGTATCTCTCATTTCAGTCTGACCTCATGTAATGAGTGCTCAGGAAACAATAATCTGCAAACAATTAGACTGGTCATTCATCTCTTCCTAATATGTGTAGGCAATCAATAAAAATTACCAGCCAAGACATTACTTCTAATAACTATGTGCCCCCTTTAATTATAAAGAAACTGATAGTTAATAGGATTAATTTAAAGCTGACAAATTAGAGAAAATAGTATTCGCTATATATGTTTATTCTTATATATTCTATGAGAATGAAGAGTTGTCAAAGGAGACAAAAAGACACTATTTACTGAAGGTTTCTAATGAATCAGCAATTGTTGCCACTAAAAACTTATGGTGATCTATAACACATCTTATGATATCTACATAGAAAAAAGTATTTTCTCTGAAGAAATTAGCAGACCTAGGGACTGCAACCGAAATAAGAACCCTAATTTCAAATTTATATCAGTAGAAAAGCTTTAAATATTGTGTTAAAAAACAAAGTACTTTTTTAGGATCTGTCTGCCAGCAAATTTTAAGACTGATAACTGTGGCTTTGTGGAACCAATGAAAATGTCATAGGTGGCCACCACACAAAAAAAGTCTTAAGACTTTTTTTTAACAAAATGCATCTGCTCTTTCCAGTGTGAATATGCTGCTGACAGACGTAAAAGTCAAAGAGAATGCTTGTCAGAGAAACTATACAATAAAGATATGGTTTGATATCTAAGGACATTGTCCCTACAATAAAGATATAGTTCCATATATGAATACATTGTCCTTGTTTCATTTAACAAACTATTTGTTTTGTGTTTGAAATTACCGTAGGTATTGTTTGATTAAAATAGAATCTCTCTAGCAGTTCATTTAATAAAAGCATGTTTTGAACACAGCTTTTGAGATGTTTCAGTGAAATAAATTAATGAATCTGAAATTCTAGACAGTAGTCACAATATAGGATTAATTGAAAAAAAAACCTCTCTGAACACCATGTAAACTTCATTTTGGTGGATGTGTGTATGCTGGGAGGCTCTCTCTTGAGGGTGGAATATCCCCAAATACTGGTGAAAAAGGAAATGTCTGTAACAGAGTGAAATTCAATAGTGCATTATCAAAAGTATCTCCCTTGCAATGTGCATCTACCCCCTTAACAAAGTAATTGGCCAATATAAAATAATCCTATGAATACTCAGAAAATTTTGCAAGTAGTTCTTGGTTATTCATGCTTTATAGGAAAAACCATTGAACAGGAATTTCATTTTAGTCCCAAATAGTTGTTCTTTATGTCATGAACTCCCTAAATGCCTTCCTTTCTAGTTTCTTCTTTTCAAAAATATAATCATAACTGGCCTTAGCATGGTAATTGCTAGTTTGAGTCAAGAAGCCTGAGTCCTTGTGTAACTGATGTCAGCAATCATTCCTGACAGACTAACTGGCCAGACTCCCAAGTCCCTCAGCTTCCCTACCTCACATCCAGGAATTACTTTTGAAATGCAGGAGCTTTGACCCTGGGGAGCATTAACTTTATGTTTGAACTCCAGCTGAAGAAAACCTTCATTATACATTCTAACTTAAAGTGACTACGCAAGTGCTTTTCCTTGATCTAAGAAAATGCTACAGTGATCAGCATGTCATGTTTGGATATGGAAAAGAAGGTATCTCTGGGCTGAAGGTCAGACAGCATTGAGTGCTTATACATTAGTCCAAGCAAGCTCAGCTAAGAAAGTAACCAAAGGGAAAGTTTGTATCTTTGGCAAATAGTTCACAGCATCTCTTGGCAGCTCTTGTTTCAATTCAGCAAGAAACAGTAATGCAGAAACATAGATTCAATGCTTTGGGCTAACAATCCAGACAAAAAGTAAACTAATAAGTAAGAACTCTAAAATATATTGGTGCTTTTAGTGCTAGTGTGGAATTGACTCTCATCTGCGCAGCACCTTTGGATATGAAGTTCATCTTTGGGTTCAATTAGACCAAATTTGCAAGTGATATTCTCACAAAAACATAATCTTTTCCAGCAGTAGATAAACAGGTATAAAATAAGATTTAAACAAAGTTATAAGAATAGCTTTGAACAAAACAAGAATCTGTTGACTTCCTTTCACATAAATCATCCATTAGTTTATCTGAGCTATTCTATAAAGTTCTTAGCATACCAGAAAATCTGTAGGAACCTACAGGACTGACAGATAAATAAAAGTTATCTGTATATCCTACAGAATCAGATCATATGTATTGTTTTGTTCCATACAAAGTAATAACCCAGCATAATATTGCTTTCCAGTGTGCTATCTTTTTCATTCACAAGAGTCTGAAATATTTTTTTTCTAGTGACTTGAAATGTTTACCCAACTAAAATGAATCCATTTTGTCAGATTGTTAGTAATTCAGAGTTTTAGGTACAGGAGAAAAGCAAAAAAGGTTCTTTTGTAAAAAAAAAAAAAAAAAAAAAAAAAAAGCCCTGCAAATTAGCCTAGTCAGTGTAATCGTGCTTAAATCTTGAAAAAATTGGGAATATTTTTTAAAAGATTGTGAGGGATGAGCATTTTTTAAATTGCAGAACTGGCTAGACTATTCTGCTAACCACTTCCTATCCTCAAAAATAGCAAAAATTGGCGTCTTGAGGGATCGTAACAGAAATTACTGGAATAACAACTCATCCTATGACATAGTAATTCTTATCTTTTAATTTAAGTTCATAATTTTAAAAAAAAAAAAAATAGTGGAGCAGAATACAAAAATTGTAGCAAGTAAACATTTAATCCATACTGAAGAAGTCTCATATTACATCAGACATCATTAATATGACTGTTTACAAGTCTGTGTATCACTTTAACTGCTGATACAAATTCCTTAGTTGCCTAGCTGCATCTTCCTGACAATTCCTATTTGCATGTGCCCTTATGATTATATGTGCCATTGTATGCTAAGTTTTGTGCTGAGACTTAAAGATTCTTTTGGTTTTCTCCTTTTTTTACATTCTGAAAATTACACGATAATTCTAAAATTATGTGTTATTCTTCTTACTCTGAACTAGTTCTCCTTTAGAGCCAGGAACAGGTTTTATGCTTTTTAAAACTGTTTTTCTCATTTTAACTGAGCTCTATAATCTGAAATTCTGACTATGAGTATAGAGAATTTTACTTAAAGTGATCTTTCTGCACTATTCAGCTTCTGTAGCAAATTTCTACCACATCCACTAAAGCGGCTCATCTGTGGGGATCAAGATGATGTAGCAAATCTTTTGTGATCTGCAGTGGATACACTGTGGATATCAATATGGCTAAAAGCCTAGAAAAACATAGAAAAAGAAAATTGTTCTAATGCCACCTTTGCAACCACAACTTAATAGAAGACTGCAAAGACCAGATACTGTGTCTGAATCCCCCACTGCCTTAGGGTTTTGTTTGGACCTTAATAACAAGTAAAACTCTTGCCCACAGATTAATACAGTCATTCAATGGTACGTATTCAGAAAAAAAAATGTGCTGCACGTTTGGTTCCTAATCCTCTCAAATGTTTAGAATTGCTATTGCTCTTTTTGAGTCATATAAAACAAGATATAGAAGACAGTAATACGGAGTTAATAAATTAAAAGTGCATTGCCACCACATATGTGCAAAACACTCATTAATTTACAGACTTTCATCCATCCCTCCTTTCAACCATTTTATAATTAAACTAAGGAATACAGAGTGAGTTGCAAATTTTTTTGAAGCAGGTCAGATGAATCTTGTTAATATGAAAAATGCCCCAAAGGGATTAAATATCAGTGAAAGTGCAGGAGAAGCAGATACACCCTTGTGCTTGCGTAGCTGCTGCTAAGCAACAACAACTGAAAAAATAAAAAAGGAAACCCAACACAAGTCAATTCTCATTTAAAGAACTGATGTTAATTTTAACCTCATTCTGCAAAGAGAGAAAGGAAATTAACGTAAAGCAAAATAAGAAAGATGGCTTTTTTATTTTTTTTCTTTTAGTATCTTTCTGATAAGAAAATATGACTTTTATTATCAATAGTTTTGAATTAATCGTTATAAAGGTTTGCTGTTATTAGCCATATTGGAGCAAAGGTTTATATGATGATTACTACAAGAAGTCCAAGTCAGCTACCAGACTGAAATATTTCTACTGATGATAATGTTGGGACTATTAACCCACCCATCCCCCCCCCTTTTTTTTTTTTTTTTGTTCATTCTGAAGACTGGACCCAGAGAACAAAGCTCTTGTTACCTTATTGTGGTCAAACTTCAGTACCTCCAAGGTAATTGTCCCCTGGTGATATGAAATGGTCTGTTCTTCACAGAAATCAAGCGTGAATTTCCACCACAGTGTTAATCACTCTTTCAGGATATCAAATCTCATTTAGAAGTTCAAATGCAAACAAAAATATTTTGCTGATATATGCAAAATGCCTTTGTGAGTTTCACTCACAAGCTGTCTCATAGTCTAAATATTCCTGTCCTTGTGTAATGCCTGCTTAGATTTATCAACCTTCAGCCCTATGTGTCTTTGAAAGTGATTGCCACCAAGTAGAAATTTGAAGTTACCTGTTGGATTGCTGTCATAACTCAATCACACCTAAAATAAACAATACATATGGTAACCTTTAGCATTGTCTTGGTACATAAAAACTGTGAGTTGTTCTGATATTAGATAGCAGAAGAACACAGGAAACAAAATGTAACATGCCTTGCATATAGATGCTCATTTTGCCACACTGTAAGTACCATTGCAGAGCAGACACCAACATAACAAACACCTGGCAACAGCATGGATATCAAAGGCTAACGGCTGCTCACAGATTGACAATAAATTCAAAGACCAATAAAAAAATCATAAGACAGCTTCACCAGATGAGTGAGAAAAAAATTCTTCTGAGGTGCGTCATTCCTAAGCATTTTGGTATAGAATTAATTTTAGACAAGCTAATTGTAGCACCAAGTTCAGTGTCCTGAGACCACACCTTACACTTCAGGTTGAAAAAAAATTATATGAAAGTAATATGGTCCTTGATAAAAGATACTGTAAATAATTTTGCTTCCAAAACTTAGGTATGATATGCTGGACTACTTTAATGGGTCACGGTCAAATTTGTTTCTTGGCTTAATCTTATTGTCAGGAGGAATTCAGAAATTTATGTAGCGAATATATTCTATTTGGGATTACAAAATATATTATTATAGCTGCTTAGAAACAGGACTAACACTATGAAGAGAATTCTGTGGACTGTAACTTATTGGCCAGCAGACGACTAGCTTCAATTTGTGGTCTTATCTGAGAAACATAAAGTGGAAAAAAAAAAACCTAAGCATCAGTGAAAAAAGTTTGAGAGAGAAAAGACATGGAAATTTGTTTTCATTAAAACCAAACAAAATGAGGACAAGGGACATGCCAATAAAAAATGTATGTGAGATTTTGTGAATCAAAATCTGACAGAAAAAGAGAGAGTGCTCTCATAGATTTGGACTGGAGTGAAAGCATCAAAGGCAAAAGACACTCATTACTCATCTCTCAATTATAGTCATTTATTTCATGTAATAAATCAGCTTAGCCTGTATACCTTTAAATTATTATGTGATTTAATGAAACTACATTTTTTAGAAGTAGTAGATATGTATGTTCCAGAAAAATGAAAATGATGAGTTTACTATTTTGATGCCCTAAGGGAACAAGCTTCTTTCACATGTACAATTCTGTAAGATTCTCACATCACATTATCAATGTGTAATTTGATTTCTTTGATATGATACATCTAAATTTTTTCTTACTGTAACAGAGCATAAGTTCAATTAAAAATGTGTGTTATGATGCATACAAGCTCCAAAACAAGTTTCCATTTTTATTTTATTAATATGTTGAGATTCGTGGTGCCAGATGTTTTTCTCAATATATCCTTTTTTATTTTTTAAAACTATATCTAATTCTATAGTTACCATTACCACAAGATCCTAAAACCCCTGAAATGTATAGTGTCACTGTCTTAATAATGTTCCTATGTGAGAAAGCAAAGTCCTTAACACATTTTACAAATGAAGAACTGAGATTCCAATTATCAGATGTGTAGGATGCTGAATTTCTGTTAAAACCTGAGGAATACTGCTTAGAAATTTTGAAGATCTTCAACATTGAGGCTTGTGACAAGATTCACAAAGGACAACAGATGTGATGATATTCAGTATTAAAAGTGGGTGTTTAAAGAAGATGCACCTGGACAGCTAATGGTTGTGATGTTGTACTTTTGCAGGGTAAGTAGTTTGGCTTCTGTGAGATTCTTTAGGAAAAGAATTCAGACCTCAAGACCAGGTGGCAACATATTATTTGTCTGGAAATAAGCAGATGTCTGAAAATCATCTGAATATCTTTAGGGACCTTGCAGTGACGTTCCAAGGAATAGACCTGCCTTCAAGTCACATTGTGGGTGATGTAGAGACAGCGCATTCACTTAATAAGTTGTCTGTTAGCCCAACAACTTCAGATGAGTAAAAGAGAAAATAATCTGAGAGGAAAGAAGAGTCTCTGAAGCTTTCTTCTAAAATGATCTGCCTGCTGGAGCATTATAATAGTGAAGGAACATGTTTGATTATCAAAATGTTGTTTAGAAACTGAATGGAGAAGGGGGTCTGATTTCTATAGGTTTATTTGCAAATAGTCCACTAGATCTCCTCAATAAAATAATAGTGCTATTCCTGCAGGTTAAACAATTCAATGAAAATACTTTTTCTTTCTCACTTAAGATGAGAAAAGAACATGACACAACATACTGTGCAGCTTTTTCATTGCCTTATTTTTAATTCAACTTAATGTACCGGCGACCTTTCAAGGGAGAGGGAAAGTTCTGAAAGGAAATGGGCCTCAGTAATGTAAGGAGATGTGCCATTCTTACCTTAGGCCACAGTTAGAAGAGTTGATGGTCTGACCCACGCAGACTTCCATCTGAGATATCTGACAAACCTGTTAAGCTTTGACGAAGTAATTAGGAAAGGAACAGAAGATGAATGGGCAGACAATAGCCGGTGCTGACCTAAGGTGAGGCTCTGCTGCACCTAGAAGAAATGGCATTCGGTACTTTGAGAACTACTGAATTTCTGAAAGGGAGAGGAGGTTCATCAAAACTTCAAAGCAGTATAGAAATCTCAGTCACTTGTTCCTCTCCTAAGTTCAGTTCAACCTCTTTGTCAGTTGACAGACTGATCAGATGTCACATTAAGGGGCCTGAAGATCAGCTGGCTATGAATTCATTCTCTGCTTGGAGTGTGCAGACTTTAAATGTTAAAGAACTTGAGAATTGCTTCAAGTTCATTTAAGAAGAACTTTCTCTTTGGAGATCAGTTCCCTTGGGATCTGGTTGACTTTAATACATAAATTCTGCCTTACCAGTGTTGCTGATCTGAAAGAATTGATTGGTTAGAAAAAGACACATAGAAAGACGTCTCCATTTTTTTTTTTTCTTTTGAGGCTTGTTTTGCTTCCAGCCTCTGGTTTTCCAGCTGCAAGGCTTCTTTTCCCTCTTTGGACACACTCCCACAGAGGCATGTACTGAGAAATATGTTTTGAAAATCAGTTACAGATAGTCCAGCTACATTAATATTTATCCTTAAAGACAGAGCTTGTCTTGAAAAAAGTAAATTAATAAATTACTGTAAAAGTAAACATTACAGCAGTTGTTAATTTGCTCAAAGTTAATGATCAGTAGGTGGTCAATGTCAGATTATAAACTTATCCAGACAACTGAGAATAGAATTCATTTCAGCTATCATTAGACAGAAGAAATCAGGTGTAAAGTCAGCTCTGCAGGTACCTCCCAAGGTGGTCATAGGAACTGGTTACTCATAAACTGCCCATCTCTTTTAGATTGCATATTTCATGTCCTGATGAGAGAGGTGGATAAATTCCATCCTGAATTTCCAGAAAAACAATGAATGTCACTTTCCTTCAGACCTTCAGAAACTATCAGCATCAACAATGACAATTTCTAAAAAGTCTGCAATTTGCATAATTGCTTTAGATTCCTAAGAAACAGAGACTCAGAATTGTATTGCAATATTTATTTACAGACCATGGTAAAAAGATTGATATGAGGCAAACAAATTAACAGGAGGTCACTGCATATGTTGGGAAAGTGTTCACTTCACAGACCTTTCTAATGTGAAGGCCCAGTTTCGAAGGATAAAGTGTTCTTGTACTGGACACCAGTTGAAATATGGGAAATTCTGATTTAATATAAAGAAAAACATGGTCAAACACTGGACTGAGTTGCCCAGAATGTGAAATCTACATTCTTACAGGCACACAGAATTTGACTAAACAACCTATCCTAACTGAAATTGCTTTTCACAGAGGTTTAGACAATGTAGAATCGGTCTGATCCTGAAGGAATACACACAAAGACATACTCTTATGGTACTGCAACCTGTGTGCTAGCTCTGTCTGCTGGCCAGCATAACAGCAATGCCAAAACAATCTTCTTTGAAGACTCTTGGGTGGGAGAGAAATGACAGGGTAGCATCTATCTTTTATTGCAGTCATGAATTAGCCATAAATTTAAGCAAAACAGAAGTGGGGCTGCTTTGAAACTCTTCCCTCTTCCCCTTTCTCCTTTAAGATTGAATCATAGCCTAGAAAAGTGCAACATCTAGTTTAGCAGGGGAGATAAAGAGATGAGAAAGGAATTACTATACTAGCAGAATAAGTAGTTTTTCAGTCTTTGCTGTAAAATATAACTTTAGAAAAAAGTTTTTATAGTTTATATACTTGGATTTGGAATCCAGAGACCTCATTGACAAATCTGGAAAAGATTTGCTGCAGTGTTTCTGTAAAACTCTGTCTTATTAAAGATAACCAAAATGTCTCTACATTAGCTCTCCCAGAGATCTACAGTAGAGAGCTTTGACTTCCCAAAGTAACTCTTCATTTGAAATATATTTCAAGGCAATATATCTTCTGTGACATAAGGGAGGATCCAGAGGTTGACGAGGAGAACAAGGGAATAGCTATGAAGTTCATTATGGAGTAGAGGGCTGTCATCCTGTCGTGGGACTCATGAGGGAAGGATCATACCTGCTCTATACTGAAGTTTTATTCATAGACCAATGATCAAACCTAAGCAAAATATACACGGCAGAAAATCTATGCAGCTCCAGGAAAATGTGAGTGAGGGATGCCCTACTTTGAATCGTAAGAAATTTTTAGAGACAGCTCTGCAGGTGAGAGAGCTCAGCACAAAATACTCTATGCTTTGGGAAAAAAAAAACAAAACTGCTGTTGTTCAAGGAATCCAAAATCAAGCTAGGCCTGACTGTAATGTCAGAGTTATAGAGTCCTGGTCATAGGACTGTATGTCAGATATACATATTCCTGACAGGACTTAATGTAGTTTGAACTGCTTATATTAATGTAGCTAGCAGTAAAAGCCAATGTACAGTCATTAAGGAAGCTTTTGGGACCTTTGTAGGAGAAAAAATATTTAAAAGTGTAATTTTAAGTGCAAAGTTTCAGCTCTTTGAGTATTTGAAAATGTTTCTTGACATGACTGTATGATGGTTTGTTCCAACTCTTTATATGCAATCTTTCAAGCTAGGTACCTTTAGGATAACATACATTCTGCTCTGCTTGCATTCAGCCTGTGCTAAAGTAAATCTCCAAATTTTTGCACTTGCCAGAAATTTAAGAGTGTGGTTTTATTGTTGTTTGTTTTGAGGTCATAATGCATCTGATGTTTTCAGAAGTATTTTAAAACTGGTTTGGTATCCAAGCTGCTGTGCAGATAAATCAGTAGCTGCATTGCATGGGTCATTGCACTTTTCTTGAACCGTAAAAATGGGATTTTAACCAAGAGTGCTAAACATCACAAGCCATTTATTCTGTGTTCACAGCACAGTTCAAAGAAACGTGACTATTTTACCCAATAACTAAATGACAGGAAACAAGATTTATTCTAAACTGTTGACAATAGAATCATGGCTTGATTACACTGATGTTAAAGACCATTAGAGCATTTTTGAAGGAGAAAAAATGAGAAGGCTAGTATCATAATATGTCCTGAATTTCAGCTTACTAACACTATTGATGTCAGACTATAAGAACCATTAATTCCATGTTTACTATTAGACTTTATACCTTTTTTTAAAGAACTTTCAGACTTGATTTCTGCCTTGTCATGTTTAAACAGAGGTCTGTATTCAGATTTTCTGCTATCCCTTGCTGCCAAAAACCACATCTTTGTTTAGTCACTGAAGAGATGTAGTCATGAAATTCAAATTAGATGCTCATCACAAGAGGTCTGTGTTACTTAGGGTCATGATTACTTGCTTCTGATGATTCAGATCACCAAGATCTGTCCTATACATTATAGACTTTTAAAGATGTAGAGATGGATGCCCCACAGCAGGTGTACAAATGATGAGGTGTCTTCTAGAAGGGTCCAGCTTCATGTGCTGAAGTAGCGATATGTTTTAAATGCACCCTTAAGCCCATGGGTTGACCTCGATCATCTGAACCCATTCTGTGCAGACGAGGCTGTAATCACGCTACAACAGGCAACAAAAGGAAACAGTCCAGGAACCGCACCTTGTCTTCTCTCTGGCTATGCAGAACAGATGTTGTCAGAACTTCATTAAAAACCAACATCTGCTAAGGGCTACACTGAGCATGCCTGATATTGGTGCCTTATTTGATCTCACTCCTTTCTGATCCATCTTTTGATTATATATTCTCGATACAGTGTCCACCAATAATCCTAATTGTAGCTGTAGAAAAACTCAGACTCAGAACTAAAAGGGTGATTCTACCTTTTCCAGGGATTGTACATAAATATCTTTCAGGTTTTGGAGCAATTGTACAAATCTGTGATTCAAACATTTTCAACACTGGTTACCTTGTAGAAAATCTTTAAGTAGGTGCTTAGGTGTTATGAATATCTTCATTTATGCTTTCTCCTAGCTGAGGTGATTTGAGCAATGTTCTTAACATATATGAGTTCTGCACCACCATGTCCTGCTAATTACTGACTCACCAGGACGTTCACAAGTGAACAGCAACTATAGGCAACTAAAGTCAAATTCAGGGGAATTAAGTCACATACCCAAACACACATTTATATACACACAGGAGGTCTCTGCTAGTCATATCCCCTTTGTTAGGGATGCTCATACAGAAAGTTTTATGACAGGACACTGAAAGTACAAAAGTTGGATCAGTCCTCTCTCCTCCAGCAGCAATTTATGCCTCTAATACTATTTATCCTCTCTCCCATATCCCTGTAATGCTCCCATATCCTTTCTCAGCCCTTTTGCTGTATTCAGAGAAGCACTTAAAAGTCTGTGCTATGTAGCTCAGAAAAAGCCTTCTACTTCTCACCACTCCTATTTTTTACGTAAATAGCTCCATTTAATTCCAATAAGGAATGGAAGATATCAAAGACTAGGTTAAAGCTTCAGCTAAGACACAATGTATGTAGGAAGTCATGGTAAATTGTGAATCACTTGGGGCTATAATCCCAAACAGTCTAGCTACTAAGCGTCTTTAAGCCCCATCTCTAAACGCATGGCATAACTCTCTACTCGCTTTCATTGACTGGGTTGATATCTTACATCCCTCTGCAAAGAAGATATTCCAAGGTTCATTTCTAGCTTAAAGAATTTCAACTATAGTAGCCATGTAGTACTACACAGTATAATAAATTCTGCTATTGATTCCTGTCCATATGATACACCAAGATGAACAATCATAATAGCTATTTATGTATGAATCTCATATATTTGGCACATGATTTACCTGCTAAATTGTGATCTTAAAAATGTGGTTAAATACAAAGATCCCCCAAATAATTTCAATAATTCTGGATAATAATCCATAGGTAGTTACTAAACATATAACACTAGCTGCCTAATTAGACCTAAAACAACTACATTTAGAACATTTCCATTAAAGGAGTATCACAAGACAGTTACAGAGGTGACCTTCCCGTGGACCTGCAGAAATGACACCCATGGGGCATGCTTAGTAATAAGCAGCTCACAATCCCTGCTCTATTTAAGCTGAGGCAAGCAAAATGTCCCTAGACAGTATAATTTCTCTTCTTCTTCTGTAGCTATCTCCCTTCTCTCCCACGTATCATTAAAATTTGATCCATTAATTATCTGTAAGGAATCCAGATTGTATATTTCCTGTGCCAAAAATGTAGCTACCAAGAAATAATTTTGGCAGGACTATTCAGGAGGAGAAAAGAAAAAGGAGGTGAGGAGGAAGTGGGAAGAAATCAATGTAAAAACAACAAAGCCAATGCACATGATGTGAAAACAACAGCTTGAAATATTTCATCCTATGAAGAGAATAAAAAAAATGCAACATAATAACTCATGGAGATTACACAAAAGATGCAAGAAAATCATTGAACCACTGAAGTCCTGAGGATTAGATTTGAATAAAATATTGTTTAAATTATTCTGAAGATGGCTTTTGGTACCTTAGTCTTAAGAGTTTCGTTTGTTTCCAAGATTTCTTTTTTCTGCATACATATGTATAGATGTACAGACACACATACATATTCATTTAGAGAGACAAAAAAGAAATTCTACAGTGTCATTGCTCTTGCTATCCAGGATAGATAAATTCAAGTTAATTTGCATATGTCTGGAGATTTTCGCACATTTGATTACCATATAAACTTGCTCTGAAATCAGATAGTTTCAAGGAAAGAGCTATTAAAGCATGAATCTACTGCACAGCATCTGAGTAGAAGGAACTATAATGTGGGGCTGCAAAGATGAGGATACAAAAAAAAGCACAAGCATTAGGAGTACATAGAGAGGAAGAGAAATTTCATTTTCTTTGGGAGACATCTCCATGCCCACAAACCTGCATATCAGCAGTCCCACTCCATCGTGCCCAATCCCTTTCATTCCACTTGATACCAAAGTTTTCACTTTTTCTCATTTCATTTTTTCCACATTCTCTATTAACCTAGAACTGTAAAGATTATTTTTTTTCTATACAATGCTTTATATGTTATTTTGGAGCACTTTTTAGGATGGAAACCCAAAAGAGTACTAAAAATTCTTCTGAAAATAAGCATGTATAACCATAGTCTGTGAAAAAAGAAATGTTAAGGAGGCATGAAAGCATCACCTCAGAGCAGTATCTTTAAGAAGAGAGCCTGAGAAAATCCAGTTCCTAAATCCTCTATGAACTCTGCCAAACTAAAATGCAAAATAGTAGTTATCTATGGGAAATTCATAGGCGTAATTTAACCATGCAAAAATCAAACACTGACAGAAAGCCTGGTACAACTGCCCTCCACACATACATCAGTGAAGATCCCTTTCATGAAGGGGAGGAAGATGCACCAGGATGAACCTCTGCTGGTGATAGTAAGCATTAGACCAGATCATCCCCTTCTTCAAAATCTTATACTCATTCAAGGTCCAAGGATTTTTTTTATGCATTTATTAGGTAAATACAAATTATAGAAGAGACTCTGACATTTGGCAGTTGGGAACATAAATACTCACTTTGGTCGTCGCAGTCCCATGTATCCTCAAGTTCATATATGTGCCCCAAAGTGTTTATTTCAGATTTGTACCAGGAAAAAAATCATTGTCTAACCTTGAAGCTTGCTGTCTTGTAAGGAGGAGTGGTATAAGATCCAAAATTGGGCAGGCACACACACATGCACGCACGCACGCACAAAACTTGAAAGAACAGCTCTTAGTTGCAGAACATTAGGCTCAATTGACTAGGTGATTAACCCATTTTTCTTTTCCATGACACCTGGAAAATAATTAGTCATGTGAGGTAGTACAGAAAAGGCAAAAATACCAGATGTTTATATCTACTGTATACCTTAGCATTGTTTTATGAATTATTAAAATAACTAAGAACACAATTTCATTTAAAACATTAAGATAATTGCATTTACCATTGTTTTAGAAAATGAAGTTTTTGTTTTCATAAGTGTAGCATTGCTTTTAATTCATCTGCACAGATGCATTGTCTGATTTGCATCATTAAGTCTTGAAAAGACTATTAAATTTTGAAATTGTCTTATCCATTCTTATTATCCTTCTGAGTAAGAAAAATCGACTGCTAGTGGATGAAGTATTTCACCAAGATTATGTAAGCAACATTGAAATGGTAGAATTAAAATAAAATCTATAAATAGTAGCTCATTGTACTCATTAACAGAGTACAGGAAAATAATTTCAGTGAGAGTCCCACATAGATAATGAGGACAAATTTTACAAGTGAAGCAGGAAAAAAAATAATAGCGATGAACTAAATTGCAAAATTCAGAACCTGAAACTAAATTTAGATTTTTCTTGAGTTCTAGTCACTGTAGCAATGGAAAATATCACACACTTTCTGAGACACAGTTCTTATAATGATTCTCATAGTGAGATTAAAAAGAAAAACAGAAAAACAACAACAAACTATGCGTAATCTAGTCTCAGTCCTGAAATAACTGAGATATTTGTTGGAAATGTGGTTTACTCTGGAACTGTTTAGTGGAAATGTTTAGCCTGAACTTATATTAAAATGGTAAGTATTCTTTGTCTTTTCTTTCTCCATCATAAAACAATATAATTCAAAAAGAAATTGTATTTTGTGAACAACTTCAGACTCTTAAGAAGAATCTCATATTTATAAAACCTAATTGCAAAATATTTAAATTTTCTCTGGAATTTAACAGAATATATTGCTGTAGGTTTTCAGTTGAAAGATTCTATCCTTTCAAGATAAATCACCTGGCAAAAAAGATCCTGAAGAATGCGATGTCACTTCAAACCATATTCACATACTTAAGATGCAGCAAATAGGGTAATATAAGGAGTTGAGTTAAAAGTTTGCCCCCAGTACTTTAACCTTTTGAAAGACTGCAATCTTATTCAGTATTTGTTTCTGTTCTGGTGGATGAATCTACCCAAGGAGTAAATTTTTGATCAGCCCACTGCACAGTTTAATTTTGTAAAGATCTCACTGTCTCACAGAAAATGCTGGTTTAGGATAATATATCTATAAATGCTTCAAAATATATAGCAGCTCAGTGTTGGAGTACACTAAATTTTGCTACTGCTGCAATAACATAGAAATAACTATGCTATAGAAATAGAATAACATTTTACTGCTTGCTTGTGCTTTACGGATTCATAGTAATTCGGTCACTACATAGGTTCATTTTGTGACTGTTCAGCACAGTAGGTTAGATAATGCATTAGCAGTTTAATACAGGCACAAACACTTTCAGTGCAGCCCCATGATTTTTCCTGTCTGGTCTTTTGGCATCATTATGCAATCAAAACAATACTTGACATTAACCTCCTTGGAAGGTTTGTTTTGGCTCAAGGACATGTTGAGTGGTTAAACCTTGATACAATTCCCATTAAAATCAAAATTTCTTCAATGGCAAAGGCAGAGATCTTAGTGAAACAGCAGGATAAGTCTGGTAAATTATGACGAGAAGCAGGGATGCAGTTGTGTGACTACAAATATCTTTCATGTTGTGCTCTGAATAATTTGAAAGCATGTTCATAGAATCATAGATCATAGAATCATTAAGACTGGACAGGACCTTTAGAGATCTAGTCCAAGCCCCCTGCACACGCAGGATCACCTAGAGCACATGGCGCAGGGTGGCATCCAAGTGATTTTGAAGATCTCCAAAGAAGGAGACTCAACAACCTCTGTTGGTAACCTGTTCCAGGGCTCTGTCACCCTCACTGTTAAGAAATTTTTACTTAAGTTCCTGTGGAACTTCTGATGCTTCAATCTGTGGCCTTTTCTTCTTGTCCTATCACTGTCCACCACTGAAAAGAGGCCAGTCTCTTCCTCCTCATTCGCTCCGAGGTATTTACAAACACTGATGAAGTCCCCTCTCAGCCTTCTCCAGGCTGAACAGGCCCAGCTCTCTCAGCCATTCCACATAGGGCAGATGTTCCAGGCCCCTAATCATCTTTGTAGCCCTGCACTGGACTCTCTCCAGCAGCTCCAAATCCCTCTTGTACTGGGGAGCCCAGAACTGCATACAGTACTCGAGGTGCGGCCTTACCAGGACTGAGGAGAGGGGCAGGATCCCCTCAACCTGCTGGCAACGCTCCTCTGCATGCAGACCAGGATCCCATTGGCCTTCTTGGCCACAAGGGCACATTGCTGCCTCATGGTCAACTTGTCATCCATCATGACATCCAGGTCCTTCCTAGCAGAGCTGCTCTCCAGAAGGTCAGTCCCCAGCCTGTCCTGGTGTCTGGGGTTATTCCGCCCCAGGTGCAGGACCCTGCACTTGCCTTTGTTGAACTTCATCAGGTTTCTCCCCGCACATTTGTCCAGTCTTTCTAGGTTCCTCTGGATGGCAGTACAGCCCTCAGGGCTATCAGCTACTACCCCCATTTCGGCATCATCAGCAAATTTGCTGAGGGGTCACTCTGTCCCTTTATCCAAGTCGTTAATGAATAAGTTGAACAGGACCAGACCAAGGACCGACCCCTGGGGGACACCGCTAACCACAGGCCTCCAAGTGGACTCTGCACTACTCATCACCACCCTCTGAGCCCTGCCATCCAGACAGTTCTCAATCCACCTCACCATCCACTCATCTATCCCACACTTCGGAGCTTGTCCAAGAGGATGCTGTGAAGTATGGTGTCAAAAGCCTTGCTGAAGTTGAGAGAGATGACATCCTCTTCTTTCTTCTCATCTACTCAGTTATTCCATCATAGAAGGTTATCAGGTTGATTAAGCATGATTTCCCCTTGCTGAATTCATACTGACTACTCCATAGCACCTTCTTGTCCTCCACATGCTTAGAGACAACAACCAGGATGAGTTGTTCTGTCACTTTTTCAGAGACTAAGGTCAGGCTCACCGGCCTGTAATTGCCTGGGTCCTCCTTCTTGCCATTTTAAAGACTGGGGTGACATTGGCTTTCTTCTAGTCCTCAGGCCTCTCCTCCTGTTCCCCAGGACCTTTAAAAGATGATGGAAAGTGGCTGAGCAATAACATCCACCAGCTCACTCAGCACTCTGGGGTGTTGGGGCCCCATCAGGGCCCATGGATTTGTGGATATCAAGTTTCCTTAGATGTTCTCTGACCCAATCTTCCTTTACCCAGGGCAAGTCCTCCTCTCTTGTCTCTAGGGTTTGGGATCCAGAGGTCTGCCATCAGTAAACACGGAAGCAAAGGCAGCATTCAGTAACTCTGCTTTTTCCGTGTCTGTTTTTTCTGTGTATGCTTTTTCACAGCCAGGGCACCCACTCTGTTCACCAGAGGACCCATGTTTTCCTTCCTTTTCTCACTGATATATTTGAAGAAGCTCTTCTTTTTATCTTTAACATCCCTTGCCAGATTGAACTCCAAATGTACCTGGCTGTCATTGTTGCATCCCTGCATTCCCAGACAACTTTCCTATATTCCTCCTGAGGAGTCTGTCCTTTTTTCCACATTCTGTATACTGCCTTCTTCTGTATGAGTTTTGCCAGGAGCTTCTTCCTTGTCCACCACCTCACCTTCCCAGGCTGTCTTTCCTAAAAAGCACATAACCTTCCATGACAGCACTACCATCCTGTGAGCTATCCCACCATGTCTCTGTAATTGCAATGAGATCATGACCCTGAGACTGCACACAGATCTCCAGTTCCTCCTGCTTATTCCCCATACTATGTGTATTGGTGTACTGGCATTCTGGGGAAGTAATTGAGCCTGCAAGTTTCCTGAGAAGGATGAAAGAGGACCCTCTATAATCATATCTCATATTCACTTCCCCATCACCATACTCCTGCTGGATGCCACCTGAATTTGTCTGCATCATCCTGATTGCCCTGTCCATGTAACACTCCCCTTCCCCCTTCTTGCTTAGATTAAATCCCTCCTAACCAGGCTGGTGGGCCTGTTGACAAAAACACATGTGTCCCTCTTGCAGAGGTGGCTCTCATTATTCACCATTAGGTGTTGGTCTTCAGACAGTGTCCCATGGTCACAGAAACCAAAACCCTGTTGCCAAGATGAGCAGAGCAACCAGTCATTAACCTGCAATATCCACCTTTTCCTCCTCATATCCATTCCATTCATTGGCAAGACAGAGGAAAACACAACCTCCTAGACCTTTGAGTGCCATCCCTATGGCTCTGAAATCTCATTTGATGTTCCTCAGTTTCCCCATGGCATCATTAGTGCAAACATGAAACAGTGGCAGGGGATAATAGCCAGACACCTGGACAAACCTTGGCAGTCTCTCCATGACATCCCTTATTCAATCCCCTGGCAACAGACCCCCTCTGGACAAGGGTCAGATTGGTGCCTCCATGCCCCGCAGCAGGGAGACAATCACACGCAGCTGCTTCCTCCTGCGTGCTCCTTTTCTCCTTAGTGGGAGTGGCCTTACGGCACAAACTTGACTGCCACATGCTAGACAACCCCCTAGATGGACCTAGATGTCCTAGACCTCACTTGTCCTCATACCTATTGAACATGGTCACCTACAGGATGCAAGTTGGTCCAGGAGGGTTCTCCTGCCACCTCGAACATGGACCTGTTTTCATTCTTGTTCATCTCTTAATACTGTTAATTCTGTCCCCTCCCCACTACAGCAAGAGGGTAGGGGATCATCAGATCGATTTGGGGGGTTATCTGTGTGCACTTCCTGGGACAACTGCAGAGCGTGGCTCCACCACTCTATTTCTTTCTCGCATTCTCTGATGGCCCACAGCTTTTCTACCTCCTCCTCCAGATCCACCACCAGGCTAAGTCATCCTTCCCTCCCTTCGCTGCTGGCTCTGCCTGCACTGAGTCAGAGCTGCCTCTAGCCCGGGGCTCCATGATGCCCACGCAGGGGTCGGCACTGGGGCTGACTCTCTCTGCCTGCGTTTTCTTACTCGGCAGCTTTTGCCCCATTTGTGCTCCTCTAGGCAAAGTGCTCTGGCGCAAGGATCTGCTCTGGAGCCCTTCTCTTCAGGATTTATTACTCACAAAATATTATAATCATATTCAGATAAACTGACCTTTTTTTTTGTTCGGACAGTAGAATAATTCTTTTCTGAATTATTTGCTTTTAGTAAAATTGTTTTGTTCATTTATTCAGCAGTTTGTATTCACACACAGTTTCTGTTTACACTTGATCTACAAGCAGAGTAGTCAACTCACCTTTTATAAGCTTTCACTTCCTATTGCAAACAAGAACTGAATAGTTGTAATTCATAATAATTATCTTCTTTCTATATGTGCAGGGGAATAAGAATTTTCAAATTTTCATGGGTTTCTTCAAGAATGAATAAACAAAAAGGCCTTTTTTGTGGATTAGGTTAGCACTCACTATTTATTGTAACATTTACCATTACTTTCTTTCTCTCAGGCTTCCAACTGTGGAGTGAGTTCTGCTGGTCTGTATTCCCTGCCATGCTACTTAACTCTTTGCAAGAGTAGATTTTGCTGCTCTTTCTGTTTACAAGTGACCAGTTAGCACTTGCAGCCTGAAAAACACGAATATGGTCTTTCTGCTGATTGACATCTCCAAATTCAGAGATCAACCAAAGGGAATCTCCTTACTTTTTGTAAGGACACATGTATCCTTGATCCTGTACAAAGTGGGAAGTACAGGCAGTGAATACTTTTAAAGCTGCTGGACACAACAATGCGGTGACATCCTAGCAGATTGCAGGAACATTACTTTCACTTTGGTGTATAACCTCCTTTTAGTTTCAAATAAATATATTACTTTTCTTCAGGCAATTTAAGTTTCTAAGGATTGGACCTACACTATATATGAGGTAATTGAAATGATAATATAATGAATGTAATGATGAATGTAATACTGCTGTGTAATATAGTATTAAGTGACAGAAAATTTCCAATTGTCATAGATACATTTTTGGCTTTAATTAGAGAGAAGCAACCATTTAATTTATTCTAGTTAAATCAGAGATGTAGTTTTTGAAGTTATCATCAAAGGCCTCATGATTTAACCTTACTAAGCACACCACTAATAATAATTTTAAGTGTACTTACATTAAGCAATAATAGTGGCTTTTCATTTTATTACAGGATAATAATTTGGTCGTAGGGTAGATAAACCAAGAGATGGAAGGCCAAAGTGGTGAACTGTAGAGTACCACAATACTATTATTAACCCTCTGTTACTCCAAGCATCATTGAAACCAATATTAATGAGTGGAAAATGTATGCTCCAGAAGAATTTTAAAATAAATATTTTTGAGATTGAAGAGACTGAGAGCTGAGGTCGTTGTGATAATTTTAATATGGATCATAAATTGTCTGGTTTTGCTGAAATAAACCACTGCTACTGTGATTAGAAGGCACTTGAATACCTGGGATAATTTTCCAAAGTGAGAGTATGCTTCCAGACAGAAAAATTAAACACTGATTTCTTTGTTGTTGTTGATGATCCCACAAGAACTCTCATGAGAGTAAGAAAGGAGAATTTGGACCATTTTTCTCTTTCCTATGATATTTGGAAAATAATGGCACACTTTCTTACTCACTGCTCATTCCTAAGAAATTAAGATGGAGACATAAAAGTCTACATGCTGTTGGTGACCACTTGCTAACACTGACCTACTGAATGTTTCTCCTGCTGAATCTGGTCAAGCAATGAAAATTCTATTAATCTGTTAGATTTCACTCTCATCCTTTACTGAAGATGAATTTTTGTTTCATTCAGTTTTGTTCTTTCAGAAACACCCGTATCTGCATCTCACAATAATCATGAAAATTTTTAGTAATTGTAATTGTAAAATAAAATACAATTTTACAATGTATAAATTTACAATTGTATTGTAAATAAAAGTTGTAATTATTGAAAAAGGCAGGGGTATATCCTTGCTTCATGCTGTCCTGGGTCAGAAATGGTCTTCTCTTCAACTGCAGGTTGGCTATTCAGAGTCCTCTCAGGTTTATATTTTCCTCTGTCATTCAGGATTGAAACATAAACATAAGCCTAAGAATTAGCGCTTTTTTTCTCTCTTTTTTCTTTTCTTTTTTTTTTTTTTTTTTTTCTCTCCAGAGGCAGGAGCAGAGATAAAGAGAAGGTGAGCGAAAAAATCTGGTATAACTGAAGTTCTCATCTCTGATCTCACTGGAACTGACATATTGTCTGATATTTCTGATCAGAAAGACTACAATAAGCATGTTTATGATGAAAGTTTGTTCCTTGGAGTTTCAGCTGTCTATGTTGTGAGCATGAATATTTTAGGAGCTAAATTTATTCTAAGTACGATTTCACAAAACTCAAAATTTCCCCAGAAGGGGACAGTCACTTGAAATATTCACTAACTTTCTCATTTTGTGAGTTGGTTGCAGCAAATGTACTCATCCAAATAATTGGAGAAGAAGAAATTTTCCTAATTCATGCTTTTATTCTGATTGCTTTTTCCTTCTTCATTCCATCCTGAAAACAGAAGACTTTTACACAGATATAATATTTTCTTGCGAGTAAAGGTAGAGACAAAATGAACTTTCTAGTATTGTAACTCTTGGAAAAATAATGAAGATACAAAACAGCATACACGAGAGAAGATTTTTATAGATTTTGGAGAAACAGAATCATATTATCGTATTCAAAATTCAATGACATCTAGTTTTACAGGAAGACTGGAGGGAAAAGAACAGAGAAAAGACTCTGAACTGTTCCCTGTTCCTCTGAGATGGCACATATATCTGTTATCCTTGCATCCCTCAGGAGAAAAAAAATCTGTGAAGGACTTAGACCCACAAAAAGACACAGACAACAACTTGCCTACATGTGTATGCAGGCCAGCTTGGTCACTCTGGCATGCTGCCAGTGCAGGAGGACACAGGTCTCCTGTCTGTCTAGTTTCATAACTAAAAGGCTTGCAAATTGCTGTGATAACACAAGACTCCTTTGACAAATGAAGCAAGGCCATTGGCCAAGATTCAGCTACAGATTGAGACACTTGAATTTAGGTAATAAGCTAGACATCTATTCAAATTCCAGCACTTTAGATCACCAGGGGCAACCAGGTTGTCTACCTTAGTATGACATGAAGAGTTTTCCTGGTTAAGCTAATTTTATGAGCTAGATCTACATTAAATATCATGAGAGCTTAGACATCGAATGCATATACAAATAAATACACATAGATAACTTAGTTATTCCTGAAATAAATCCCATCCAGAAACAACTCCAGTAGAACTGAACATGACAGTTTTCTTCCATTTTGGTTTCTTTAGACATCCAAATGCTTTTGTTGCCTGGCGTTTTCTAGCTTCTTGATGCTTCCTCCTTCCCTCAGTTTTGTGACTACAACTCTATGGCTTTCTAGGCTTCTCTGCCATTCTATTTGATTTCTTCTCTCTCTTGATTTGCCTTTCTGTTTAATTAAATCCTCTTAGATGATAAATCCAAAACCAAATATCAAAAGAACTTGCAGGCTTCAATAGAAAGGGTACTTCCTGGCTGAATGCTCTTACTAGTACCCCAGAGCACATTTAAACTATACCACCAGATGCATTCAGCTGCTGCCTCTTTCACAAATGCGCTGAAGTGCATATTTTGGGAGTTTCTGTGCCCGTTGTTTTTCATTGAATTCGCTGGTCACGTAACATGCACAGAAGGAGTATGTGCTGCTTATCACCATGTCCAGGTAGCTAACCAAAACAAACTCTTCAGAAAGCATTATTGCAAGGTCCTTCTCTGAAGATATTCCTCCATATTCTCCCATTTGTTCATAGCATTTTTTTAAAATACTTTACATTGTTTTCAATTTAGAAGCAGTTTTGCATACCATACATATGTTGTCCTGGATATATAAAGCATATATTCTGGAACACAGGGAGCTCTATATCGCTTTGTGGACTGATGCCTTCTCCCCTGTTGTGCAAACTTTTCAAACTTGAGCATCAGGAAGAAGCAAAAATACAGTTTTCATGCTATTTATTCTTCCTTTAAAAGAAGATATAATATATATTGAATTCCAGTCCATTACTTTGAAGGCAGTGAGTCTATGAAGTCTGCACTGGTGAACTGGTAAATTAGAAAATCAGAACATAACTTTTTGTCTCATACACCAGCTTCATTAAATGTATGTGAGGATTGAAAAGCCAAATAGCAAGAACAGCTGAAATAATGGCAAGTTCTTATAAAGTGTTACTTTATGAAGTTTTTTTTTAAAAATTATTTTAAACTCCAAACCTCATTAGTATTTTTTTACAGTGGTAAAAGACATCTCTCAAACTCATGGAGGAAAAAGGCAGCTTTTTAAAAACCACTTCAGTGGTTTAGGAGCTGAAATTAAATTTAAGCCTAGTAGAACTGAGACTTTAATTTTTAAAAAGCTCAAACTCTTTTGAAACCTTAACACAAAATTCCCATCTGAAAGGAAGGAGAGACGGGATTTCCAAGATAGAAATTCATATTGAAGTTTGAAAAGTAACCTCAGACACAACTACCTACAAAGTATATTTAGCGGGTTTCAGTGCAACCTAGGAGGGCCTAAGTGGTCCTGCTCCTTTGGGTGCACAGTGACCAGGAAATTATAAAATGAGTTATTTTAATGAATATTTTTTCTCTGAGTGCAATGTGAGAAGACGTAGGTTGTTACTAGTGTGACCCTCACAGGTTGGTGAGGAAAAACTAAACCACGTTTCTGCCAGAAACATGATGAAATATCTTCTTCTTTTTTTTTCTTTTGTAGGAATAAATGAAATGTCCAATGTTGAGCTGAAATTATCAGTAACTATATGTAACTAAGATATAGGCTGATAAAAATTGTCTTATGTCCTAATACTTGTGTACATAAGCACTTTGAATTCATAAATGTCATATGATAGCTTTAGCTATTTCATTTAGTTCATTTCCCCCAATTACAACATTGTCTTTTCCTCATATCTTTCTCTTTTCTGTTTTCTCTCATAATAGCACATGTATGTCCTCGAAACATTTGTCTGAGCAGCACTTAATTCTACATGTGGAATGGACTGGGGTTTTTTTGAACTTTGTATATGGATCAAAATACATATATATTCAGAATAATTTTTCAACACTTTGTTCTATAGAAATATTTTGAAGGGTAAATTTTAAGAGGAACAAGAGAAAGATGTGACCAGAAATTTAATTCGGTGCCTCAGCAGTAAGTTGATTGCACAGACTTAAAAGAGATGCAGGCTAAATTCCATCTTCTCTCTCAGCAAGCCCATAGCTTTAATTTTGTATAAACTAGAAAAAAAAAAAAAAAAAAAAAAAAAAAAGTAATCTGTCTGTTGTAAGAATGGGATAAATTGTTAAATAGATAATTCACATTTAAAAAAAGAAATTCAAGTTCAAATCATGTGTTTGATTCAGGATCTGAATTTGAATTCATTCATGTACTTTACTTTTTGATAGTCTTTATTACTGTTTGAATATTCTGAGGCAGAACTTTCACAGTCCCTACTGTTTATACATTTTTTTTATAAAAATATGAAAATAGTTATTAAGCCAAGCTGCATAAGTGATTCTAGTGGGGCTGCTGGGCTATATGCCTCATTGATGAGCTCCAGACTCTGTACTAGTACTTACTCTGTTCTAGTTTATTCAAAGTGAAGCAAAGTCAATAGTAAGGATTGAGAGCACTTATCCAGTATGCTCTTACAGTTTAGAAGGCTATAGCATTTAAATCAAGTATTATTATTAGCATATAGCATTCATTTTTTCAATGCAAGAATACTGAATTATTTTAAATTTCTGGCTATACTCTTACAGTTATTTTCTTTTCTGAATATATGAATTAATGAAGAAAGCAAGGAGGTGCACAGCCATGCCCAGCACTCTGGATCCCATCTCCAATGGTTCACAATACAAATAAAAAGAGGGAGAAAGAGGGAAAGCAATGAGGGTAACATTCCATAGCAAAATAAAATCTCGACTGTGGAGAGTTTGCTTCAAATATAAAATCTTAAAAGTCAATAAATCTCTTCTGGAATAAAATAATGAACTCATCAACCACCCTGGTTGAAGCAATGTTTTAGAAATGTGTAACATTTCCCTGAATTAATACATGCTTTAATAGTTTTAAGAGCCTTGGTTTATAAAGGGTTTGCACATTATCTGCAGCAACAGCAACTTTATGCATGCATGAATTTAATGAACTAACCAACAAAAACAAAGAAGTAAGATTATTAATGAGACATTTGCTCAAGGCAGGCTAAATGACTTGCTTCAGAGAATATGGGAGATAGTTCTCTAATAATGATGGGCACAGAGACACAGTTACCGGTTTGTTTTCATACATAGAAACTAGTCAGTAGATATACTGCTAGGTGATGCAATGCAACAGATTTTGCTGGAGATTGAGTATAAATCAGTATAAAAATAAAAGTATGAGTATAAAAGTATGAGTATAAAGTATGAGTATAAAAATAAAAGTTGCTATTTCATGTGCTTTCTTTTCATTTAATGCCTTTTTCACTTCTCTTTTCTTTTTCTCAGATTTTGTTCCGAAAAATTTCTTTTTCTCATTCTTTTTCTGGAATATTTGTATTTACTTCTTAAGATTTTTTTTGTCAGTGTAATCAGAACTACTCTAGACATTTTGAAACTTAATTTTCATTCAGAGTCACAGCTGTAATCACTATTCTTGTGTTTTACATTCAGTTTTTCCTTTAGTTTTCCAGTGCTGCACTTTCTTTTTACTGTGCTGATGGGAAAGTTTAGTGGAGTTCCATTTCTCAGAGATAAACAAAAGACCAAAATTGTACATTTTGGTTAAGGTGTTTCACAAAGACCTTTGTATTCATTGAGCGTTCAGGTGTTTTTATAAGGGCTGGTTGATTTTTGAATGTCTTGCTTTTGAAGTCTGTCAGTAGTCTTTCAGCATTGGTCTAAAAAATCTTGTGTCGCTAATTAGATGTGGAGGCATTTGTTGCCTTTCCTTCCTGAAAAACTATTTTATAATACAGTAATCTTATAGTTTGGTATAAGTGATCTTACAGTTAGGTATAATAGAAACTACCAAGAGCTTGGAGTAGAAACATTCTTCACAACATTTCAAAATTGTGCATGAAAGCTGTAAAATCTTACTACTCTTTCACATTGTTGCAGGTAAAAACCAGAATTACTATTAGCATTAATCAAGAGCATTGAAAAAAGCACCTGAGGAGTCCCTGCTCTCCTGAGTGTTTCCATACAGGTCTTACATAACTCATCAGAAATTAATATCTTTAAATTAATCAGTGTTAAAACTCTTTAAATACAGCTTTTGATGATGATTTTTACTTTTTTTTAGTATCTAAAAGGAGATTTGTTTAAAAGACTTTCTCCAAACAGACATTTTCAAGAAGATAAATCTAGAATGACAAGAAAGATAAGGATATCCAAAGAAAGAAAATATAGAGATATGTATAGAAAAGTTTACGTTAAAAAGAGAAATCCCTTTAAAGTTCATACAGAAAATAATCATGAAACAGGCAACTGACTGGAAACTGCATTATTTTAGAATCTCATGTAAATGGAAGTAAAAGGAAAGATCATCACAGGAG
This sequence comes from Eudromia elegans, assembly GCA_003342815.1. NCBI lineage: Eukaryota > Metazoa > Chordata > Aves > Tinamiformes > Tinamidae > Eudromia > Eudromia elegans. Next base: position 6,158,143 of record PTEX01000015.1, on the reverse strand, counting down.
TTTAGTTGAATATAGTACAAATTTTGCCTCATGAAGTGCCTTATCTTCTTATGTTCATGAACAAAATCTAGAACTAAATATTGCAGTGAAATAAAAATCAGTAATTGTTTCAAAACTAGAGAACAAAATACTTTTGTGTTCATAAGATAGAACTCACTGAGCTTTCAAAAAATCACAATAGCTATCCTGCACTATTACTTCAGGAACTTTCTCTTCCTAGAGGGAACTTTCTCTTCCTAAAACTCTTTCCTTTCTTGTTCTTTGCCTTCACTGAGCAGAGGCAGCTGATTAAGTACTCTAATCTCTTTACAAGTGGATTAAGTGCTTCACTTCTACTATTTAAGATTTTCTTTAAAGCAATAAAATAAGCTTTTTTTCTTATTTTTCCACCACTTTTTATATCAGTACTGTGCTTTTCACCCCACTGACACCTGGTTCCTCAGCTCTGACTTTCTCTTTCAGAGTTTCATCAACCCAATAGTATATCTCTGTGTAAATGTGATCCCACCTGTGATTTACATCACCATAACTAAAACTTAACAATCCGTGAAATTTATTGCATATTGTTTGATTCATTTGTATTGAGCCATAGAGAGCACAAGCTAAGTTGAAAATTTATCTTATATTGTTTTCAGAGAGAATGACTGGTCATAGTTCACATGCAAATCTGAAGCTGCTGTGAGAATTTTAACTGCTTCATAAAAATTAATATCAGAGGTTTTCTGATGACTGCTCCCACCTTCCTTAATGGTCCTATTTTATGAATTTATATATTTATTTTTCCAGGCCATTCTTGATGTAAGGTATTCTTTATAACATATTTTCAGTAGTCCTAATACAGCAGTTTATTTTTGACATCTTCCTCTTCTTATGCTAAGTACATGGGGAAATGACAATGTAACGAAAATATTTCCTTCCACTTAATGACATTAAATTTCATGCTTCAGGCTTCTGCCCATTTTCCCATCTGTTTAAATCCTCATACAGTTTGGCAGTGTATTTTTTAATGCATATTCCCTTCCTGTTTGTCTCATTTGAAAGTGTTGACACTATTCAAGCCCAGATGAATTTAAAGTAGTCTTAATCTAAATGCTAGGATTGCTTGGGGATGTGTGTGTATGCCTGTACATGGAGGAGGGCAAGAGGAGAAGGATAAGAGAGAAAAGTGGGAAAGAGATCAGAAGAAAAGATATTTTTGGTTTATTTATGGAAGCCTGCAAGGACAGAGTTCACTGAGGCTATTAGCTGAGTTGGGGAAATATCTTTTTCACTACACATTTTATATGGCTATGGGAATGTCACTTAGGGCAAGACACCAGATGTCTATTTTTATGCCTAAAAAGAAAATTTGGTGTAATTTTGTTGGGCAAGCATAAGGAAGAGTTAACTCAGTTACCCACACTCCCTTGTCCACTCGTAACATTAGTGTCACCAAGTATTAGAAGAACCAAACCTTATGAGTTTTGATTTGGGAGCTCCCCAAGAGTGAGTTTCTGGAGAGATTTATACCTAATTTCTGTATAAAATCTGCAGCAATTCATAAGGAGGAAGGAGAGAGGCCTAGATTCTGCCCTAGGTCACAAGAAAGCAAGCCTGTTACGTGTGTTCTAAGTGCACTGTACACACCTGGACGGCACAAAGAAATAGCACAGCCACTTTCATTCCAACATCATAGCACTGCCATAAGCCAACATTTGCACATTTTTTTTTTCTTTTAATCATTTACATGAGATACGGAAGACCTGGGCTCCAGAGAAGCCTGAACAGGAGGAATATTAGCTATTTCTCCTGATTTTGGGGAGATATGAAGCCAAAAATGTAATGTTTGTATGTTCAGAAAGAAATTAAATTGGCTGACTCTGTAACTAGGTGTTAGGATATCCACTAGGTGCTGGAGAAAGAGGGTTGTTGTAAATGCTTTTGCTGTAGTTCAGGTTGTTCAGAAGATAAATGTCATAAGAACTACTTCACTGTCCTGTGTACAAATTGATAAGACTGTGAACTTTAAGGTATGTCAAGATAATGCAGACAGCCAGCTTCTAAATTAGTAAAGATGAATCATGCAAATATTGCACATTTAATATATTTGCAGAAAAGTAATTCATGTGTGCTTAAACAAAGTGTTCACAATGTATGACTCCCCTTATTTATATATCTGCTTGCACAAGGATAGCGGTTTGGTGCAAGTGTTGAACCTTGTGATTAAGTTAAGCAGTGGACGCTGCTAAATTATCTCCTATCTTCCATTTTTTTAAAAGTTGATATGAAAGCAGGGTAAACAGGAGATTGTGACATTTTATCTTTTAAAATAGTCTATTTAAAATTAATGAAATGCTTTAGCAATACTGAATGACTACATGACTTATTTACAGGTACTAATACTTTTGTAAGAAAGTGGGAGGACTAAGTAATACAACAGTTATTTCTTCTTTATGAGATCTAGAATAATTTTAACTACCTTTACTACTTCTCAGCACAACCACTAAAATACATGTGTGAAATGTAATCCCATTTTTTTTAACTCAGCACTTGAAGTAACACATCACTTCTCAAGACTAAGACTACAATTCACCAACCACAATGAATATGCAGTAATTTTTTAATCTTTCCCTCTCACTTTTACTTTTTGAAATTGTGATTCTTCACATCCACTTCCTGGGAAGGGATGCGTGTGGCATCTTGAAAATGTCAGAATCTGAAATGTATACTAATTATTTTTAAAACTTAATTGACTACAGGTAAAGACCTAGAAAAGTAATTAGATTAGATATATATGGGAAAGTACCTTTTTGGTCAGTGACTGAACATAATAATAATAGTAGTGATAATATTAATATATTAAACATCACTAACACAAACAACCACAAATAATAATGCAATAGCTATATCATTTAACTACGAAGGGCACCAATAAGTTATGAAAGCAAATTCAACAGAAAAAAGCTATGAAGCCTGTGCTGAGACTGATGTTTGGTCCTGTTCACCAGATAGATATAGCCTGGGGTTTTCTTTCCAGCATTTGCTCCTAACTACTGTCAAATTACACAGAGGTTTGATCGTGTAGTAGAGAAGACTAAGCAATACTTACTTTATAATTTAGTTTATAATACTTTAATACTTTAGTTTTAATACTTTTAGTTCATAATACTTTAGTTTATAATATTTAAATGCTTTTAGGTCAATAACTGCAAATATTATACACATTTTCTTTTTAGTATCAACTCAGTTTATATGTTGAAAATTGCTTTGGAATTTTTTAAGAGTAACCCTCATTAGAAGAAGCTCTATTTTAAAGGTATTAATCATAAGATTTGAAGAGGGCATAATATTACTGAAATTTTTGAATGGAGATGATTGGTTTTTAAGATGCAAAGCATCTGTGGGTCCAAGAGGTACATTATAGGATACTTCCATACAAGTGTTTGGTCTATCTTGTTATTTTGTTAGACTCCTTAGTCCAAGCAGTAAGTTAGTTGTCAACAAATATCACAAAAGGAGTGCTTTATAGTATATAGTTTCAAAATGGTGAAAAATAATCATTTAATAATTTCTGCTCATAATGAAAGTGTCTTAGTGGCAAGATTATTTTAGTATTGGAAATACGGTTTAATGGTTTATTTCCCAAAAATAATAGTGTCAATGTTCTCAATTTTCTTTATAAAATGATCTCCTACTTCCATATATCTTTTCAGTTAATTTTTCAGAATATGTGCTTTATCATTTTAAAAGGATATAATATTAGATAGATCATTCCAGACATTATTTTATCTTGCCTGTGAGGCCCTGAGTTATAAAGAATGTTCATCTTCTAAAACATTTTACACAAAAACCTCGGGTGGTTACATTCCTGTGGCATCATGTAAAAATATTTTCAATATTATGTTCAATGACTTGAAAGGCAAAGATTAGAATAAAAGCACATTTTTAGATTAAAATTTACAAACTTTGATTATTTGGCACTGGATTGTGCAACAGAGAGTTGGCTATATTTTGACATTTCATTTGGGAGTAGCAGAGACCAAAAGCTAGCAGGGTAGCAATAAAGAAAATATTTAATCTAAAATTACTGATGCCTAAAGGGGGCATGTATGTTCCCATGAAATAAGTGGATTGCAGAAACAAAATTCTCAAATACTCATTTATTTCCCAGAGCTCATATATAACATTACTTCATTAACCAAAATGTTTGCAGTATTCTGAGATGCAAGTTACCACTGCTATTTTATTTGCGGTGATTACAAAAATTCAGTATATTGAAGTAAATATAAATTCATTCACTTTTATTATCCTGTAAAGAAAATTAAAACAAAGAAGCTAATAGATCAACTAATTTCTGTTGTATGCCATGTTTCAGATGATTAAAACTTTTTGATCCTTAATGTAAAGTATTATACATTATCCTTTCACAGTTTCACTCTGTTGTACTGTTCGAGTACTCAAGAGGGAATTGTATATGTCTCATTAAATATTGCTGGTTTAAAATACATGCAATTTATAATTTTTTACTACCTTTTTCATAAATTTTTAACAATGGGAAACAGTTGTGAAATGCAGAGAAAAACAGTGCTCACAAACACATAGTTCTGAGACATGGAACATCCTATTGAGATAAGACAAAGGTGCTTCAGGGCAATCAAAAATGATAAGATATATATTAAAAACAACCTGGCAGTAAACATGATGGTATTGTTATTTAAAAATCTTTAAGGATAAGAGACACAGAAAAAGCCTTCATGCTTACATTATTATGTATCAATAATTAACCAAAACCTATGAATGAAAGTGTGCTAAATAAGTCAGTGGAGGAATAGCAATTCCAGCTGAGCTTTAAGAAAAAATAATCCTTGTTCTTCCTTCCAAGCAGAGGGGAAGAGGTAGCTGAGACTCTTTTAGGCAATCAGGAGAGAAGAAAGTCCATTTTAGATGAAGAGTTAAACCAGGAGAATATAAAAATACAGCTTCAGCTCTGGGGCATGGTGGAGACAACTTTCTCTAAGGACAGACGATTGTTTCACAGTTCTAGAAAGTACACAGGACAGACTAAATTGCCAATCTTCTGATTTACTATAGGCAAGGAAGCAACTAGGGAAAAGCCTTGCTGAAATAGATATATGTGTAATGGAAAGAAATATATAGAAAGGCACTTAGATCTAGAATTGGCTGGTTTTGTCTTACGCGTTATATTTGTACATTTTTTCATTACTATAAACACCAACGCTCCTAACTCAGCAACACAAGTTTATTCTTAATTCTTTCCAGTGATAAAGTCTTCCTAAAATGAGCTGACAAGTATCAAGGCTTGTTCCTTGAGGTGAATGCCTGGAGAGGGCAAAATCATTGAGAGACTTTCAAAATAGCCCCAAAACAGGAAGAACTGGACTTGCACTTCATAACTTGTTGTAAGGTAGGTACTGTTATCTGCATTCAAATCTCATGGGAACCGATCACAACTGCTTCTCTGACAAGCATCTGGAGGAGCATAGAACTACCTTTGACCCTCAAAATTGGGCTTTTTCTCTGCAAGTAGCTTGTCTAGAGCTGAGAGTGATACCTCCCAGTGTCACAGGGTCTGGTAATCCTGGCTGCTTGCCTGGAACATAAAATACATCTAACAAGGGCACACAGTTTTCAGACAAGAACATTAAATTTCATTATCAAGTGTGGATTCACCAGGAAAGTCTATTGGGAGTTTTAGTAGCCAACCTCTAGTTCAAGAAGCAAAATGGCATTTTCTAACAAGATCACAACTTGCCTGGGCCCACAGCTGCCTTTATGATCACACTTACATGTGGGCACATCTGAGTAACACAAGTGGGAAAAAAAACCATGAAAGTCTCTTATGGTCATTTTTGCAACCAGACATAACCAGGCGTATGGCCATTTATGCAATTCAGGTTATGCAATTCACACCTCCTTATCAGCATAGACCAGAATAATATATTTTATGCATGATAATCCTGGTATCTACAAAGACATGTGTTCTCCTCTCCTTTGCTCAGGCTAAAAGGATACAACAGTTTTCTCAGAATCTTCTTACCCATATTTCATAGTTGTTCCCAGTCAGCCTGCCATCAGCACAGGTACTAGTTTCAGATTAAGAAAAAAAATTTTTTTTTTTGAATTTTAAATGTAGGTGTCTAAACTAAACAGAACTCTCCAGAAAGGTTTGAACAGAAGAGAAAAATACCTACTCAACAAAATTAATCTTCATTGGAGGAGAAAATTCTTCTTTGATCCCATTCTGGCCAATAGCGGTAATATTATTTGGAAATATGACTTTTCCTTCATTAGAGTGAAACAGGAAAGACAAAGCTCTAAGTACTTACGAGTCATGTTCCCTCTGTGTGGTGGTTCTTGAAGTGTACCTCATTTTAATTTCTTTTTTGCATATTCTCCTAAGGCTTTTTTTCTTTCTTTTTTTTTTTTTCATTCTAAACACAAAAGACACCTTTGTGTAGAAAATGTCAGCTAAAAACATTCTCCTGTATCTGCCTGCTTTGTGTAGTAATGTGCTCCAGTGTTTCAAGCAGAAGCTAATTTTGTTCCCTGATCAGTTCTTTGAAAGATGGGGAATGATTTCTTAAAGTATTAACAGAGTTCAGCTGTTAAGTGTTTGGCAATTTGTATTCATTATTCATAATTCAAATCATATTTGAAAAAGAAATCTTAATATTTCTTGTGAGCTATATTTATGAAGCTCTGCTATGATTCACACAGTGGAGCATTTGCAGCTAAGGTTGTGCTTTCCAAGATACCACAGAATTCATTTTATTTGCAGCCACAAAGGCATCATTTTTTCAGGTGGCAGAGCCTACAGTGACTTAGGAGTTCATCAGAAACCAGTACTTCCACTGAAGGCATAAGTTTCATTTTCCATATATGAACATTTTTTTAACCTAGATATAGTTCCTAGGCCATTCTACAGAATCCTTTGATTTTTATCCAGTATGTTTTAACTTCCTCAAGAGCTGAATCCGAGGGAGATGCTCAAGCAATGCTTATGAGCCCACTCATTTTTTTAAGCCAGGCTCCACACACACGTTTCCTTCACACACTATTTGATGTGAGAATGTTTTCTGTGTAACTATTTGGAAAGTTGAGCTTTCATTAAAAATATTACCTCTAGAAGAAAAGTCAGATTGTCAGAATTGACAGAAGGTTGAGTTATATACAAAAGTCTGTGAAACTTGAGGGCTTTTTTTATTTAGAAAATAATTATCTCATTTCTAACACTGATTTCCAAAAATATTTTGTTATTCCCTCAATTCTTCTGCACTTCTAAATATCCTTCATGCAACCGTGACCTAATACGGCCCTAATGAGCAGCTGTTTTTTTTCAGATTGAATGCCCATTCTGTTTTGTGATTCAGCCTTGTATTTTATCCTCTTTGTTATTCAAATGAACTTCTGATAAATGATGAACGAGAGCCAGCATTTAGTTTTAATTAATTGCATGGGGTAATCAGATATGGCCAAATGACTGAATGTTGTTGCATAGTTTATAAATATTTTTTCTTTTTTGCATTTTTCAGATTTGCATTTGCATACAATATGCAGAAGAGGACTCAATTCAAATATGTAGCAATGTTAATAAAGATTCTAGTAATGACCTGACATAGAGAATGAAGTATTTAGTATTCTATAGACATCCTGAGTGTTGGCGTTTTTTGTTTGTTTGTTTTTTACTTCGGAATACAACATTCTGAAGCCAGCTTAAAAGCTAATATAGTAAATTGACATAGATCTCTTCTCATTTATTACATTTCAGTAAGTGAGAAGAGATCTATAGTAATTCTTCACATCTCTAATTAGATTTGCTTTTGGCAATATGTGTGGTGTGTATCTAGAACATTAAATGAACAGTTGCCATCAAGTTCGGTTAACAGGACACTAGTGCTTATCAGATGCATTTTCGTGTTCACATTTCAGCTTCAGATTAGATTGAATTCCAGTATAAACAGGCTCATATTAATTTAATTCAGCAATGTTGTACCTAATAACATCAGCTTTGAGTGCAATCTTTTGTAGCATTTGAGGCTAGAAATGTTATTAAAGTTCAAGTCAAATTCTTACAAAATGAACTTTGAAACAAATGCTTTAAGATATCGATTCTTCTGTATAATAAATCCTCAATATTTGATCTAAATATGAAGGAAATAGAATGTTAGATGGATTTTTTTGAAGTTCCATGAAAGAAGAAATTAGTCTTATGGTAGTGAATAGCATGAAAAAGGACTCAGCATCGTTGGACTATAAGCTCATAAAAGTGCAAAGAACTGGAGAAAAGTGTCTTTAGAACTCTGAACTATATGTGGCAATACAAAGAGACATGATGAATGAAGGGATATTAGGAACTGAAAATATGGAAATGAAAAGAAATGAAAAATACATAGATGTGAAATACAGTAAAATCAATTAAAAAGAGGTAACACAAAGAAGAATATGCTTTTCAGAGAGAACATTTAAAGTTTAGCTGGACTAGACATATCCTGAGCTGGATGCTGGCAGGGTTATAATATATTGCTATTATTTTAGCTGATTAAAAAAAAAAAAAGAAAAGGCAGAATGTTTCATTTGGCTTCAAAGTGATAAAATATCTCCATGGAAAGCTTATAAATGCAGCTCTGTAATTAATGTAAACTGATACTGAGCCACAGGATTGTAGATATTACCTATTCCCAATTTCCTCCATTCTCCCTGCTATCCTACAAGAGCAAAAAAGGTAAATGAAACCCTGCAGCTAATACTTTAAAATGTATTCTGGAATGGCAGTGTTCACTTAAGAGATAAGAAAATGGTTATCTGGATATTCAATGTCACCTTAGCTGTGGAATATGTATTTTAAAATGAGCATGTCAAAAGTAAGGAGAAGGCCACATATCTTTGCCCAGTTTCCACAGTGATTTTTTTTTTTTTTTTTTTTTTTTTTTGCTAAAGTAGATAAAAATTTCTCTTTATAGTGGAATCATAACTCTTCTACTTTAATTAACATTTGTTTTAGGTACTTTTTTTGGATGGGATGGTAGGAAGTCTTTGCAACTCAGAATATATATAGCGGGGCTCTCACAACTGGCTTACTCATTCACACTTAGCTCATGCTGTTTAGAGGCCTAGGAGAACTCATCTCACCACTTTATTCTCATCTCTAATGAACCTCATCCTGAATCTCATCCCTAATTTCTTCTCCCTAGAAATATATCCTTCAAGGGTTACAGCCACAGGCTAAACAGAGTATGAAAAGCTGTAAGCTACAAAGAAAACTTTTTTTTTCTCTTATGTGAAGATGAACTTTTTAATAGAATACCTTTAGAGGTCCATTGCTGAAAAAGTGCTTCAGGAAGTATATCAGGAAGTTTGAGACGGCATATGATAATTTCAAAACAATCTTTTATTGCCTAAAATTGTTGTTCTAATACAAGCGTTCATAAAGAAATTTAAATTTCAAAAAAATATATTTTAATATTTGCATGAATACAAAATATGTTTGAAACTAAGAGTATTCAGGCATTTATCTGGACACAAATGAAAAAGAGCAAAAGAATCATTTGAAAAAGATTATTTAACATTAAATATTTCTGTACAATTCCTACGTAAATTACATTTTGAAAGCATTATGGTACGTATTCAATAATTCATTTACAATGTACATCCACTTTATGTTTAGACACTATGCTGCTATGTAACAGATTTGAATAGGAAAGGTTTTATTTTTATTTAGAACGGGTATAATGTTTTCCTCAAGTGCATCAACTGAACAATGGAATCCTATTTAACTGAGAGCAGATGAAAAACCACAATTACACCCAGACTGAATTCCACAGTGGGATATTAAATGATTGATGTTGTGTAATTTATCTACAGGACAAGATGTGTTGTCAGGGTTGGCCACAGCACCTTTTTTCATTTCCCAGTAATACAAACCTGTTATTTAAAGAAATAAATGGACAAGGGAACAGTGAGGTTATACACCTCAATTAATAGTATCTTGCATGTCTCTTGGCTCTGTGTTGCATGCTTTCAGCTTGTACACCTTTGTACTTTGAAAGAAAGAGAAAACATTTATAATTGCAAGACACTTCAAGAAAATACAATATTTTGTAAAACCTCTTGGAGTGAAGGTGTATCTGTGCTATTCCTAACAATAGTTTTCTGAGTCATAGCTAAAATTAATGGTTAACTAAGAATATTTCATAAAGTTAACAGATACAAAAAATATGAAATAACCACAGGTTACTACAATATCAGTAACAATCATCAGAGTATTTTGCTATTGATCTTTAACTTGTCGAATTTAGATGGATTGCATTGCTGTGATATTTAACTATCTTTCAGGGTTTTACGTACTTACCTTCAGAATTATCCTGGGATTCTGGAACATGTTCTCATCTTCCTTTTATAGATAAAATAAAAAATTGGACCTTAGGCTTCTAATTATCCAAACACCACCTAAACTAATTTTTCTTCCTTTTGGTCATTAAAATCCCAAAGCACAGAATATTCTTATGGATGTACATACTGACAGTATGCCCTATAATAGTATATAATGATGTCCTCAGTGTTCCTAGACAATTTGGCTTTGATATTAAAAACAGTATTTCACAATACTAGCCCTAAAATAATTAAAAATAATTTATCTGAAGGTTTCTGTGACATGTAAACCTGGTGTTTCACTGTTCAATTTCTTGCCTTTTTTAATACATAAAACTTTGCAACATAAAATCCACTTCACAATATCATCCAAGGATTGAAGATTTCATATTTCAGCATGCACATTTCATAGAATCATAGAATACTTAAGGTTGGAAGGGACCTCTAGAGGTCATCTAGTCCAACCCCTCTGCACACACAGGGTCACCTAGAGACCTTTTACTGCAGTCCATCTACTGCAGACCTTACTCCCAAAAAGTGGGAGTAAACATGTCTGCAGCTAGATGAGATGGACAGACTGGGTTCCTAACTAGTAGGAGATAATAGTCGCAGAGGTTTGTATGACAGATCTTAGTCTTTTTGTAAAATAAAACTAAACTTTACATTCTTAAAGTATAGACCGACGGATATTTCAGTGAGTAGAGACTTCAGCTAAACCACATCAGATTTTTAAATATAAGCTTTTTAAGTATAAGTACAATTTCTCAATTTAGAATTTAAAGCTATTATAATATACCAATGCAGAGCTAGAATTATAACATGAAACAGTATCTCTAAACAAATAAAGATTAGTTTTTTATCGGGAAAAAAAATGAAATGGGCTGTATTATTATTAAAGCAAAAACTAACATCAGCTGGGATCAGATTGACATCCACAATCTCATATAAATACTAAACAATGTACCGGAGAGTATTCAAATGCCCATTTGGCACTTTTGTACATGATTTGAAATTTATTCCATTTTTTGAAAAATACTAGTTATATACCTTATTTTTAGGGGGGAGTGTACCAGCAATCTCCTCTGAGGTAAATTCATTTCTACAGATATAACTCAAATGAGTGTTATTGCATAATATAAATTAAAGTATATATCACCATACTGACATCACTATATAATCAACTGTGAACTGTATTGAAATAATCAACAGTTTTATCAATAATATCCTATGCTAGATTGATCATTTTTATAAAATAAGAGACAAATCATCTGTAGCTAAATCTGATGCAGTCTAAGGTGCGTATTTACATTAAAGTAGTTTACACAAGCTATGATTCAACCATTTTTATGAATTTCATCAATAAGGAAAAGTGCAAAATATTTCTTTTTCTTAATAGCTGTTAAACTCTATGCCTAATCAAGGTAACAACATTTACATAAGAAATATAAGAGCAGTAAGCTTTAATACTCATGTAGACAGATCATCACTCTGACATCTCTGAGAAAATAGTCCAAATAGCTCTGAGACTGGAGCCTATAGTAGTTAAGCCAAACTTAACAAAAATAACTAGTATCCACACAAAAGAAATTGTCAGAATTCATTTTGGATTTATATTAATTAGCCATTTGACACACTATGAAGACAGAAAAATAAAATATTTATTATGTGTTACACTGAGCAGCTTTGAGTTGCAGGGAATACTGCATAGGGTAGCAGACATTGCAGTAAGTCATGGAAGCCTAACATCATAAAAACTCAGAGATATATTTATAGTCTTTTTCAAAGTTTCTCTCTTTTATGAGGTAAATTGTACGAATCCCATGAGATAGTTTTTGTTTAATTTAAAACAAGAGGTATCTACAGTAGGAAAAAGACATTAAATCATGCAGTTAATGCCAACGCCAGCACAAGATCATTTTCTGCAATACATTCTCCAGAGCTTTTATTCCAGTGATGGGTCTCTTGCTATTTCTCTGTTAAGATTATTGCTCAAAATAATATATCTCATATTTGGAAAGTAGTTTCTGGAATTCTTTTGACTGATTTCTTTCCATTGCTTCAGGCTCAGTTCTCTTAAAAAAAGAGGTCTTAAAAGTCTATGTGGATTGTCCAAAGACGGTTTGAGTGACCTTTAACAAATCTGGAATTACCTCTGTCTACGCCTTCCTCTGCTACAGAGAGGGGGATATTTCTTTTTCACTTGGTCATGTTGATGCTGTAAGGCCTAATTCATTAAAATTTATGAAGGTATGTGTAATCTTGAATGCTTCAGAAGCAGTGCTATTAATTATTGTCTAACATAATGATTTTGAAATCCATTTCATCAATCTAAATAATCCCTTTCTTTTCTTTGAGTATCTACGGTTAAAGTACTTGGAGGCTGTTATCACACAAAGTTATTTGGGCAAGCTATAAACATCCAGCTTCTTGAACAACTCCTCATAAGTCAATCACTCTACTCCTGTGTTCCTTCCACTCCCTACGTTTATTAGGCATCTGAGAGCACAGTACTTTGAGATTTGTTTTTTTTATACAAGACTGTAGAAAGGTTCTCCCTTTACATTTAGGCTTTATTCAGTCATGCATTTCAAACTTAACAATAAATATGTCTTTAGCTGTGAAACCACATTACACTTCAGGTGGGAAAAAAGATTCGCAATAAGTCTGTGGTAATCAGTGATTTCATCTTTCGATTGTATACTTTAAGAAGTATTCAGTCTTATTGCTGACCTTACCAAATTATGCAAGTAATGTTTACCAGTCTGTTCATGCTTTTAAGCTGAACTGCTAAAGCAAATACAAGAATCACAGAAGCCAAGGTTTGTGTTTCATTTTCAAGGATATTATCTGCTTCAGATGATAGCCACTAAAACCAAATCTTCTTTCTTTTTCTGTTTCTTTTCACTCAAGTTAAAAAATTATGAGCTAATATACTAGATGATTTCCTTGGGCATATGTCAAGTTGTGCTAGCAAAGCATGCTGTTGTCATGGATCTTTGAAAGCCATCAAAGGAAGAGTTCCCAAATTATTGCCAAAGCATCTATATTACTGAAGGAGCAGTATATGGTCCTTGAAAGGGACCAGACGTTTCAAGGATGTAAGCACATCCTTTCAGCTTCTACACTGTAAGATGTAGAAACACTGTGTCAATTAACTCTAGAAGAGATCGATAAAGTTTAGAATGTGTCAGTCTTGGAAGAGATAATAATAGTGATAAAAGCAAGTGGATGCACCACCAAGTACCTGGAGCAGTGGTCTGTTAATTTCTTTGTGAACAAATTTAACTCCTCACTAATTTTTGTGACCTAATTTAAGGAGCAAGCCACCTCACAGAGAAGGAAGGCTGTAAGCCCAGGGCCAGCAGACTTGAGGAGAAACTGAGAACTCAAATCAGGTGTTTAAATAGTCACCTATTGCTTACAGCATCCCACTGGGCCTGCTGCTGCCTCTCCAGGAGGTACAGGTCTCCCTGAGCCTTTCGGCACACATGCCAGCCCTGCTCAGATGTATCTGAGAGCATACAGCTTTAAGTGTCTCCAGATGCCAATGTTTAGGCAACTGAATTGCCAGATGGAAGGAGAGCAGAGCTGCAAGGGAGCTTGCAGCCTGTATATATTTGTACTGCACAGAAAAATAAACATCTTCATTTGGGCAAGCAGGGTCATAAGCTCTCCTACTGCAGCCAATGGCTCAGTTCCCACTGATTAAACTGGAGGAGAACCATGCCACGTAATCAAACAAGCTGGACAAGAGCAAATACCTTTTTGCCTTTCGATCCACTCAGCAAAGCTCTTCATCTAAAGGCAGCTTCCATTTTCTATGAATTAACAAAAGGAGACTGGCTGCCTACCAAACCCACTTATCTTTATTGTCTCTTGCTTTTCCTTCAGCTCATGGCATTTCCAACTTTTACCTCTTAATCGGTTTTGTGAGCCCCTACGCTAAAGGCATATGCTGTAGGTGCTTCTCAGCTGCCTGCCAATAACATGGCAAAACATTTTACAAACCTTCTAATTTCCATCTTTTCAATGATTCCAGTTAAGAAAACCTTAATATCAGGTCTTTAAGGTGCTCTATTTTTTCTCTAAACTCTGTTGCTGTATATCAGACAGTAACTTAAAAAAAAAAAAATTAAAAAAAAACCCCACACACAGAAATAGAAGTAGGCATGTAGTTTTGTAGTTTTCTGTCTTTTTCTAGAATTTCAAATGCTGAATAAAAGGAAGACAGGGAAGACAGAGGAATGATTTTTTTTTTTTTCCCCTCTTTTAATGACTGCACTGGAGCAAATGAGAAACAGTTTGGAAATACAGAGATCATTTCAGTGGTTAACACTGATAAATGGGACTCAGAGTCAAAACCAATCAGAGAAGACTAGCAATGCTTAAGCTGGGGCTGCACTGACCTTTATTTTGATGTGTTATGCTCTGCTGATTTTGTGGAGGAAGGGTGTTTCAGACAGAATTTCCAGCAGATTCATTGATTCACATTTCCTTCCTTGGCTGATATATTACTGGCTACAGAAAGTGTTTAGTGCCACAGGTATGATTATTAGCAGCAATAACAAGACAGTGACTACGCACAGATTGGCAAGTCATTATTTTTCTAGAGCAGATGAATAGAATAAATGCTAGACAATTTATTTCATCTTTTTTTAAACCATCCTCATTTTGACCAGTATCTTCTACTATACTTGAGAAAAAAAGCACAGGAAATATTTGTTCTTCATAGGACAAAGTGATTGTTCATTTTTCAGAACAAAAAGGCAGGACACAGAAACATGGGAAATAACATTATGGATACAGTCTGGCGGAAGTAACACTACTCACCACATATTGAGCGTGCATCTATCATCAGTGCCTATACTGAGTATTTTATTATCATTATTCAAATTTTCCTGACTCACTTTCCAAACTGATTTTTTCTTAACATTCCAAGTCTTTAAAATGTAGCACAGCAGCTGTCAATAAGAGCGACACAGCCCACAAAAGGGCAGGAGATTTCTGGATCTGTTTATTAAATACCTGGAAATGCTGAATCCTGAAATGGAAGCTATTGAAATCTCTCTGTTATAGTATAATCTTGCTTACAGTTTGCGCAGTTAAAATAATACAACTGATGAGAAGCAGTTTTCCTGGAATTTCTAATTGAAAAAATATTGTCTGTTATTGTTTTTCTTCCTAGGTTTTGGGAACAGTTTTAATTAAATTGCTGCCATTTGGAATTCAACATAAAAATGCTCTAAATAGGAAATTTACAGAAAAGTTGGCATTACCTGCTAAAGTGGGTCTAGAACTATAGACACTTCTACAGAAGTCTATTAATTTGAAACATAATCATAGAATTTGATCTATATCATTTTAATCAATATCAGCATAAGTTTTGTTTAGGATGAGTTAAAGCTTGAATCATTTCCAGACTTTTCCTTTATTTTCCATATCACACCCAAAATATTCAGATCATTTGATAACTAACTGACATTTCTTTGGCTATCACAGAATGATTGAGGTTGGAAGGGCCCTCTAGAGATCATCTAGTCTAACGCCCCTGCTCCAGCAGTGACACCCAGAGCACAGGGTGGTATCTAGGCGGGTTTGAAGATCTTCAGAGAAGGAGACTCCACAACCTCTCTGGGCAGCCTGTTCCAGTGCTCTGTCATCCTCACAGGAAAAAAATTCTTCTTCATAGGGAAATGAAATTTTTTATGTTTTAATTTATATCCATTACCTCTGTCCTGTCACTGGCCACCACCAAGAAGAATTTAGCCCCATCCTCTCTACATTCTCTCCCAGGTATTTATACATGTTGATGAGGTCCTCTCTCAGTCTTCTCTTCTCCAGGCTAAACAGGCTCTGCTTGCTTAGTCTTTCCTCAGACGATAGATGCTGCAGTCCCTTAATCATCTTTGTCATTCTATGCTGGACCCTCTCTAGGAGCTCCATGCCCCTCCTATACTGGGGAGCCCAGAACTACACACAGTACTCCAGGTGCAGCCTCACCAGAGCTGAGGAGAGGGGCAGGATCCCCTCCTTTGACCTGCTGGAAACGCTCGTCTTGATACAGGCCAGGATCCCAATTGCCTTCTTGGCCACCAGGGCACATTGCTTGTCGTCAACCAGGACTCCCAAATCCCTGTCCATGGAGCTGCTTTCCAGCAGGTTGACCCCTAATCTGTACTGGTGTCTGGGGTTATTCCTCCCCAGGTGCAAGGTCTTGAACTTGTCCTTGTTGAGCCTTATGAGGTTCCTCTCTGCCCTACTCTCCATCCTGTCCAGGTCCCTCTGAATAGCAGCACAGCCCTCTGGAATGTCAGCCACTCTGTTCAATTTTGTACCATCTGCAAATTTGCTCAGGATGCTCTCTGTCCCCTCCTCCAAGTCATCAACAAGTTGAAAACAGCATTGGGCCATATACTGACCCCCGGGGGACATCACTGGCCTCAGGCCTCCAACTAGACTTGGCCCCGTTTATCACAACCCTCTGAGCTCTGCCATCCAGACAGCTCTCAATCCACCTGACTGTCCACTCATCCACCCCACGCTTACTGAGCTTGTCTATGAGGATGTTATGGGAGAGGGTGTTGAAAGCCTTGTTGAAGTCAAGATAGACAACATCTAAGGCTCTCCCATCATCCATCCATCCAGTCATCCCATCAGGTTTGGTGAATCCATGTTGACTACTCCTGAGCACCTTCTTGTCCTTTACATGCCTAGAGATGGTCTCTAGGATGAGGTGCTCTGTCACCTTTCCAGGAATAGAAGTGAGGCTGACTGGCCTGCAATTTCCCAGGTCCTCTCTCTTGCTCTTTTTGAAGACTGGAGTGACACTGGCTCTCTTCCAATCCCCCAACACCTCCCCTGCTCTCCCTGACCCCTCAAAGATGATGGAGAGCAGCTTAGTAATAACACCCACCAGTTCCCTCAGCACTCTTGGGCCCATCTGATCTGGACCGGTAGATTTATGAGTATCCAGTGTGCCTAAATAATCTCTAATCCAATCCTGCTTGACCAGCAGAATGTCTTCTTGTCCTTCTTTCCTGTCCTGAATGAAGCAGCTCCTCCAGAATTTAATTCCTATGAGAGAATTAAAATGAAAGTTGCAAAAATGTATAAAAAAATTAGAGAAGTCAATCATATATAAGCAGTAATGTTAAAGAATTATTATTTAAACCCCTACAAGACTCTGAAGAATATCTGCATAAGATTCTCCGTGCTGAATGAAAGGCCTCCTCCCTTGGAGCCATTAAGGAGGCATTTTGGTGTGTAAAAAGGAATCATCCCAGTGTAAATATTTCAAAAGTCATTTGTAAAGAGACAGCAAAACTATGTAGAAATTATAAACCAAAGGTAAGAGATGATTTTCATTGAAGTTAAGTTGTCCTCTTTAATTTAAAACTGCACCACTGATAGTCATTATGCACAGGAAAATCATTACCTAGAGAGCAGGAAATCACATCACAACTACAATATTTTTGTTAGATTCAATGTCTCGTAATAGAAATTCTTGCAGAAAAGGTAAAATAAGATGGAACTGGAACTTTAACTGGGCTGCATGAATTGCATATGCTTGGAATAAAATATATACTAGAAATATTTGTCTAAAACTGTAGAACATGATCAAATCCCAAAACTTTTCAGGGTTACATTTTAGCTAATGATATTCCAGAGGCCGAAGTTAATGAGGCTCAGAGAAAGAAAAGGGATATAAACTTTGCAGAAATCCTTAATCCTACTTGTGAAATATCATTCCTAAACAGATTTAACACAGAGAGAATTAATATTATTTTGGCTTCCAGCCTTTTTTTTCTGGGTTAGACTTAGTCAGGGTTTTTAAAAACTGTGGATATGACTTGTCCAAAGCAAGCATTGAAGATCCTACTTTGAAACTAGGGAACACGCATATCTGGATTATTTGTAATCAACCCATAAAATATCTATATGAAAGCTCAGTAATTCCAGCCAAACTATTTGCAGCATAGATATTGCTTCAATGTAAAAATATTCTTTGAAGATTAAACTGCAACCTGAAAATTGCTTATCCATTTTGGCTCTATCCAGTGCCAGACAAATTTTTAAAGACCTGATTCAACTGATCCATTTGTCTACTAGCTGGCAACTTTTAAAATTGACATGTATATATATATTCTCAAAAGGGTTTCTCTCTTTTCCATCTTTCCTATATTTTTCCTATACAGTTTTCCTGTGCCAATGATGTTCTTAAAAACAATAAACAAATAAGCCTATTTTTCTTTGTTTCCTTATTGTCCAAGAAGGCGTTTTAGTTTGATGTGTGTATCAGAAGCCTACAGTGTGTGAGCTGGAAGCTTGTAAAATCAAATAAGTGCATCTACTCCAACTGCATGAACTGTAAGCAGCATCCCATCCCCAATCAATGCACAGCCCTTGACACAGACTCAACAATGAAAAAGCAGCGTTTTCTTACAAAGTGGATAAAAGCTACCCTTAAAAAAACTCTAAAAATATGCTTATTGAATACAGCTTTTCATATCTGCATTTTCATATCTCATCATAATATAAATGTACTTTACTTTTTTCTTCTAGAAAATAAATGAAATGAAAGATAATATTTTAAAAAATAGAAAATGCTTTGTCTCCCTATACAGAAAGAAATATTAAAGCATCCTTTTTTTCTGTAATTTAAGCATAAAAGAGGAAGATAGTAAAAAATGTTTAAAAGTATGTCATGTCATTAACATTTTGCACATTTAATATTTTTATCAGCTCCTTAGAGAGTGCAGATAAGGGACGATTGTACTTAAAGACTTTACAGGTCATCATTTCTGAATTTCTGTTCTTTTTATTTGTTCCCACAAACCTGTTTATTTTTGGAATAAGCATTGGAAATTTAAACCCAGTGTATTTTTCCACACTATCTTAGGCTACAAGACAGGACAGTGTTTTCATGTGCCATATTAAGATAGCCCTACTTTTTCTATAGGTCAGTTCTTTAATCGGGTTTTAAAAATCATGTTTCTGTATTTACATAATACATATCGCTGAGCCATAACTAATAGACAGGCTGAGCTGGAGACCCCAATTTTTCTTTAGATCCCAACTTTTCTTGGTTTTGCCTTCTCTGCAGTATTACAAATACACTCATTTACAACTGCTTTTTTAAGAAAAATGAAACTTGCAAACCTGCCAATATATCTACTTTCTGCTGCTTTTGCTTTTAAAGGAGGACTTTTTTTCTATATTCCAAATGCATTTTTGTAGATTTGACTCTTGAAGAAATCAATTTTCTGCAGGGATGGCAGTGCTTTTCAATAAGAAATGAAACCTCTGCATTAGTGCTTTGCTCCATGATATTTCATTTTGCACAGAGTTTACTGAGACAGCCAACATTTCCTTCGCCATTGCTGTTAAAGGTACGTTCAGTTTCTAATACAATAGGGATTAGCCTCAGATGGTTACTACCATACAAATCATAAATCAAAACAAAAACATCCTGTTTTATTTTTTCCTCAAAAGGTTAGCCTCATAGCTAAGCCCAGCTGAGCTGGGATAGAGGGGCTTTCCGTTTTTTCTTTAAATTCACTTGGCAGTGAAGAGTGCAGAATAACGGATGCCTTGGGGATGCGCAAAGGGAAGGGCAGCACTGCTGTAGTCTCGGTCCTCAGTTCCTGGTTTTAGAGGTGAAGCATGGCCCAGGAAGTGAGCTTGTCAAAAAGCAGAAGCAATTTTCAGAACTGTGGAAAGTGACATCAAAGATGTGGCACAAGTTTTCAGAGGCAGAAAGAAAAGATCTTAAGAACCTTAAGAAGGAAAAGATGACAGAGAGTGAAACTTTGCATTGTAAAATAGGGCAGCACTAAGGACTGTTGTTTTTTTCCTCCCTGTCATCATCAATTTAGACTGCAAGTGGAATTTAGTTTCCTTGCTGTGCTCTTTGGTTTAGGCCCTCATCCTTGTCTCTCCAATGGTTGCTGCAAGAGGGAGGGAAAGTTGAGCCCAAAAACGTACTTGTTTCCTCACCATCTGTACATCTGTGTCTTTTTGGCTGTCTTATTGTGGAAGCAAAGATGGAAGATGGTGAGGACACTCTCAGGCTAAGGCTGAGTGACCCTACACCTGCCCCACCAAATCCCCTGCTTCTGCTCTTCAAAAAGCATGTGAGGGCATCACCATGAGCCACTGTTTGCTCTTAAGCAGATGACCAGCGTAGCTTCTTTGCTGTGGGGGTTGGCATCTTCTCCTTGATATTCAGAGTCAGAGTTTGAGGTTCACTCCACTCACTTCCCCGGAACATGTGTTTCCTTGAAGCAGCTGATGTATTTGTGTCACCATTCAGAGGAGAACAGGCATCTTCACAAACAGCATAGGGCATGGAGACTCTTTGACTAAGATGGTAGATTGCATTGTTATAGCCATGAACACCTGAGTTCAGTTCTGCAGTCCCCAAAGTATGGGGATGTTTTCCTAAAGAATATTTTTTAAATTTCTCTTTCTTGATTCTGTAAAATGAAAAAAAAAAATCAATATATTGGATTATTTCCATTTCGAAAGAAAGAGCTTTTCAGTTAATGAAGGTTCTGAGCTGTAATCCAAGTGAGGAAGATTCATCGCTTGTAGGGATTCATTGCTTCCTTCTTGATGACCAATCCTTACATCTCCCTCCATCCTATTCCCTCACATCAGGTGATGCTTAGATAGAGATATTTTAAAGCAGCAAAATGAGCAACAAGATTAAAATAGTTTGCTGGAAATTTGCCCCTAAAATACATCTGACTTTTTTTAAAAAGAAAAATCACATAATTAACAGATTGTTAACAATCTTAAATGTTAATTTAGATTGGCACTAATTTAGCCTAAGTCGATCAACTTGGCTTCAGACCTAGTACCAATTCGAGTGCACTAGAAAATATGTGCTTTTTGTTGTTAGGCTGAAATCTATCAAAGGTATTCCAAAATTTCCGAGATTAGAGGAGTTCAATGCTTGCAAGTTTAAAGCAGGCATCTGCTGACTGTCACACTTAGAACATATGCATGGAGCAATGACATATAACAACTTAGCCTGCCTATGAGACCACACATGTGGTCTGCAGGAATTCATATGTCTAGGTACAAGAAGTCTGTGAACTTAGCTGTCACTGTTGCTTCTCTGTGTTTATAGCTATGCTTTGTTAGCCATGGTAATTGTCTCTGATTAATCAAAGCTAACACTCCAAGATACTTTATAGAAAAACAATTTCTTCTAATTTGGTATCACTGCAAATTGTGCTCCACAGCCCACATTCACCAAAAGTGGTTTAATAGCAATCTAATTCAAGAGATTCTGTCAAGTGTCTGTATACTTTGCTAGGTTTATCTTTCAGGCTTTTTCCTCACCGTGGTTCTTATTACTTATCCTATTCAATCTCTCCTTTTCCAACTTTTTATTAAGTTCTTTTTAAGTTATCTGCAGATTCCACAGGAGCTTTTGAGTGAAACCAGCCAGAAAATTATTTACTTTGGTGCCTGCTTTTCCTCATTTCCAGAAATAAACAGAAAAGAGAAAATGTCTCCCTCTGGTTGCTGTGCAGTACAAGAATACCATATGGCAACATGTGTACATACCACTTCAATATTGTGAAGATTAGTCATCTACTGGCTTATGCACAGACCACAAGCAATTTAATTTGAATAGTCATCATTAGACTACTTCTATGATTGCAGTATGTAAATAATCATCAATAATTTTCACTGTTCTAACTAACTGAATCCAATCTAAAAAGCAGTCGGTTGATTCTAAAAAAGGGCTATTCTCTGATTGCAGTTGTAAACATTATTATTCATTGCATATCCATTCATTCTTTCAGTTAATGAACTTTACATCCTCTCAGAGACCTTCAGTATATATTTTCCTGCCGTGGAGCAAGACGTATACATGAAAGCTTATAGAACACGTATACATGTATACATGAAAGCTTATAGAGCAGAGTTAAGCAGCTCTGTTTAGCCTTGATGGAGTTGTCTTTACACGGTAGAGCACCTGAGTACAGACAGAGAGATTATGTTTGTACAGCCTTACAACAGCCTTACAACAGTTAAATAATAATACGAATTTTTCACTTTATCCTTGATATGTTACATCACATTTCTATAACATGAAAATGCATCATAGAAAAAAACATCAGTACTTGTAGGGTTAACTATAGGCACATGATATATTTTCTAATATGGTGTGTTTTCACCACCTACAAAAGAAGTTCCTGGAGTATAGGACAATATTATTTCAGAAAAAAAATCACATCATAGTAATGATTTAAGACATAAAATATTTGCACCTAATCAATTAACTCTACCAAAACAATCCATTTGAATCACAAATCTTCACCCACCATAATATCGAAGATGTGTTCAAAGACAAGGTGGTCATAAAAAAATTCTAAAATAGCTATAGGCTATTTTAGCTACAGCTATAGTATGAATACACCATGAAAAGAACTTTGGGCAGTGGAAATATATTGCTGTTGAGGGCTGAGAGGTAAATATTGTTTGCATGTAATTCAAAAGAACTTGTAAACTGAAAGCAGGTGACAGTTTTAAAAAATGTGTACCCAATAGATAGGCTTAAAGCAGTGGCCTAGCCTTAAAATATTTACTGTCAGAAAATGTGGATTAAATATTGCAATATGCTTTAATTTCTTGAGGAGACTATTTTATTTGTCATGCAAAGCAAGCCAAAATAGAGGAATTGTCACGAATCTGAAAGCTTAACTTAACACTGCATGTGTATATTTGACCACCTGTAACAGTTTGGGATTTCATTTTTCATATTTTTGTAAAGCAGAAATTTTCACCCTCTAGTTTTTAAATTAGAAATCTCATCTCCCACAATGACAATATTCTGCTTTTTAAATATTTTTCAGTCTTCCAACATTCTACCATAAAGTAGCCCACTGAACTGTTTGTGCTTCAAAAGGCAGAGAAGCAGGATCCTAACAATATCAGTACACTTAAAATGTATAAAAATATTTTTAAAAAGCTGCTTAAAAATTAAAACTTGAGAAAACATTCTATCTAACATAAAAAAACTATTCCTTTTTTAAAAAGTTAAAATTGAAACTATTCTTTGAAAGTTTGATGCATTGGAATAAAGAGAATATTGAAATTATTGAAATAATTGAAAAGTTGAAGGGACACGTAACACCATCTACTAAAGGTCATTTCTAGTACTGGTTTGTAGTCACTTGTACAGAAACTTAAGAAGGAGTACTTCTAAGCCATAAGATTTTTCATCTTGATTTTTGTAACCAATTCAAACTGGAGAGAAACACGACCTCAAGGACTGCCCGGGTTTGACAACAGGGGATTTTACTTAAAGTACTAGACTATGCAGGTAACTGTGAGCATCCTTTCAGCTTCTCTGTGAATATGGAGTATGTGCGTGGACTCTGATCAACATCTTAACTCATGTGAGGGGTATTTCTCTCCAGCTGACTCTAGATTTCTAAAACTGGTACTCTATTTTTCTGATACACTAGATCATTTGTAGGTAAGCAGAGGAGTGGGCAACTAGCAATCTCTGTTATCAGAATAGGTAACTGTTAAATGCATCATGCCAGAGGACCTGCTGCAATACTCAGTTTTATATTATTAACTGGAAGCTGTGAATAGGATGTGGCGTCCCTCAAACTTTTAGATACAAAATGTGGTATATTCTGAAAGCTTCTTTAGAAGAAATTCTCTAAAAAAAAAATAAAGCCATTGTGAGAGTCTGGCTTTATAATAAAGCCAGCCCTTTCACTGTACTCAAGACAAGAAAGGGCATAATGTCAATTATCTGAGAACATATGAGGGGAACACCTGAAGCTCAGCTCCAGCTTCTTTAGCACTACATAGAAGCAGCAACTATCCTTGGGCTAACACCTTGAAATGTGGAGTTCACATACTTCTGACTTCCTATTCCGCCATTGAGTAAAACACAAACCTAGCCAAGAATTCAGACAGATTTATGAAGAAAATGTATTAAATAATCATTTCTGTAAGTCCAAAACTTATTCCAAGGCTTTGATACGGTCATATGAATTGTTTAAACAAAGAGCATCATAAAGAGATAGTTAAATTTTTCAGCACTCAGGGAATTTTAAAACCTGCAGCAGCTTCATTTTGGTTGTCTTTCAGTCTTCCAGTAAAATTTCTAAATTTGCTTACTAAAGCAAGGAATACATTAATTTAAATCTGAAAAGACGACTTAATAGTTTTATTCCATTGTTTTCTAAAGATAAAGAAAAGGTTAAGTATATTACAAATTTAAAAAGAGATAGCAATGTGAAATTCCTGCAGGCCTACATATAATTATCCTACTGCACTGAGATGACTGATATTTGATCATATGGAAAGAGTTGAAGAACTCTTTTATGAAGTACTAATACCTATAAAGTTTGAGAATAGAAAAGCAAGACCAATCTCCATCTAATCTGCATTCTATTGGCTTTCTGGGGTGAGTAGGTGCTTTATGATGGCTTTCTTTTTGCATCACTAGCCTGTCCTTGTAGGGTCCATTTTGACGATTATTATTCATTGCTTGCAAAAGGCATTGCTTCCTTGGTTTATTTTTTATGTGTATATTCTTGTATTGCATACCCTCTACACATTTACCCATGCTGAGTTGATTTACCTGCATAGATTAACATTGCACATAACACTTGAGATGCTGCATTTTTAATTAAGTCCCTGCTCAGATGTTTCTCTTTATAGCATAGCAGAAGCTATAAAACCTCTATTTCTTCGAGTGTGGATTCTGATAGCAATAAACTCTGCTTATAACAAGTTTTGATTGCTTTTCCAATATATTCCATCTTATGTTGTATTCCAGAAATCAGACATAATCCACATCACATCTCACGAATCAGAGCTGAGTATGACTAACATGGTCTGTTTAAGATGTCTTTTGCTTTTATTCCCATTGGTAGGTGAGAAGTTGCTGTTTATCTGAGGCAAATATTTTATTTTGCCCATATTCCTTTGCTTAGATGTTACAAGCCTCTCAACCTCTGAGACATTGCAAATTCTGAATAGCTGTTTTGATGTCCATTCTATCTTATGATTTCCTAGCTTTTCTTTGCCTATTGCTCTCCTGATTGTGTCATGATTACCTGCCCAGCTCTTGGCCACTTTTCTTCATTGTGACTCAAGCAATTTTCACCTCCATTCACCTTACATATGAATTTTATTCATACCAGAATGCCTGATGAATACATAAACATAACTTTATTTACATAGAACAACATAACTTTGACATATTATGACATAACTTTGTCAAACATACATAACTTTGAGAATATTTTTATATAAACAGTTCTTAAAAAGTGCATTTTAATTTATCTATATCTGTCATTTTGAATATCGACATCAAAATTAAACTATCCACAATATAGTTTGACCTCAGAATTCAGGTGATTTTCATTCTGCTTTATAAATAATTTTAAATACTATTCTGACTGATAAAGAACACACATGAAGTCAGCAATAGAACAGGGAAATTTAAACACTTTCCATATGAATTTAATTTTGTTGGCAGTTTTGACAAAATATTTTCTGACGCTGGCCAAAAATAGCAGGAATTAATAAGAATGAGATGCCTGTAGGTAAATGGTTTCCTCCATCATTTCAGTTTTATTTGTTGGGGAGGAACTATAGCTATAAGTAATTCTTTCTGAACTAGAAGAGGAATGCCACTTTCCAGTCATAGATGTCAGGAGTGTGTGGTAATGACCAGATCAATTGCATTACAATGTCCAAAACATTTGCAACAAATTGTATATATTTTTTTAATTGTGCTTCAGAAGCCTTTCTGCAAGACTAAGCATCTAGAGAACCAATTTTTTTTTCCATATTCTAAAATCAACATTGTCTAGAATATGACATGCCTATAGTCCTCTTTGTGCATTGCCAGCAATACATCTGTATCATATTTTTCCAAATAAGACTTAATATGCTTGAAAGTCTGCATAATAATATGCCCTTTTCAGCTCTTTCCAATGTCTGTATCTTAGAAACAAACAGCCTAAAAACCTATACAAGCCTCTCTGTAACTGAGGATATGCTGCACCAAACTAGAACTGTCGCATGCGTCACTAATAAATTCAATGGCAACTGTACATCTCTTATGTGTTCATCAATTACAAAATCATTATATGAAGTATATGTAAATGTATATTCATTCAATATTTCAATATGAAAATGTATTATTCAACCCATGCACACACTTACCCTGGAAAAGTACTAAGAGTAACATTTTCACAAATGTTTCAGGTCCTTCTGGTAGCAAAAAACTATCACCTGCTTCATGGGGTATGCACAAAGATTATTCCTCTTATCTCTCAGGCAGAGTAGCAGGGTATACAAAAACGTTTTTTGTTGTTGTTATTTTGTCAACTCATTCCTGACATCTGAAATGAAAATGATAGCTTTTTACAACCCATTTACCAAAGAATGACTAATGCAAAGAAAAAAATATGAAACATTCATGCAGATCTCACATCAATATATATAAAAATATATATTTTTATTACCAGGACAGCAACATAGAAAAATGATCAGTTTATAAAACAAAAAGCATGCAATCAGGAAACCCTTCTGAGAGTAACGATAATAAAGGAAGTAAGGAATAACATACAAAGAAAAACAAACTGAAAAGTTAATGACCTCAAGAAAATACATTTTGCAAATCTAAATATATAAAGCAATTAATTTTTCCTAAGTGTGTCTGCAGTTACAACCACCTGGGGGAATCACATGAAGAACAAAAGAGATCTTCTGGATACAAAGGAAAAAATACAGGTAGCAAATACATGGTTTAACTAGACTTTGTTAACTTGGGTCAACTGTATCACTAATTATTTGAAAATAGCTTATCACTTTCTTTAAATCTTTTCTTAACTGTTTCCACTTGCTGAAAGGCTGTCCTTAACCTCCTATTCCTCCTCAATTTTGCTATGCTTTTTTTTTTTTCTATTTCTTTGGAGACTAGGAAATTCTTTACCACACTTCCATCCTTATTTCCCAACTTGTTCTGAAACTTCCGTTACCCAAAATCACGCCTCACAGAAAGACCATTTGCACTCAGCAACTCTCTTTATTACATTAATTGCCTTTCCACCACTGCCAATACCCAAATTCTTATACGTTTAAGTCTTCCTAAATCCACTGAAATCTAATTACTCACTGACCAGCAGCCTCAAATACCATCTCCTTTAATTATATTTCTTTAAATTTAGCCCTCTGCAAAACATGCCAGGAACTACTCTTCCCTTCTATAACTGACATACAAAACAGAATAAAAATCTAAAGTGAGTTATCTCTGTTGTCAAGTGACCCAGCTAAGATTCTTCACATCTACTTGTCTGGAAAGCATGTGCTGCTCTGTTTTAATTTACAACAGGGTTGAGGTCATATTGGCGCATCTTATGCATCTCCTACCCTCAGATACTTGAAAAACTGGTAGTTGTCAGTATGGACAATCATCTGGAATTACTTCAGAGCTAATTCTGTAAGTCCTCGTCACCAACAATCACCAAAGAGAACAGGTGCTATTGGCACCTTCTTCTTCTATTGTGCTATTGGCACCATGCCTTCTTCTGGCATGGCAGACATCAAAGAGGTGATATTCAGGAACTGAGTATGTATTAATTGTATCAAATTTGTGTGGGATCTGAAAAATATGGAACATGGGAGAGTATAGGGGTGGAGAAAATGGAGAACACTTCAAATGCTTTAATTATTTCAAATGAGGAACCTGTGGAAAAATCATCAGTTCATAGAATCATAGAATCATTAAGATCGGAAGGGACCTCTAGAGATCATCTAGTTGAAACCCTATGCACACAGAGGGTCACCTAGATCATGTGGCACAGGGTGGCATCCAGGCAGGTTTTGAAGATCTCCAGAGAAGGAGACTCCACAATGTCTGTTGGCAGCCTGTTCCACTGCTCTGTCACCCTCACCATTAAGAAGTTCTTTCTCAAGTTCCTGTGGAACTTTTGGTGCCTCAATTTGTGGCTCGCTCTTCTAGTCCTATCGTTGGCCACCAGTGAAAAGAGACTGGCCCCATTCTCCTCTCTAGCTTCCTTAAGGTACTTATACACACTAATCACGTCCCCTCTCAGCCTTCTCTTCTCCAGGCTGAACAGGTCCAGCTCTCTCAGCCTTTGCTCATAAGGCAGATGTTCCAGAACCTTAATCGTCTTTGTAGCCCTGTGCTGGACTCTCTCTAGCAGCTCCACATCCCTCCTGCACTGGGGAGCCCAGAACTGCACACAGTACTCGAGGTGCGGCCTCACCAGGGCTGAGTAGAGGGGCAGAATCACCTCCCTCGACCTGCTGGAGACGCACCCCAGGATCCCATTGGCCTTCTTGGCCACGAGGGCACACTGCTGCCTCGTGGTCAACTTGTCATCTACCATGATGCCCAGGGCCCTCTTTGCAGAGCTGCTCACCAGAAGGTTGGTCCCCAGCCGGTACGGGTGTCTGGGGTTATTCCTCTCCAAGTGCAGGACTTTGCCTTTGCCCTTGTTGAACTTCACGAGGTTTCTCACTGCCCAATTGTCCAGTCTGTCCAGGTCCCTCTGGATGGCAGCGCAGCCCTCAGGGCTATCAGCTACTCCTCCCATTTTCGCACCATCATCAAACTTACTGAGTGAGCACTCTGTCTCTTCATCCAGATAATTGATGAATAAATTGAACAGGACTGGAAATAAATTGAACAGGACTGGAATTCCTTTTCTTGTTGAATATTTGTCTTTCTTTTAAGGCATGACTTAAGTTCCAATGATGTATTTTGAAATCTTTGATCTCAGTTAGAAACATCTGTATATCTGTTAAATATATCTGCGTACATAAATGTATACATGAGTGCATGTGTAAATACATATGTTTGCATAAATATTCAAAACACAACAGTAAAAAAAATGTAGACAACAATTCACAATTTTTGTTACTAACTTAGGTTGGGATCAATATCTGCAGTTTTACATCTCTCTCCCTTGTCCAGTGAAAAAATTCACACTGCTAACTTTGAATGAATGCAGACTGCATTATTAACAATTAACCTTCCTTAATCCATGACATAATCTTCAGCTTTTCATAGCATTTTAAGGCAGAATCTTTCAAATAGCCACTCCTCATACCGTAAAGAGAATCAGGGTAAGATTTCTACATTCATGTAGTCTTTGGGGATCTGCACAGTACAAATACAGAGACAAACAACAAAATATGTGAGGAACTTCTTTTCTGTCATCTAAAACTACAAGAATCCTTCAGAAGACATGGAAGTTATAGATATTCAATGCAATATAAATCCCAAGAGCTTCCTAAGGAAATCAGTGACCACTGCATGTCAACAGGGTCTTCTCTGACCACCATAAAGCATTTTGCTTACAGCAGGTATAAGCAACTGAAACAAGACTGACCAGCTGGTACTCTCTTCATTGCAGCAAGGGTAAGTAAAGCCAATTGCTATTGTGTCACACAGGATGATATGCAGCCTCTGCAATGAGTCTGCCTGTTGTCTTTTCAAGTTCAAAGAGTCTTCTCATGATTTCCAAGGATATGCCAACTGGAAGGAGAATTGAATTTGTATTTTTTTTGTTTTAAATTAATAGGACCGGTTTCAGAAACAGTTGACTCAGTTGCCATCCTACTAGAGGTGTCTGTTTAATAGGAAACCACATTTTTAAAAATTGAACTCTTAGATGAATGGAGTAGGTCAGGAAACAATGTCATGGCATCAGTTTGTGTTTCAAAGTTGCAGTTTCGTCTGAAATATCTTGCACAGTAGTATCTCAAATAGACTATGGAGGAAAAGTGTATTCAGAGAAGGATGGCAGAGTGATTAAGGGCACATAAATGTATAATTAACTTCTCTGAGAAAAAAAGACTGAAAAGATAGGGATTATTTCCTCTAGAAAGAAAATGTATGAGGTAATTTGAATAAAAATTCGTAAAAGAGCAAAAGCATATTCAAAGGTCTATCCCTGTCTGATTCTTTTCCTCATCTCAGAAACAGTAAAATATACTGTAGACCTTTTATCTGGAGTTTCAGAAAAAGAAATGACTGAATATATCATAGACTTCACAAATTTCCCTTCTAAAAGAGAATCTGGATCCTGCAGAACACTTAAAATCATGCTGAAGTTTTGATAACCTATGAAATAGCATAGTGCTGTACATGAGTATATGTCTGCATGACATTATGATCAGAAGCAGAGAAGATATATCCATTTTTACTCTCATATCTCTATTAACACAGCCATTTGCCTTGAATACCTTGTTGCAAATTATCTTCTGCCTGTGAGGTGGATGTCCTGCAGAATTACACTCATATCCCACATTAGTTCCAGAGGATTTCACTATTATTAATGTTATTATTACAAGAATGAAGAATGAACTGCTGTCAGCAGAGTCTGGCATACAGGTAGTATTTGTACCAATATTACTTCTATTAGGAATGTGATACTAGCGTATGTGAGTCTACTGAAGAACATTAGAGTGTTCTTTTCTGTGGGGGAATAAGTACATTAGTATAGTATCTTTATCTATTTGTATCTACAGCCCCACAAAAATATAATTAAGCATTGCAATTTTTCTGTGGTGAAACATCTGAATTTATTACTTTATTATTAGTTACAGATCTGGAAACATGTTGTCACCATCCAATATAAGTTCATAAACATTTATATATTTCAACCAGCGAATAATTTAATACTATGTCACTCTAATGTGTAAAATCTTAGAAGTAGGAATAACATGATACCTAATACTCATCGATTATGCAGTTTTAAAATGGCTTTGAGGCCTGAAATAACTAGAATTTGCATATCACATTCACTTTCAATGACAGTTATAGCCAAAAAAAAATCCATATTCATCTTTAAGTTAATTTGTTTCCCTAAGCTATTGAAGTGGTCCATTTACTAATAGGTATTTCCAGGTTTTCCTCTGCTGTTCTCAGCAGTAGATCAATAGCAAGTAGGAAACATCGTAGTTTATACCATTTGTTTTATTCAAAGTGTTCTGGCATTGCAGGTCCCTTGTTCCCTTTTAATATATTTTGAAAAGTACATCTATCTCCAGTGCACATGTACCCTTGAATTATAATTAGTACAATTTGGCAAAGATGCAGAAAAAAAAGAAAAAATAATAGTATTTGCACTTAGTAGAAGAGTGTCAGAAAGGGAAAATATAATCTTATGTTTACCACGCTGAGGTTGAAGACAATAAAGATCAGTCACTGTGTTTGCGGTGTTTCTTTGCTTGACCTTGAGAAAATCACCAACATCATCTGATCAGTTTTGTAAGTTAGTGGTTAGTCTTTGTACCTTTTTTTAGTATCATACTCTGTTAATATTTGTATTATTCTACTGTAATTTACATGGTTCGGGCATTTACAGCACATTAACTCTGGGCTTAATCATAGGTCAAGTTTGTCACCAGGGAGAAAATCACCTCTCCATCCCCAAAACAGGATTTACTCATTCTGTTATGAAGATGTGATGTTCATTTTCCACTGCTTTAATTATCCACTGACAAAATAACATAAAATACTTTTTTTCTTCCATTATTTTCTTGTCTTAATTAGGGTGTCTTTACAAGCTCAGAGGTGCTAGTTAATTCATTGCAATCAGGTAATGCACATACTTGTGAAGAGATTTTGGATTTACAATATCTATGTGCCAAGGCAATAGAGATACTTACTCCTTCCAGAATCCATCTGCCTCTTTGTAATCTCCAGAAATGATGGTTTATAAAGTAAAACTCAAAATTAAAATGTCTGAGCCATTCTAAATTAGGGAAACAAAGTATATCTGCAAAATGAATTGCTCAGCTTCAACCTCCCAATTGCCTTCCAGACAAATACAGCTCACTGTTGGCTTGCTGAGGAAGGACAATTCTGTTTTCTTAAAGAAATTAGATCTATACTTGCTTCTATAGATGGAAGTGTAGAGAATGCCATGTGATGATTTACAAAGGGAGCAACAATGGAACAATAGAGATAGAGCCACCTGCCTCCTCCGAAGCACATGGCTTTGCGATGTTACTTGAAATCAGATGACAAGAACTGCAATCTGAACACTGGCAAGCAGAATTGGTAGGCAAAGAAATTCCAGCTTTTCAATGCCGTTCTATTTTCCACCGATCTTTCACCTCAGAGAGAGAAGAAACACAATAAAAACATTACCACAGGACTGAAATTCTGCAGTTTTTAGTTTCAGGGGAGAAAAGTGCATTTTCTAGGATCCATTATTTGATATCACTGTTTGATATTAGCATGTGAGTATCACATTTAGCATGACAGAAGTGATTGCTCAGTGTAATAGTGTTTCCTCCTGAGTCATCCGAGGATTTGCAGGCTGCAGCCCTGGGGCGCAGGACCACAGACTGCCTGGCTCAGCAGCGACCTATGGCCCCTTGCTTGAGCTGGGGCTCTCTGGATTGCTAACCTCCCCACCATCTATCAGTGAACACTAATTTAATGACATACCTTAAGATTTCATTGATGCTGCCTTTTGAGTTTAAAGCTGGTCAAGAATTTCAGATGTACACAAAAGCATGGTTGTTTGAGCAATACTTTAACAACCCACAGTGATCTAATAGAAAGATAATTTCATGGAAAAAAAAAAACTGTTTTAATATTATAGTAAAGAAATTACCATATCAACAAGGACCTGTGTCTAAGGTATTTGCTGGGCAGTTAACAGTCTGGCTACATCATTAACTAGGTTTTCCAGCTGGTCATAAATCCAGTAAAATGCTGATAAATCCACAGAGTTATGATTGCCGCTTTTTCCCAGGAAATATCTTTATCTAATTTTCAATATAAATAGTAGAATTGAAAAATATCTGAAGACTTTGTCCTTACATGCTTTGCTTCATATTTATGTCTTCTTGTGGTTTGAAACATAAGGTGGACCTTGAATTGCCTCACTTTCTATGAGAATTTGAGGTGACTAAGAGTAAAAATTCTTTTCCCTGGAGACTATACAGCTCCATAAACTCCTTCAGTAAATATTATTTCACATTTTAATGGATATTTAGAATCCTCAAATCTATCTGGCAGCTTATCAGTTGCACTACAAGACCTAAGAACTGAGACATTATACATCTAAATGTACAGATTGGCTATTAATGAATGTGAAATTGTTCATTTTGTAGTTACCAGTAGTTACACATGTAAGGTCCAATCATAGTGCAGAGAATTTTGTAAGCAAGGGCTAAAACTAAAGTCTGCTTTTTGACTGGCGGAGATTTTTCTGTCACTGCAGACCAGATAATAAAGCCATCGATTACTTGAAAGTCTAGCAGAACACTAAAGAATTCCCCAGTGTTACAGAATCAGGAGATATTGAAAATACAGCAGAACACCTATGCAAATAAAATGAATATGTGTTTATATCTCATTTGGGATAAACTGTTTAGTTTGGTCTATGTAATTTTCAAAAAGCACATAAGTGTTGGCCAAGATGGCAAATAAAATCAAAACAGGCAGAACTTTCACAACTAAGACGTGTTTAAAGAACTAATACCAGGGAAAGAAGATGTTTTCTGTAAGCAAGAAAAGCATTTATTTTATTTAGAAATAAAGTCTTGGCTACCAGACATGCCTTCTCCTTTCTGTCTTATCCTACTTTTTTCTTTCCTCTGTACATGCTGCAGCTCCTTTATACACAGGTAACCTGTCTTTTCACTTCTTTGCAAGATAGTTAATGTAATTTAGGCTGTCATGCAAATAGTAATAGTTGAAGAATTACCCTAGCAGAGAAACAGATGAGTGATTTGATATCAACTCCCTCAGATTTCAGACAAAAAACAGCTTCAGGAAAACTACTATTAAAATTAGTGACATGAACATTTCTTCTTCACTTTACTTTTTTGTTGTTGTTGTTATTATTCTACCACATTTCCATAAAGTTTATATAGTTTCTTTTTCTTTTTACTTTTTTTCTGGTTTTTAAGGAAAAACTCTAGTCTGCTACTGAATAGCACATACCAACTCAAATATTCACAGAGGGTATGTACACAGCTTTAAGAGTATTCATGATAATGCATTTGCAGAAAATGCCACAGTTATTTGACTTAAATGTCATTTAAAAGAAGGACAAAGGTCACATCATAGTTAGAGTGTCTCTTGTAGCTTTTCTTTTAAACCATCAACTTAGTTTCTCAGGCGTCTGTCTTTATGCTATTACAGGAGGTGCTGAATACAGATGAGACTAAACTATTTTTAGATGATGAGTAAACCTGTGCAAAAATCATTTATTTTCCGCTATAGGCTTTTATGGAAACTTGTGGCTTCTTATTTATTTGATCTCACATACTCTGTGTTATACTTTGGTTTTTAAATTCAGATGAATCCAAAAATTGAAAGCAGAACTCATCTGCCAGTACTATGGTGCCCTTTTAGACAGGCTGTGAGAAAGAGGCAGTTATAACACACTTCAGTATTTGAACACAAAAACAAAGTCTAGGTCTGGTTCACTATAAAATTTTGTCAAGGTTTATCACAAGCCTAATTCAGATTTATAAAGTTTAGCTGCAGGACACATTGACCACTGGGCTCAAGATCCAGTCTTTGACCTTTTTTTGCTTACCTTAAAATGCACAGAGCTTTGAACAACCTTAAAATTCAAAATAAAAATTCTACATGATTTAATTTTAAAAAGAGCTAACAGAAATCATATTTTGCAGTTTTTAAGAGTAACCAAATAACCAGCAGAATACAACTGACATTTAGGGAGGAGAGCCATGTGACTTAACAAATGAATGATAAAAATGTCATTCTTGTAGAATCCTGAAGATTTCCTTAATGCTCTACAATTTTCTTTGTCACTCTCTCCTCTTTTTGTGAGATCTGTTATCTTCTGTCTTAAGCCTGTAAGTTCTTTGAGGAAAGGACTTGCTTTTTTGTTATTTTATCACTACAGCACTTAGTATAAAACTTTTAGTGTTAAGAGAGCCTTTAGCTTTTGTACCAAACAGCTTCACCTCAGGAAATACACAGCACGCTGTGTATCTGTGTATCTGCAGTATGCTGCAGATATAAAAGGTCAGTGAAAAGCATTTCAACTTGAAAAGTATTACCTGTTTTCCTATAGGTTTCTTACACCTAACAGAGGTGTGGGAGAACCTGTATGCCTGTCTTCTGTAGCTGGCTATCTGCTTGATTCCATTGGTGCTACATTAAATTCAAGCTCACCGATCAAACCTAGCAAAAATCCTGAAGTAGTACAGTTATTCTGCCTGGCTTCTTTAAGTAGGGCTTTTAGCTGAATGCAGTATTCGTCTTCTAGACACCACAGCCCCTCTTTGTCTTCAGCCTCAGGTGAAGTACTTATTGATTTTTTTCATGTACGGTTACAAGTGGATCAACTCCAGCTAGACTAATGTCTTTTCATTTCTCCTCCAGTACTACCTCCTCAGACCTGCATGGATTAAATGCATGCTGCAGCAGCAGCTTTGAAAAACACTGACAATTGTGTTTGTTTGGAGTCATAACACACTTTGCGTGTCTCGGGACAAGTTCAGGGGCAGGTGCTGACAGTCCCAAATACCCCCTGGAAATCATTCTTAGCTCTAGAGAAATATTTTTAACAGTAGCCTCTAGGTCTCAGTAAACCAGAACAGAATGTCACTCTATGGCACTCATTCAGCACAGGGCAAGCTGAAGAGCAGCAGCAGTTATTAAGTATAATTTTCAGGGTAACCTGCATTTGCCAGGTCAGTGCCCCAACAAGTGAATAACAGTTCAGAAGTAAATCAGAAGTAAATATTTTTGTCGAAAAGCTGAGCTCAGGCCAGCTTTCTTCGCTATAGTAGATATTCTCATTCAAGAGGATAATGCAATTTTACTTGGGAGGATGCTCAGAACAAAGATTCTTCTTTAACAGAACTGCATGTGAATTTTTGAGAGTTCAATATTTTGTCTCAGTTCCATTCCTGATGACCAACAAATTATCGTAGTGAATACATGCTGTCTGTAGCATAGTACCTGGTATATCCTAATGAAAGCACCCAGGTCAGTCAAGTATATACAAAACTTTTGCAAATTATAGAGATAATTATCCCAGGAAAAAGACCAATAATATCACATTTTTTCGTAGAAAATATACTGAGTTTGCAGAAACTTCTGTGCTCCTGAGCAGTCAAGAAATATAAAAGTGTAAGACCATGAACATAATCATTCAGTGTTCAGAAAGAC
Source organism: Eudromia elegans (assembly GCA_003342815.1). NCBI lineage: Eukaryota > Metazoa > Chordata > Aves > Tinamiformes > Tinamidae > Eudromia > Eudromia elegans. The sequence continues at coordinate 6,121,575 of PTEX01000015.1, read as the reverse complement.
AAGGTCAGAATCACATACACTCTTCAGAAACTACATAATTTATCTCAGCTTGTAAAGTTGCACCAGTCATCTACTTCATTTATCTTGTTGTAAATTCTTTCCGCTCAACAAACACTGGCATATGGAGTCCAACAAAAAATGTAGAAATTCTAGACTAATAAAAATCTATGAATCTGTATTATTTAAAAAAAAAAGATAAAAAATTAAAAAATAATTTTAAAAAAAAAATTATAAGTAATCCTTTAGCTTATCATTTGAAAGTGTGCACATAATGTGTCATGTTGACCTTAGTCTTTCAGCATTTATTCTTTGCATAGAGAAAACATTCTTCTAAGACAAGAGGATTGAGCCCATTTCTCTTTTGCATGACTTAGCAGTTCTGTTGCTTGTAAAAAAAAAATTCAGGGAAATCACCCCCAATAAAGTGTAACTCTTCTGTAACAAGAGTTAATAAGAATAAATAGTATTGTTATATCTGTCATTTACAAGCATACGTATTTGAAATTCTGGTCTTCTTCTGCATTTTGATTGCCTGTGATATATCTAAGTAAAAAAACCCATCTGCTGAAGCCTCTGGATCCTGAGTCTAACCGCAGATAACCATGGTTACAATGCCAAGTGCTAAGCATGAAATTGCAGGCTTTAGATGCTGCAAAGATGATATATTGGCTCTCTGGCATACACAGACACATCTGCACCAAAGCCCATATTTGTGTGCTAAGAACAGACTGTTTACAAGATAAGGTGACTGACATTTTTAATTACAGATGCATACCTCTTGATAAAAGAAGATTATTATTTGCATAACCTGATTACTTCCTAGAATATTATACAGTGCTAGAGCTAGTAAAAAGGCTTTAATATCTCTGAGACCAAGAGAGGTTTTTACTTTTTTATCATTTTTACGGAAGACATGCAATATAATTTGTTTCAAGTGAGATCTCTCCCATGCTCTCTACAGATAGATAATTTTGCGTGTACTGAATGCATACATTCATACATACATACCCACACGCTGGGAAAGAAGTGTGAGACATACTGAAAGTTGAGACTTGAAGCAGAAAGGATTTTCTTGACCTACAAGAAAACAACTGTCACTGTCGTGTGATAATTTAACATAGTTTTGTTATCCAGTTACTTTTAAATTAACCCTGTGGAAGTGACAATCAAAAGAAAAGAAAGGAGTACAGAAGTAAGACCGGTTCTTTTTTCCTAGTTCTTTCCTGCAGCTTTTTGCTAATGAGATACACAGTGAAATTATATCACTCATGAATTATTTAACAACATGCCCTCTGGAATTTCTACAGCTTGAGCTTAGATGACTCATAAGCTTGAAATCAGGGCAGCTCTAGGCAGTTTAGATTTGAGAACATACAGCAACAGTGCACATGTTTTTCTATTTCTTATTTTCAATAACTGGATTTTTTTTTTAACTTGAACTATTGGTGAAAATAAATGTGTTCTTGATAATGAGAGTTGTAGAAAAAGTGATCTAGATGATTTTTCATCTTCAAATATAGTGTTCAGGTAAAATCATGAAAGAAAGATGCAGAAATTTCACACTAGCAAAATGGTTTTGCCTAAATGAGTGTCCAGTTAGATACGAGAAAAAATGCTCAAAAACATAACAATGTCCAATATATATGTAATTTTGTTTAAGGAGTTTCAGAAGTTCATTCATTAGCCCATATCATCCAAACTGTAGACATAGGTCACCATAATGCTATTAGCCTTCAACAAACAAGCAGCAGTGGGTCTGCTTTTTCCTGTTGTTTGCTTTTTAGGTGAATTCTTTGGGGCAAGTTGTTTGCATTATCAACTAAACTGACTATGAAGGTCAGAATCTGAAGAATCTCTGCCTCCTAATCACGCCTCAGATGATTCATCCAGAAGCAGAACAGCATCCTGATAATTAACAACACTGAAGACAGAAAAATAGTCCCAAAAATAAGCAGTATAGTTTTCCCTTGTTCAGTTTAGTGTGCAGAGAACATTTTTAGGACCACACTTTCCTACCACAAAGTGACCTGCAAAAAGATGGATGATAAGGGGATTTTCTTGTTGGTGCTTAGACCATTGTGAAACACTCCTCAAAAAATTGTCCAGATGAAGGTACTAATAACTGCAGAGGGAAAGATGGGACCTGCTGGGAATAGCTTCTTTCCACCATCTGAGGCCCATCAGAAGACTAATGTGAACGGTAGAAGTGTGCAGCCTGATTTCTTGCATTAACTAGGGCTCATGTTCATTGGGAGCTGTAGAAGGCAGCAATAAAATTACTATGAACCATTCTGATAGTTTGGTCATCCTTCTGCTCAGCTGAGACTGAGGCTATGTCTTTTGACTGTGCTCTGAATATGAGCTGAAGTGGTTATAATAAATGTTATAATAGACAGAATATGTCTGTTTCCACTACTGGCAAGCATATGCAAAATCATACCCACTCAGCACCACCTTTTGCAACATCAGATACTGAGTAAGGTCCTGTGGTTTCAGGCAACTGACACAATGTGAAACCTATTTGATCAGTAGAGGAAGCCAATTACATAGGTGAAGATCAGATGTTGGCCTGAAGACACTTCAGAAATTGCTCACTTGCCAGACTAATGTCAGTAGCTGCAATATTATACAGAAAAGAAAAAGTTGCTTCTGAAATAACTAAGAGTAAAATCAAACACATCTTCTTCCTTTAAAGACAACCCTGTTGTAAAAAGGATGGCAAAGTAGCTACAGAAAACCACTATAATTGGTAGGTTGTACTGCAAGGACCCCATGATGTGTGCAAGTGCAAGCTGGACACACAGTTCTGCAGAAATTTTCAAAGGTATGACACACAGCAATCCTCAACTTGGAAGACCTGAAAGCACACATGCAGAACTTTTTTTTGGAGATATTTTTATCCCTTCAGAATAAAAGATTCCAAGAACATAAGCCTTTTTTTAGTCATCTCAATTATTTCATGTTCATTTGCTACAAGACGGGCATCACACTGTAACTGACGTCTACTTGATCAGCCAAAGAGGTTATAATGCCAAAGCTGATTTAGTGGGGGGCAGAAGGGAGTTGTGGCCAGGGAGAGGATAGTGTGACCCAGAAAGTCCCTTTTAGTTCTGTGCTCATTTGATGTAATGATATAATATTAAAATACAGCTTATTTTCCCTGACAGAGTTAATTAAATCCGTTATCTTCTTAATCTCCCATCACTCTGGTATGCCAGTACTGACTTTATTATAACGAAACCGAAGGGACTATATCCTGCCTTTGTTTGCACAGAGTAACCCATTCTTTATACGTGTTCTGACAGTTTTTGTTGTTGTTGTTGCTTGTTTGTTTGTTTTTCTGGTAGATGGTTCTGTCAAAGTTTATCCATGCAGCTGTACATCTGTACAGGGTCCAGCTCTCTGACTGAATTGCCATTGCCTTGAAGCACTTCTGCAATGTAAACAAAGCACCATCATTCTTCCTATTGAAGGCCAATGAATTACAAAAACAAAATCAATACGACAAACAAAGAGGTGGCAGAGGAGAGTAGAACCACAAAGATATATGTAAATAACTGACAGACTTTTAAATCTCAGTGAGATTCTTTCTTGTGAGCCACTGAAGCTGTGGGTATATACACCCCTGAATAACTGAAGGCTATGGACTCCAGAGCACTAGGAATCCCAGAGTACTAGCAAATAAAGAAGAAATAATTAGAAAGAAATATGCAAGTTAGATTAAAAAAAAAAAAAAAAAAAAAAAAAAAAAAAAAAAAAAAAAAAAAAAAAAAAAAAAAAAAAAAAAAAAAAGCCGTGTTACACTAGGATGTCCTTATAGAGAGAAATACAGCACGTTTTCAGAATTTAAATAGATCCTTGGAAAGACCTGTTTTTCTTGTAGTAAATCACAAAATAGTAAAAGCTGTTTCTATCATCTCTGCTTCTGCACCCCTTGGTGAAGTCAGCAGCAGACCTGTGGCACAACTGAGTGGATATAAAGGTATCGAATTATTGCCTCATGTAGCTTTACTCCAACACCAAATACTGGCCAGGATTTACACTGCTCCACAACATTTCCCAGAGGCTAGAGTAGCACAGTGAGATCATAAAGCAGCATAAATGAGCTCCCTGTGTAATTCTCGCTAAGGAAGACACATTTCTGACAGAGGCAGACGTTGCGCCAGCTCCCCACCAAGAAGTACTGCCTTAGGTCTGCCGGATGCAAGCTGCAGGCAGGCAGCATTTGTTGCAGGCAGAGCATGCGTTAGAGCTACAGTCAAAAATGAACCTATCATTTCCTTCAGTCCAACTGCTGTATCCATAGTGTCCATTCTGGTCATTCAGAAACGTCACTTTCACGTCACAGGCTTCACGTGTGAATTCCAGATCTCTTCTCCCAGGCTCTGCATGACACTGCTCCTGTCTCCTTCTTATTCTGGGTGCTCTTGCAGAATTGTAGGAGTTGCAGAATCTGCTCCTTTTACAAGCTCAGAGGTTTGTGACTTACTTCCTTCACATGCAAGGATAAATTGCACAGATCAGTCCTGAAAGAAAATAGAGATTTGCTAGTATTACATAGCAGATATGAAGATGTATATCTACTTTCTCGATGTGGCAGAGAATGCCCCTGGCTAAAGGTAACATAAGCCCTTTTGTCACCCCTTTCAGACAGCACCTACTTTGGCTGTATCCGCTGATTCTATAGAGAGGAGAGGGAGAGGACACTGGAAAGAATTTAAGGTGATTTTTTTGCAGTAAATAACATGAATTTTAGGAAGAAAACTACACTTCTCCTAAAAAAAATTGGACATTTTTCTTTTTTTAACTATGTCACAGGACTACCGGTGTGTATTTCCTTGCTCTTTTTCCTTCTTTCCTCCTTACTCCCTCCTTAAAATTCAACTGATATTTCAAACAATATGTGTTATTGGAATTTTCTTTGCACCAGTTTTCATTCATGGAACATATTGTCCACATTGGTGGACAATACATAACAAAATTATAGTGCCTGCCATCTTCAAAAGCTTTTCATTCTCTATAAGCTTTTAAGAAAAAAGGGCCAAAAGATACCCCAAAAAATAAGACATCTATTGTCAACATTGCCTCATGAAAATAGTCTCAAGGCAGCATCAGCCAAATTTTTCTAATAATGTTTTCAAAGGCATTGCAGGTAGGTAACATTTTAAGAACTGCTTTACCTGTATTTGTAGCCAAGTTTTTCAAACAATAGTCAGAATAAGAGAGATCAGAGAAATGCTTGTCTGATAACAGAACTAGTGGATGACAGTGGCAGATATCATTGACCAGGGAAAGGTAGGAGCTGACCTACCAGTACTGCCTGGGAGATAAGAGACGGGATGTGCATAAGCTATAAAGGCTTTTGAATTTCAGGATTCGTATCTTATCCACTACCTGATATCAAAGCATCTTCCTCCTTAGGTATGTATGCATTTATAGTGTTGTATCCATTTAATTTAGATCGGTAGCATCTTCACATACTATATAAATTATAAATAAGAATAAACTACCTGGCTGTTAAATTTTTACCACTCTAAGTGCATCAGGTAATATGAATAAGTATGTTTAAAGGTGCTTAATCCTGATCATATAGGAAATAAATAAATACCTAGAGTCATTTTCAGCTGAGAAGGCACCAACACTCTTAAAAGCAGTAAATTCAAGTCTGGCTTTCATGAACCAGAGGTGTGCTTCTTAAGCTGGTTTTCAGAAAAAAAGAATATATATATATGTGTGTATATATATATATATATATATATATATAAACCTCTCTTGATCCCAGTTGCATGTGGATGTCTGTGAAAAAAACAGCTGGGTAGAAAAGTAATTCTTCCTTTATCAGAGGAAGAAAATGCTGTTTTTCTCTAAGTACTCAATTATTATTCTCCATTTGTGAAGTGTTCTGCTGCAATTTGCTCTTCAGAAATACCCTTTGGGTTTTTTAACAACCACACCCCTGATTTCCACTTTTATGAAAATGACGCTTTATTGTTGTTTCTTTCTAATTATTCAAGGGCCATGTATTGCCACTGACTTTTCAACAAAGTTCAGAATTGATTTTAACAGAGAGCTTTTCTCTTTGATCAGTGGTTGGCAATGGCCAAGTGCCAGATATAGATTTTGGTAGGATGCAGCTGAGCTGATTTATTGCTTCCTTGTGGTCAGCTCCGCAATGTGAGATCAGGAGAAATAAGAAGGAATAAGAAAGGAAAACACTTCACAGACTCTACTGTTAAATCAGTTCATTCTGCAAGAAGCTTTTTTCTTATTAAATGTTCAAGACCTTTTTGAATAAATGGCTATGACAATCTGTTTTTCCTGCCTATGAAAAGGTGAGATTTCACTTGCCCTATCTGACAAACCTTATTTTGTTTGCATTGGATATATCCCCTTTTCTCTTCCACTAAGTATGCAAAAAATGTACGTTTTCCGTGAAAAGGATAGAGCTCTGTTCTATATATGATAATGGGTCAGAAAAGCACAGAAAAATATTGCTTCCAATACGTTCTGTCTTCATGCGCTACACCAGCTTGTTGAAGATTTACTACTCCAAGCAGAGAAACGATAGTCTATTAAGATGTAAATATTTTGCACTCTTAGAAAACAAAGAAACTACTAATAGTTACTTGGTTAAGCAGAAGTATTCCATGAAATATATCTGAACAAATTTTTACTGAATTTACGAAATTGTGAAAAAAAAAGGGGGGGGAAAGGGGGGGGGGAGGGGAAGAGAAAATGATTTTTCCCATCCCCACTTCACAAGAAGTACGGGCTTGTTCATCATAAAGTATAGTTCTGGGTTCAGTTATGGGATTGAGAGAGTTAGGGGTTCTTAGGATATTTTCTTTTTTTCCTTTTTAATGTACTCTAGCGGGCTTTACACATAACAGACATTGATTATAAACAAATCAAAAGACTTGATATTTTCATGGATTTCCATGGACCAATCAGTACAGTCTTTCAGATTTGTGATTCGTATCTATACGGTAATAGAATCTCTAATGTGTTAGGCAGATTGCCTTCCTCTGTTGTTACCACTCATTGTACATTAATGTCAACTAAGAGGGCAGTTTTCTTCATAGGACTGATAAAGCTTGTAACAGTTTAAAAAAAAAAAAAATTTTACTTCTTTTTATTTGTTGTGTTTTGAAGCCTTTTTCTGAGTAGTACCCAGCCAATAAATTGACTAAAATCTATTACCATAAGATTCAAGAAATGCGTGTTAATCAAATTATTACATAGTTAAACGCAAATTACCATATTGAATCAAAAGTTCTGGAGTTTCCCCTGGTAACTAATAAAAGGAGCTTTATCTGCTGGGAATGCAATTGAATTTAATTCACCACTTTCCTAGAGTTATTTATAACTTCAAGAGAATTCTTTATTTTTCAAAAAATTAGTCTATACAACATGCACTAAGAATTTTGAATGGTGCCATATTAGCAGTTCATTTCATAGTAACCTGATATTAAAATTTATTCTCATTTACAGTGATGTGAATCAGGAAAAAATCAGCTGTAGCTAAAATGAAATGACATACAAGGATGTATCATCAAGGACATTTTAGGTCTGCCTCAATATGTCAGACTGCCATAGGCTGCCTGTGACAGTTTGTGCCACAGACATAGACTATGACATAGTCATAGAGGTCTGCCACAATGCAGAGGTCTGCCAAAAGAGAGAAACCTCAAAGAGATTACCCAAGACTCTCTGACAGGAATATTTAGATAAATTCCTCTGGATTTTTATAATCCCCTATGTTCAAATAAATTCAGACTTTTATTAAAAGAGCTAGGAACTTTGTCTTCATTAGGGAAAAAAAAATGAAGCTGAGGAATTTATTGTCTTTGTTTTTGTTCATGGCAATCTATGTCAGAAATGACCAAAGCTGACTCTCACACCATCTAGACTATTCCAGCTAATCCATAGACTGTAAACATGAAACATTACATGCGGCCCAGTACAAAGTCTATATGAAAGTAAAATAAACTGAGGTTCACCAGCAGCACTTTTGCTGGTCTTCAAAATGAAAATAGCACTACCGTAATAAAAAGCTTGAAGGTAGACTATAAGGATTCACTTGGCATGTAGCTTTGGTTTGGCTATTCCTCCTTACCTGAATGCCTGCTCCCCACTTCATTCCGAAGTACATACACAGAGCAGCGACTTCTGTTGGTGGAAGCATGCTGGTCTTCTGAGGAGTATCCCATGGTACTTTATCCTGTGGTGCATGGATGCATTATGGGATTTTCTGTGAACATACTGCTTAAGTCCATAGCAAAGTCTCCTCTAAACACGAGAATGAAGTGATTTTCATCTTATGCCTTTTTATTTTTTTTTAGCACACAGGCAGCAGTGATCCATCCTGTACTCCTGACACTCATTGATTCATGCAAGATATGTAGCTGATTCAGTGTTGCCCATTCTGCTCTGTGCTAGTACATTCTGGCAGGTATGAGGGAAAGTCAAAAGGAAGAGCATGTTGCAGTGGACGTTTTGGAGGAATGCTGAAGGAAAATAATGTCACTGTGCAGGAGAGCTTGCAGGGGACAGGTTAGCATATATTTTTATAACTGCACAGAAATCTGTTCATTTGCAGAACTGCAGAGAGCAAAGAAGAGAATTATTCAAAAAGACTAAAGACCATTGCAGAAATTATCTGAAAAAAGACACTGTAGTAGATTGAAAGAACAGATAAATTGTCACAGCTGTGGATTCAACCTTCTGATTTGGGGAACCAAATCCAAACAAGCATTCTGATAAATACCATGCCTGATATTTATGCTTCCCTGTTACAAATATACCCGACCAGAGCTACTGCTGGCATAAATCAACTTGACTTCAATGGAGGAGTGGTAAACTGCAGCAAGTGAGGATATGGCCCTATGGAAATGCTGCCTGTCCCATCTGTGACGTTCTGTTGGTTCTGAGGTCAGTACCTCATTTCTCTTCTGTCCCTGGTACAATACTGCATTTGCTGCAATTGTGTTGCTTTGACTCTGCTGAACCTAGCACTATTATCCAACTAAGACAGACTTTCATTTACCACAAAGCACCCATTTTTCATAGGAGATCTCCAAAAGCTTTTATTTGCTCCATGCTCCAATTAATATTCTTCCAGTTTCCTCTTACAAGCAAGTTAGTCCCATTAAAGGAAGCAGAGGTCTAAGACCTGACCCTGCTCTATTCCCCGGCTGACACATCTTCATTTTCAAAAACATAGTCTCTAATTTCAAACAGCTGTTTATCCATTCCCGTGTCCTACCCTGTGACACTGCTTGAATAGGCAATGTCAAATGCTGTCATTTACTCTCACAATTTGTTCTGTACTAATCAGAAAAGGGATACGTGCAGGATTCAGCCTGCCAATAAATAGAAGAGCAAAGAAAACCACATACAGAACTAATGAATAATGATATAGCGAAGAGCACACTTACTCCTCAGGCTACACTGACATCATAGATGATGATTTTGAGCACAGAAGCCAGTGAGAAGAAGCAGGAAGACAAAACACCTCAATAAATATAAATACAGCTAAAAGCACGGGAACAAATTAGTACTAACAAAGGAACTGACAATGAATACTGAAAAAGAAACTGATAATATATCATTCATCTCAGAATAAGTGTCACTACTGCCTCCTCTTGGAGTGTACTTTAATGCTGAATAAAGAAAAACTTTTAATATTTCACGTAGGAGCTCTGAAGCACTCCATCATGCATCTACATCCCCCACATTCTGCAGACTTTTGCCTCACGACTGTATCTAACTATAGATCCCTGGAGTTAGAACACAACACAATGAAGATCCCCTTGTAGTAACAGACTTAGCGCTGGAGAGGTTCGTGTATTCCTGCTCTGAAATTCTGAATTCTTCTCTTTTGTGTTAGGGATAGGAGACATAAACAAGCAACAAAGCATGGCTAGGGGACTGGTGCTGGCAAAACCGAAAGGGCAACTTTTTCAGTGGTTTGGGAAAGAGCTCCATCCTGTTTGCAGACCTACAGTGGACCTGATGCACTTCTTATAAGCTAGAATACTGGTAACAGAACTTGGCGACAGAGATCTCTGCTCCACCAAATATTCAGAACAGGCTGTCCTTGGCATGCTGTAAGCAGTTCCATTAACCCTAAAACATCTCCCCACTCTGAAGCACCAAGCACTGGACACACCAGTGCCTGTTTGCAAGCTTGGAGCGCTCAGCAACAGGTTTGGCTTTAAAAACAGAAACTAAATCTTTTCTGTGAACCAAGTGGTTTGTGAATGACCTTGATATAAACCAAGGTCCAAACCAATATTATTCTAATAGGCCATTGTTTAGTATTTTATTGACAAATGTGACTGGTGTTTAAGATTTTTCAATGATGTAAGAGGGAAATATGTTGAAATTCCACTAATGTTGCAAATTTGCAAATATTTCTCAAAAATCCTGAACACTCCATGGTAGGCACACTAACTTTGTAGTATCAGTTATGGAAGCTAATTCTATGTGTGATATATTTCCTTATAATCCTTATGGCTCCAACAATTATGAGATGTTTTATTTCTCTGTAATTCATTGTCTGTCTACGCCTGCATCTTTACAAAGCCAAGCACTATAAATTCATTAGATATTTGTCATTGATCCTGTCCTAGCTTATGAACTTTAACACCTGCTGGAGAATATAATAAATCTGGGCCCAGTTTTAGCATGAATAAGAAACATGAATGTATTTGCCATTTCAAAAACCATAGATTTTCATATTCTTTTTTAAAAAATTATTTCCTCCTAAAGGAAGTGTTTTGAATATTCATTCATTGCCTATACCCACAATATTCACAAGCAGAGCTGTTCAAAATCTACTGAAAAAAAAAAAAGTGGAACAATAAAACCTAAGCTGATGTTATTATGCTAATAGTCTTATCCAGGAAACAAAGATATCAGAATTGGAAAAAGAGGATATTTCATTTTTGACAAATATATTTGTGTGCATTTTTAAAAGAAAACAAGAATTGAGCAGGTAAGTAGATAGACCTCAAGCAATTGTGTGTATATATATATATATATGTTTCTGAACAGCCAGTGAACCATCTATTATTTGCACAATTCTACTCATGAATAGAGAGCGCCACAGCTTCCTTCCTCTTTTATTCCTTCTTTCCTTCAAAATGCATGAGGTAAGATATCTTTGGGGTGTGTCTGCTTATCTTCATTTCGGTATCAAAATAAGTATGTCTGATATTAAAGTACCTGTTGCTTTTCATGTTGCTGGATACTGAGGGTATTTTTATACTGAGGACTTTAAGCAGACACTGCTGCTTGAGACAAGGAGACTGACAAGAATATAAGATACTTTCATTTGTGTTATGCAGACTAGGGATAATTTTCAAAAATACCATATAGCCTTTATGAAACTCATAACAAATATATTTTGAAAACAGATGTGATAGCTATATTGTCCGTGTGAGACACAAGTCAAACCTACCAAACAAACATGAAGGCAACGTGAACACAGTTTTGCTCTACTGAGAGCAAATGCTCAAGGCTCACTGTTGGTAAAAGCATTGCGCCTCGAGCCTGTATTTATCAGTTTTTTAATTTCTTAATCTCTGAAGTGTTCAACATTTCAGAACAAGATGGTCACTAATTTAGATTTCATGGAATTTCACAAGCATTTAAAGATTGATCAGGCAGTCTCTTGAGAGACTCTGCAGCTCAGCAAAGGTGCAGCAAGGACCAGAGCCAAACAATTTGCTAAATGCTGTGCTTATTCCATAAAAGTGAAATGCCCAAAATCACCTGAATTATCTTAATACCTCATTCAAGTGGTCAACTGTTAGAAAGTAACTGCTATATAGTATCATCCAGAGATAAGGCACTATTTGCTTTGTGTTATTTGAGATAGTTTACTGAGTAGTTAATTTACGTTTTGATAATATGATCGTGCATTCAATATATTCAAATGAATTTCCAGCACCAAATATTAAGGTGTTATATGCAATTATCCCAGCAATGTCAAATACTTTGTATAGCTGGTAATCTCTTGATTCTGAAATAGAATACTGAAAGGCAACTATAGCTGTTTCTATAGACAAAATAAGTCCTGCCACACAAGTAATTATGGCTTTCTTCTCCTTCTTCTTTTTATTCTTAATTTTTTTTTCTGTCAGGTACATCTTTGTCCTCAGATTTTTGCTTTCATATACCTGGTAAAATCTCTCCATTCACAAAATATGGTATAGGAAGCCATATATATATACATGTATATGTAGATATGTATATTTCTATTTAGCACATGGAAGAACAACATTTTTAACATTCTTGCAATTTTAACATTCTGGCAAAATACATGAACTTCAAGCATGAAGTATCAAGTGCTTGGAGTCAAGTATTCTCATTCTATACTCAGGACAACACAGATAGCAAATATCTGATAACACGTGAAGGAAATAATAATGAGGAAATCCAAAGAATTTATGAGTAGCTTCTTGACATTCAGTTAGCCAAAAGATAAGTTGAATGTTTATATTCCCTCATACTTAATATCTATTCTATGACTTTCAGCTCAAAGAGTTAGAGGGCAATCTGAGGCTTACTACCTAAGAAGAATAAAATTCAAAAGATATCTGGGCTGCCTGATGCTTTTAGGTTTCCTGCATTTTGAGTGATTTCCATCTGTCGTGTGAATCTGGATGTTCTCACCTCGCCCTCAGGTCAGCACTGAGTTTTCAGATGTGCTTTGTTTGCTTCCTATAGAAAATCTTTTCAAATCCATGTCAGAACTTTGGTAAAAAGCTTGTAAAAGGTTACTAGGTTAAACAGGTATTCCAAATTACTTACTCAGAAGGAGAATCTCAAGTGAAGGAAATTTTCAATAAGAAATGGTTATGAACACAGTTAAAATGAAAATGAAATGAACAAACAAAAGAAAAAGCAATTTTAAATGGTCAATTAATTAGTAAAGTCAGAAGGATTTTCTGAGTACTAAACAATATCTGCTCTCAGTGTTTAGTTAAATATGCCAGGGTAACAGAACATTTTCTCTACACTCAGCCAAAGTCCAGGTGGCATTTGTGGGCTGTTTACAGCAGAAAAAAAAGGTAACTAATCTAGTAAGGATGGGTCATTCGAACCTTTAGATAACTAAAGCAGAAGAGTGGGGGAGTCTTCAATCAAATACAAATCAGGGAAGCTAAACAGAATACTAAAGGAAGTTCCCTCTAAAAGGTTTATCCTAGTTGAAGCAGTCTGGATATAAGTTCGGCAGAAAGAGGCTGAAGATTGTCTTCTCATTCCCTAGGGTTAATTTTGTTCTGGACAGCCTTACAATCCTGTTTGTGAATCTTTGTCTAGAACCAAGGCAAAGCTGCACTGTGTACAGACAGAGAAACAAGTGTGTATAAGGCACATATGAGCCTGCTGACTCTCCACCAAATCTCCTTCCTGATCAGAACTGAACCCAAAAAATGATATTATTATCTGCACCCTTTTCAGAGGCCTGGCCATCCTTGTAACTTATATGTGGAAGTCTGTCTATGATGCTGGGTGCCAATCACCCAGACAGGAAAGAAACGCTGAGGAACCATCCTAGCTATGAAAGATACAGGGACTATCAAATGCCCTGTCTGCAATCTAGCATCCAGGGGACAGTCAGCTGCACCAATTATAGTATAGTAAAATAGGCAGACACACCGATTACTGTAGAAGAAAGAACCTGTAACGGAACTTTGCAGACTGCAGTAGACATTCAGGAGAGGTAGAATTCAACATATTGGCAAAGCTAAAAGATAGAACAAGAGGCAACAAAATGTTCATGCAGTTGCCACAAGCCCATGCCAGTGGCTGATAAGGAGGATGAGGCTGAGCACAACCCTCTTTAAATAGGTAGTTGAAAGTGAAATAGGCACAGTGACCTATCCTGAACAAGTTACTGCCAGATAGCTCCCAGATGAACGAAGTTAATAAAGTTTTAGTCTAATTAAACTGCATCCCCTGTGCTTCGTCATTTTTTTTGCACATCTAGCACAATGAATAATTTAAAATGAAAATGCAAAACAGAGCTGTTTTACTAGCCTTTCAATCCTTTCCTAAATTAGTAGCACCAATAGCTCTTTTATTTCTCTTTATTTCCCTTCTAGCACAGTTTTTAAGTACATTTGTTGTCTCCAGGTAGGTTTGCAGTTGACAGCCAAATGGGACTGCCATTTCAGCTAATACAGTGTTAGTACCTCTTCCTAGCAGTCCATCTTTCCTTATGTGTAGTCACTATCATGATCACCAGGGATCTTATTTGAATGAACGCCATTTCACTATATAAATCAAGCTATATTTATGCACGTTGATTTTGTATCTTGTGTAGAATTCCCACCACTCATTTTATGTGCTTCTCTTTCCAAGGGGACATCCAGATGCACTAAATGAGTATAAGAGTCATCCATCTTGCTGAAAATGCAGTTTAGAGAAGAAGATATTTAAGCAGACTGTAAATAGAAATCACATTTTTATCTCCAGAACATGTACAATGCAGATAACAGCAATGAAAACTTCATCTCCACAGAGAGCTGAGACAGAAAGTTTAGTGTCTATGAAGTTGTTTTTAACCTGTGGCCCAGAGGCCTCTACCAGACTGTGAACTATTTTTAATGAGTCTGCAAAGGGTAAACAAACTTAAGAGAAAAATCTTCTTTTTCAGGATGCTGCAATTTAGTCCACAAATCTGTGCTGCTTCTGGAAAATGCAAAATGCTTATGGATCTGCCAATGCAAATGCAAATGAAAAAAAAGAAAAAAAAAGACACTTGTGTCAGTGTAGTCAGTGACTTGGCTACTGTGATGATCAAGAAATGTTGTACTGGTGCCAGATTTTGAAGCATGGATCCACTGATCCAGTTCATCGACAGCACAAAATTATCATTGAATTAATAGAATCATTGTCATTGTTTCTAGTCATTATCAAAATGAGATAGAAGAAATAACATTATCTTCATCTCTACTGATGGGAAAAGGTAACATAGAAAGAGTGTAATCAGAACTGTGAATTAGGACTTGATTTTTTAAAGCAATTTTGTATTATATAGGATGTTCAAACTTCTGTTCAGATTGCTTTCAATTACACTGGAGACCTTCAGTACTTGTGCAGATCAGCCCTTGGGATATCAAGTCCAGAAATCAAAGACTTAGTAAATGAAAAGCTTGTTTTTAACCACAAAATTAATTGAAGGTGTTAATTGACAGAATTGTAAGTAAAAATCCAAATTTTCATAGCAGCATTCAACTGATTTAACCAACCTATCAATCCTTCTATTCATGTAGTGTGTTTTACCACAGCTAAATGAGCCTAAGAAGTTAAGGTGCTCAATGGCCATATGACTGCACATTAGACTACTGAATAACACTCAGATAATGAATAAAGAGTCTTTAGCGGGCTTGCTTATCATGGACCCATCATTGTGTAAACCTGGCATTGAAGTTACTTGAAATATTTTGTAAGAGTTTTCTTTTTAATAAAATCTCTCATTACTGTAATCTATCTGTGAAGAGCTTTTGGAAGATCCTCCTTTTTCCTGCTTGATTATCTTACAGAAAAAGAACTCTTTTTTTAGAGGGGGGGAAGTATTGAATTGAATCCTGTTATTTCAGAATCCAGTGCAAGACAAACAAAAACAGAAGGGGAGAGAAAAGAGAAAATAATATGTTTTCAATTGGAGCTGCAGATTCCTATATGCAAACTCACTAACGAAAGACAAACATATCACACGGCCGTATCAACTTCTTCAAGATCTGGCAGATACAAGAGTCAGGTGCTTTAAGATGTTGCTGTTAGCTGCCCTTCTCGTCACGGATCACAGTAGTGTTGCAAATGATGAAATACTAGCTGGTTAAACCAGTCGCTTTATTTAAATGGTATGCAAGAGAAAAATAGAACAGAAAATATGAGAATGACCCTAGAAAGGCACAGGAGGCATGAGACAAGTGAAAACAAAAACCAAATATCTTTGGAGCTGTTGTTCATAATTAAGTCTAGTTAAAATCTTACTACTGAAATAGAGCAAATTTTAGCCCATCTTCATTTTAAATACCATCTTCAATACTACCTCATTCTCTGGGTGATATTAGGAAGGATAGTTTGAACTAATTACTTTTACTGTCATTTTTTAAATCACTTTTTTTACATGAGTCGGTATATATCACAGAAAATTTGGATTACAAGCTTCTGCCCAGTTTGTCCTCAGATTGTTTTCAGCTTCTGCAAAGAAAACACACAGATAAATCAGGTCCTACGAAATGTCTTTAAATAGAAGTGATGATTTTCACAGAGAACACTCCTGCTTAGTGGATGACAGTGGATGCCATGAAAAAGAGTAGTATGTGGTCATGCAGTGGACTCCCATAAAACTTCGCTTATGTTGTGTCTCAGGAGTCATGATCCTGGCCCATTTCTATGGCTGATGAGTACCCCTGGATGCCTCACACCATTTCTGTCCCTAGATCTTTACCCAAGCAGCCTGACTCTGTCAGTTGCCTGTTCCAAAATAGATGGTCAGTGCTACTCATCACCGACCTCTGCGTGACCTGTCACATTTTTCCCTTCACTTTCCTTGGTCCATCTAAACACACTACTTGGCCCTTTTTTTACTGACAGCCCAAGATTGCTTCATGTTACAAAAACTGAGTCTCTGCCTTCAGGTCCTGGTCTTAGCATGCTTTCCCAGCCCTACTTGCCTAACCTCAGACATGGAACTCATATTTTGCAGTCTCTTGCCTCTTCCTCTTGTTCTTCCTAGGGAAAAAAAAAAAAAAAAAAAAAAAGTATTTGAGTATTTCAAATAAAAGCTTCTGAATTGTATGGCCAAAACAATTTATTTTCCCCTTGCATCATTCTTAGAAATGCCTGGAACGTTCTGATGCAAAGATTCAGCTGGAGGCAGAAACTGGCAAGGAAAAATTCATCACAAACTGCTAGAGTCTGACAGACTCATAAGTAACTGAAAAAAAAGGCCTGTATCAAGAAGAATGTCTGGCAAATTCAGCAACGCTGCTTAGTTTTGTATAAAATAAGAATGTTCTTCACAACCAAAAAAAAAAAATATATGTTAAAAGGGAAGTAACAAATCCTAAAAATGCTGGTCTAAATATTGGAGGAGAATAGGAGTTACTGTAAGTGAATATGCAACATCAATTTTCCAACTCTATATTTACTAAAGTAAAAAATCCCTAGCTCCACAGTGATGTGATGCAGCTACCCACAAACTTTAAACTGGGATCTGTGAGTATTTTCTAATATAGATGATCTGGGGTCGTCAGAGAGGGGAAGTTGTAATGTGGGTGTCAGGCACAGCCCAGTACCCACCTCTAGATGTGTCCTGACACTGGATCAGGGCATGACTCTGCATGCACCAACCTCTTCCCCCACATCCCTGCTGTTCTTGGAAGGAAGGGCAGAAGTGGGGGGTTTATGGTGCATACCAGCACATCCTTCAACATGAACAGCAGAGGGGCCACATACTAGCATGTGCATGTATGTCTGCTCTTCAGAACGCATGAAACCTCTTTCTAGCAGTTTCTAGCCAGAATCTAGCTGTTTCCTCTAAATTGGCCCAAGTTTCACTACTCATTATTGTGAATTAATTATAGGGATGAGTGGCTACGGGGAAGAGCAGAACAGTCACAAGTGAATGACCAGGAGATTAGTGGTGTAATGTGGCACATTTCTACCCGTTTAGCTGCGATCCAAGGCCCATTTTGTCGTAACCCAACTGTGTAACCCTGAGTCTGATTTCTGAGGAAATTGTTGTGAGGAAGAGCTGTCAGGAAATATGCAGGGTGCTGCTGTACAAGATAAGAAAGGTAAAACAGCAAAGAGAGGTAAGATCATCGAGGCAGGGATCATTAGCAGCTGTGCAATGACCTGAGAGCAATCCCTCCTTTGGGGATTTTGATGACAGGGCCCAGGGCCAGCTCAGAGCCAGCACAGCCAAGGGCTGTCCCTGTGCACTAGCCAAGAAATAACTACTTCATATTCATAAACTGCATGTTTTCTGCTGGTGGAGATCCTTTGTGAAACGTGCCTAAGAGAAGTGGCCAAGAGGATGGCTTATAGCATGAGTGTGAAGGCACTTATGCAAACAATAATTCAGAAACCTAGGAAATACTTCCTTTTGAAATATTTTAATAGCTCCAGTAAAACTTAAAATATTACTAGGACAGAATTTTATGGACTTTTTTTTCCTAACACCACATATTAGCTTGGTTTTTGAGAAATGGCATTCTGGAAATAATTTTAAAAAAATTTAAAAAAAAAGAACTTTACAAACTTGCATTGTGGTTTGAATTGACAGAAAGAGAAAGAACATAATGCAATGCAGAGGTCCAGAGAAATGCAGAGCTAATAAACTCAACCACAGAATGATGCTTCCAAGTTAAAATTAACCAACACAGTTCAGAACACGCAAAGCAGTAGCAAGGTTCAACAGTGTATAATCATTTTAGGTTTGATTGTGCATTCTGTGCACACCCATTTGTATAGAAGACATTAGGCCTTTTAGTGCATACAGAGATTGGGATTAGGTCTTCTACAAACTCCACAGGAGCAAGAATATTTAAAATTTACAACTTCGCAGCCTGGCCATCCAGGCTGCTGATCCAGAGACTTGCATTTCCAATGAAAAGTTTTTTGCTCAATCTCTGAACCAATTAACCTTGCCAATTCCTCTATATTTCTGCAAGAGCAATGGCTATATTTAGAGAGGCAAAAACTGGTCTTGGTTGCAAAAGACATTGCTGGTTCACTTCTATCTGTATTTTATTTCCCATTCATATTAAGCTCATATACCAATTTTCCCGTAAATACCTCGCCTGTCTATTAACACTTGTCCATAAACACTGTAGATACATAAGTTAATAGAAAAAGGCATGAAGACTCTTCCTAAGTGGCAAGTGTCTTTCTCACAGACAGAGAGGCTGAGGACTTTAAGCTTGCTGAACCTCTCTCCATGATTACCTGCAGTGAGTTTCATCTGGAGTATTCCTACGATTTTATCTCTGCCAAGATTGATAGCCAGGTGACAAGAAGAGATTTTTTTTTTCGCTGCCAGAGTGATGCTTGCACCTTCTATTCTAATCTGTGGCAAATCATGATGGAGCTATCTTGTTCAAACATCAGCTGAGATGAGAAGCCCTTGAATATCTCACTTGGAGCTATTCATTGCCACCTATTTACTGGATACAGTGGTCAGATAGCATCTCAGACTTCATGATGGAACAGCGAAAGACTAGGATTACTATGGATTGTATACAGAGTTGTAATCATAATTTTTTCCTTCTACATAAATGAGGTTTCTCTGAGTTACTGATTATTCCCTGGCTGCTTTTAATTCCAGTATTGTTCCAGGAGCCCATATGAAACAGCAAAATGTTTTAAAAACAAAAGTAAAACCTCTCTGAACTAGTTTCTCTCTTCAAGTTATATAAAGGATATCATTTCAAACACTCCCTGAAAAGACAAAATACAGTTGCTGAGAGTTTGACCCTTTACCACCTTCTTATTTATACAGATCAACATTAATTTAAGTAAGTGGCTATCTTCTTATTGTATTTATATACTACTCATGCAGCAAATGATCTGCATTTTTAAAATGCCTGGGTTACCTATGTTTATTCTCCATGTACTTTGGTACAGAACTTTCACAATTCACTCCCTTTTTGAATTATCAGCAAATCGACGATGCAAAGAAACTGTTCTCTGAACTAGAAACTAATATTTTACCTCTTTTATTAACCTACTATACTCTGACAGACATCCTAATTCATAACGTGTCAATGACAGACCTCAAAGCAGACAAAAGAGAGCAAAGGAAAACTAAATTTTATGCATTCTAAACACCTCATATGAAGAAGAACATAAAAATAAAGCAGTCTCTCAGAGATACTTTCATGAGAATGTTTATAGACTTTTTATTGTTTCTGAAATCAGCCCCATTATGATATAGAAGAAATATCTTAAGTGTAGAACATTTGTCAGCAGACAACACAGGTGTACAGGCATATATCACAGACACTTTATCATAAGCCATTGACACATAAGTAAATGAGATATAAGGTAAAGCCTGTCCATATGCAAACAACATCAATAGCTACACTAACGACATTGATTTAGACAAATTCATTTGCTATCATTGCTAAGTATCTGCAAAGGCTTACCAAAACTAAGTAGAACAACACCGTGCGAGAAAACAATAGAACACAATGCGTTGTTTGTGGGATTAGATGTTTCATCTAATTTCAGGAAAATTGTACATTATGATTTTCGTTATCCTAAGTGACAATACATTTTTTTTAGGAATGGAAATGTTTGTTTAAAATATATCTGAAATCTAAGCATTGAACAAACCATAGCCTCTGTTTAATAAAGTGCTGTTAGAATGATCCATAGAGCACATTATATTCTGATTGCAAAAAAAAAAGGTATACTAATGTCAGAAGTAGAATGCAATAGGGTAACTCTTAGCATAGGTGGAAACATGCAGAACCTAACTAGTGCTGTTTCTGGGCTTTTGTGTGAGAACTGTCCTATAACAGTGTGACTATACCTGAAAATAGCTCATGTTACATCTGCTATGGAATCTACTTAACCTTCTCAGCTAAAAATGGCTTAATTGCTATTGGAGATGGGATCAAGCACATTATTATTACTGTTACAAGAACAGCAATATATGTGCTTTTCCACAAAGTCTCTAATGAGATTGCTACGGTAGTGCTGCAAGTGTCTATTCTAGTTTCCACTGGAGCAAAATCAATTTCAATACTAGCTGACTTGGCTCCAAAAAGAATGATTTCTGACACACATCATCGTCACTCAGTCGTATTCTCAATATACTATCTCAAGATCTTTCTCTGGTTCCTTGCATTTCCTAATAACCTGATACTATGGTCCCTTCAATCCTTCAATCCAGCAGATTTGCCTTGCATCACTGTTGTTTTTGCCCTGACTTTGTTAGGATCAGAGACACACAATTTAAAGATGTTAATGTCACAGACTCATTGGGAAAATCAGAATATTGACAGGACACAGAAAAATGCATTCAGATTCCATAACAAAACTGAGTCAATATGAAAAAACAGAATCAGAGAAAAGCAAGGGGAAAAGAAATGACAAAAGAAATCCAAGGACATGAGAGGTGATAGTTGGCAGGATGAGATTAAGATCTTCAAAGAGGATCACAGTTAATTACCTGGGTTACAGAAGAGTGAAACATGACAGGATTTTCAGAGCTGCCAAAAGAATAACATGCCATATTGGAAATGGTAAAAGACAGTGGGGAAGAGGTAAGCTGAGGTTAGAGAGCATTCGCTCACCTGCAGGGACTGAATTCTTCTGTTTGGGAAGTGCAGACTTCCTCTTTCAAGTCTGAGCAAATCTGAGGGGGGAAGGAAAAGAGTCATTCAGAGGGACACTCCTGAGAATGACTCAACAGACCCATCATTCCCAAGAAAGATGTGCAACCACAAGGAGCAGGAATTCCTGTAGGCAATTTTCAATGGCCAAGGGAGTGGAGAGTAGTACAGGGTCAGAAGCAAAATATCTATTGTATGTGTTAAAAGATGCAGTTTTAAAAGGAGAAATGAAAGAAAAATGAGACCTAAGTATTTGGGGAAAGGAAGGAAAATATAAAGAGCATCTGTGATCTAGCCCCCTCTTGGTAAATTGTCTGTTATCAGTTTCAATAAAATGTGTTCTGCTACTTATTTCTTGACACTGAACAATGCTACTTATTTGAAAAATGTCAACTTAATCTGATAATTAATTCAATTATTGCTGAAAGAATGAATACACATTTTCCTCCATATAATTAGAGTTATATTAAAGAATGTCTACAGGCACACTGCATATTTAAGGAGACACCATTTATAGCTGAACTTTCTAATCGTCTGTGGAAGGTTTATTTCCATTTTGGACTGAGGTTGGAAAAATTATCATTAGCATTAGCATTTAATCTATTTCTTTTTTTTTTTTTTTTTTTTGGCTTTGGGCCAGACCAAAACAAGATTACTCCAGGAAATCCCTCCAGCAACCTACTTAATCTGTCTTGCCCTTGTTATTAGTACGTCCAGACATATCTGTAGGGATCAGCAGCTTAGATCTGAAAATGAAGCCAACACAAATTTTTGCTAAAAGCTCTTGTTTATGCAAGCCTATTTCATGGTAGAATCTGTGTTTCTCAGAACATGAAGAGGAGAAAAATAAAAACCTTAATAAATTCTATTTTCTTTTTTCAGGCTTAACAGCCTCTTATTAAAAGTAAGTGTTTTAAATAACTTCCAAACTTCTAATATATTTATTTAAAATGGACAAGGTAGTCTATAAAGAGCATTCCTTGACAAAGTGATATCAAAGGAATCCTGACCTTGGGAGATCCCTGAGTACAATGACTCACTCCTGTCTGTACCCAGGTCTCACTGCTGCTTGCTCTTCCTAAACTAAGCCTATCTCAGCAGCAGGATCGCACTGCCAACCTTTACCCATCTCTTAGGGTCCCCATAGGCCCCTCATTCCCTCTTCCTGGTGTTTTGTCAGCATCACTTAATAATCCAGCCAGACTCACATCTCAAACAGCTTTTCAAGTTGAGTTTCACTTCATACTCATGAGATCCATGTCATCGGGGCAGGGGGAAATTGCTAATCCATATCCAGGATAATACATAGCGCATTTCTAAGAGACGTTTATCTAACCTGTTCTTTAAAATTTCCAATGGCATAAAGTCCCACAACCTTTACAGCCAATTTATTACAGTATCTAGTATGCAGTTTCCTTTACAGTCTCTCAATATATAACCTATATTTTGTTTGCTTGAAATTAAGTCTATTATTTTTCCAGTCTCCTCCATCTATGGAAAAGTTTTCATTTGTCTGTTTATTTGTTTTTATTCATCCTGTGGCTAACTATTTGTAATGTCTTACTGACATGTTATCTGAATTTTTCAAGGCCTCTGGTCACTATTTTATCTCCTGCCTATGTTGTCCGTTCCTTGCAGAAGAAAATGTTCCAAACCTAAGCATGGTACTTCAGTTCTACTTGTACAAGGACTGCTGGAAGCAGAAGAATTATTGTATGAGCTTTACACGCACGTTCCCCACATGAAGCAGAATGATTGATAACGTGCACTTGCCCATAGCTGTAGAATGATTTTTCATGTGAACCTTGGGAGTGATGCAAACTTAACCTTAAAACCATGTACCCATGCCTTGACATGTATAAAATTTTATCAAATCAAGGTTTCAGTGCTGCAGGGCTTCAGGAGAGTTCTGAATAAATGTGCACTGAGGCCATAACGCTATACAATAATACTGGGCATTTCAAAAGTTACACGCACAGCTACACGCTTTTCTGCATGAGCTACCTTGTGCTGAAAGTAAAATTGACTGGAGCTCCTCTGTGCTTATAAAGGAAAAATATCTCAATAACCACAGGATTGTTGCTATCAACTGGTAAATACATGTAAAAAGGGATTCTTCCATTTAATCTCTTCGATATCTGGTGACACATGAGATATAAATGATTACAAAACCTAAACATTGCTGTGACAGATCTCAACATATTCAACTTACTTAGTAAGCTCAATAAAGATCCCAAGGTGCTGGTGTCATTTGTCTTTAGTCTAAATCCTCAAAATTGCTACGCTAGTACTTTCACATCACCTCCTTTCAGAACTGGGATTCCATGCTGATCTTTGAGCTCCAATTTAAAACAAATTTTGTTTTGTCTCTAGTGTGTAACTTTCTTTTATTAGGGTCACATACATACTATCTACAAATAATGTTAGGTCTGTAATTACATTTAATGACAAATTCAATCTCCGTGATTTTAATGTACATTTTCCTACTTCTTGAATTTCTCCCTGCATTGTAAATTTTTACCATTCTTCACAAATGTGAGGAATAGGATTACCTAATGCAGGTCTGAATTCTATGGTCAACATACATCATTTCCATGATGATGACAGATAATTGCTAAAAGATTTTCTGCATTTGCCCTAAATAACCGCTTGCCATATGAAGAACACAACGAATAATATTCCAATTCTGTTTTACTTTGCTCACAATATTTGCTATGTTTTGCTTTAAACCTTGACCTTCATGTGTTTTCAGGAAGATATCCACTTTGGCTTTCAGTAGGTGTTAATTTTATCCTCAGCCAGATGAACCGTGTTACTTAGGTCGCCCTTAGGGTTCACAGTTGCTGAACATTGAATTACACTTTGATTTTCTGTGGCACTGAAGAAGTTTTTCTTTTCTCTGATATCCGAGAGCAGTTACGATAGCCCCTAATCAAACTGGATAAGATGCAAGAGATACTGCTAGTCCTAGGCTATAAATCAAACTGGATAAGATGCAAGAGATACTAGTCTTAGGCTGTAAGAAATATCTGTGTGAAATGTTGCCCTGTTGCCTATAAAGACAGGTCAGAGCCATGCCCCGTCTGCAGGGCAGGTAGCTGTGCTGCTTGTCGGTCTTGTCAGCAACCTATTCCCATTCATGATTAATGTGTTTGTCAAGAGAAAAGGAAAGGAAACTTTTTTTTTCTCTAGGATAATAGGGAATACATTATTTCTGTTTTAAAAATTCCAAAAGATATCTTGGTATGTATGTTTTATGGATACTCCTCTATCCAAAATTACAGATACTCCTGTAGGGTCAGAAAGTGCAGAAAATAAATAAATAAATAAATAAATAAATAAAATAAAAAAATAAAAAAAATAAATAAAATAAATAAAATAAATAAATAAATAAGAGTTTTTACAATAATTTGGTAAAGACCATAGTTATCTGGTAGAGTTTTGTATATCTCCTTTGGAACAAGATGAAAACTTCTCAATCATAGTCTCAGTCTATTCATCAATCTTATAAAAATATCCTCAGGCTGACCAGAAACAGGGGAAAAAAAGGTATAATGAGAGCTGTGAGAGCGAAAATGTTTAGAAGCTCCTTGAAATTATAAACAAGAATTTCCTATGAAGCATCATATAAAATATTGCAAGGTGTAAGAAGCCTAATAAAAGCTGAGGTGTACTGTACAATAAATGTAGCGCACATTTTAAATTTTGTGTAAAGAAATGTTCCAGAGGCAGCAAAGGATGAAAGAAAAGAAAAAAAAAAAAGCTTGAAGTTAAAAAGAATACAGAATGGAACTGCTTGAATTTATGGCTCCACACAAAGCCTGATACCTGAGAAAAACAACTGTTCTAATAAATATGAAAGAGTACAAAAAAAGACTCTACACAGTATCTGAGGAATACTTCTGCGTCATTACTGTAAGCAGAGTAAATGCCGAGACAGAACATACCTCCTATGAGTCAAATTATATAGTGAAGAAGCCACAATTAAAATGGGAAAAACGAAAATCCAGTCGAGCAGTGTTTACTGCCGTTAGGTGCTTACACCGTTTCCAGGCAATCTGCACCATCCTACTGGTTGTGTTGCTTGTGTATCTTCGCTGGAGTGCAGTATTCTCGCTTCCCGCATTGCCATTAAAGGGCTTATCTTTAGAATACAGTCAGAAACATTGACACAGGGAGTCCCTCTTCCTGGAAAGCATTCTTATTGCAGACCTCACCGTGGAAACTTGGAAAAAGCAGTGCATACACAAAAATACCCCAAAACAAATTTTACCCCAGGACACTTAAGAAGACAATGTCCAGTCATAGCAAGGCATATTTATGTTTAATAAGTCAGCTACAGCTATTCTGCTCTCATGTGGCTTTTATTTAACCAAATACTACAGACTTGTAAAGGTTTACAGACACAGAGATCTAGGGCATTTTAGTTTTTCTTTCAATCTGTGAGCTATGTTGCATTCTCAAACTTTACCTTATTCTATCAGCTCTACAATCTCCATGCATAAGTGAGCTGCAGAGCTTTCAGATTGATATGTACAAGAGAAAACATTATGGCAAGAGAGCATACAATATAAAACAGGGCTGTAAAGAACTAGTATTGTGGCACGTCTGCAGTTAGAACACATTAATAACCTGATGTTGCCTCATGTATAACAATACATAATAACAGAAGAAACAGATAAAAATAATGAAGATGGCATATGCATGAAAATAAAACACTAAGTACATTTTGAAAGAAAAATTCAGAGGTAAAAGCAAATCTTTGGATTCAGGCTTTTTTGTGAACAGGGTCTTAAACCTTGAAATGAAGTTTCATTTTTAACATGATCAGCGCAGCTTTTTCCATTAATGAGTATTGGATGAGAACTTTTTTTTTCCAGGGCAAAATGGTGACCATATAGAAAATTAATGACCAAGATCCCATTAATTTCACTGGGGACAAGATTATGATTCTCCATGACTAATATTAAATTCATTTTTTTAAAAGCCTCTTTGTCTGGCATAACTTTTGAGAGGTATGTCCAATACTGCAAGTCTCTTTGAAGAAGCAGAGCTGGCATAATGAATTCTTCATCAAGAACAAAGTTTGATATTTTCTTGGAAAAGCTGCAGAGGAATATTAAGAAAGGGTAGAAAGTAGAAAAAGGAAAAAAAAAACCTGGAATATTTTTTAGAAATGAGCAGAATGGAAAGGAAATCCCAAAGTAAAACAAAGTAAAATTGATTGACTTTTAAAATTTGATCAAAAGGTAAGAAAGAAAATGAAAAAGCAGTAGAAAGTGAACGTAGCAGTAGAATATATGGAAATATTGTATATAAACTACCATGTACTATTTATAAATTAATATATACTACATCCTAGCTGTATTTATTAACAAATCAATATATATTCCCACTAAATACCTAAAAACATATATTAAAGCATAGAGATTTGAGCAACAAAGTATGTCAAGGAAGGAAGGCATGTTGTTTCCCTCACCCTATTCACTTCACTGTATACAAGACATTCTACTGGGTGCTAGCAACATCACATCTCTCTGCAAGGATACTCCTGGGTTTGTGTCTTCGTAACTTCTACTCTCTTGCCCTATTCCTTTAATCCTACTTGGGCACGATATCTGGAAAGCAGCTGACGTGCTGCATGGTGAAGTAGGGCATCAGCAAAGCAGAGAAAAGCTAGAGGAAGAACAGCTCCTATTACATTCTTCTTGCTGTTTTTAACATGAGGAGCGGGAAAGGGAGAGTGGGATTGTCATCTGGCACTTTCCGTGATCTGATTGTCCTTTAATAATAAGTGAAGCTTCAGGAAGACTTGACACTGGTTTATATCAGGATCAAAATGAAAAATGGGGAGGAACACACACATTTTCCCTGACAAAAAGCTTTTGCTGTGCAAAGATCAATCTACCAGAGTCAACATAAAACATGTTCCTCTCTCAAATGGGTATACCATTACCCAAGGGCCAAGACTAGCTAGTAATAATTTCTTAAGTAAACATTGTAAAATCTTAATTCAGCTCACCACATCCCACTTTGGCAGGACTACAAATGGAAGTTCAGTACCATTTGCAAGAGGGAGAATCAGTCTGTTGTGAGGAAGTGTAGATTCAGGCTAAGTCTCTTAATACTACACCATCCAGAAATCATTTACATTACATTACACAGCTACAATTCACCATCAGCTACAAAACCTATAAAAGGGTCAGGTAAATCTTCTGGAAATTGGTCTTGTTTCTGCCATGGGTCAGCTAGTATTAGTGCAGTTAGAGAGTCAGGAATAGAGAGTGCAATATAAGTTACATATAAATCACTTAGGAATTATTTCATGTAGGTTTTTCTAAAACAGTGTTGAAGATAATAAACCTTAGTATATTTTTCAAACTTACAATCACAGGCAAAATATTTCTCTGTTCCCAGCACACTATAACAGATCTAGATAAAAGAAATCATTTAAAATTAATACAGCTATTCCCTACGAGTCCTGCTGTGAAATGTTCAAGTATATCTAGATCTTCAAGTACCCTGAAGTTTTCAAAAGGTTGGTCTATTCTGCTTTACATTCATTCTGTCCACAGGATATTTCTGTAATAGTAACCAAGCAGAGTACTTTTCCACCTATCCAGCATTTTCATACATATTTTATTTGAAACTCTTGAGAAAACTACAGGTTGAAATTCAAAGTATGTTTATTGAATCATAATTTGTGAGTAACATATTACCCAGGTGTTTTGGATAAGATAGTGAACGGGTAAATCAGCAAATATGACACTCTGCTTTCCATTAACCCCCTAGCACTGACAATTTGAAGCTCCCCTTACTAAAGGCTAATCCATTTTGCTGTAGTGCTTAGCATTTTAAATCTCAGCTCCTTATGTCAAAATACTTATATGCTTTCAGACAGCAGATATGCATGTGGCAGTTTTGATCTCCTTACCATTTTACTCATTGTCATACCCAGTCAAAATAATCAGCAGCACAAAACACATCAACTGAAAAATACAGCTCCTCAGTTTATAAGAGTGAACTATTTCAACTTCTATTTTCAGATAGTTGCTCTTGTCCAAATACAATATTCTTCAGCAAATAACAGGTTCTTAAAGAAATGCTGAATTTTAACTCACCTAAGTTCTAGTTAATTCTAGTAATTATTCTATTTGCCAAAGTGTGTTTGCATTCTTGTTTGGAAATATTTGGTAACAGAAGAAGAAGCCTATCAATTCCTTAGTGCCAAAACTGGAATAAGCAACATTTTGCCTACAACATTCAGCAATATATATTCTTTTCTTTGATTAAATCTAAGTTTGCCAAGAAAAAATGTCATCGGCTGGGGAAATGTCTAATAGCTGAACTGGTGCACCAGGTTGTATATTTCATTTCTATTACAAATTATTATGTGAACAATAAAGACAAGAGTTGGAGTATCACTTGGGTTATTATGCCTGTGTATGCCTCAAAGAGCAGAGAAAGGGGATTTCATTCTCATTCCTATCAGGGACATAAAGACTATGATTAAAGATATCCTTGAGGAAAAATTTCCCTTTATGTCAAAGAAACATCACTCCCATATAAGCAAGAATTGGGGTAACCATCTAGGGTTAATATAAGTTTTTTGGTTTTGGAATTTTAATATTTTTTCTTCTGAAGTGATTAGCTCAGAAAGCTTTACTGTGATTATTTATGTTTGTTTTCCTAAGATTGGATGTTTTGACATCTCTCATTTAAGCTTTAGGATATCCCATGTCTCTGAAAATTTCCCCATTAAGATGTATGACAATCACCTGCTTTGGATGGAGCCGTATTATGATGAATTTATATTAAACCCCACAGAAATGTCATTAATTATTAGAAATGGAAATGTCATTTTTGCCTCTGATACACAGAATAGATGCCTGCCTCCAAATGACTGTATTCATTCTTGGAGTTGAAATGGAGTTTATTGACTTTTTATTTTTCTCTTTACTTGGTATATCTGGTTTAATGTTGCAGAATTTCCTTCTGTCACTTACTACCCACATGATTTCCAAGAGATCTGAGAGAAACAGAAGCTTCTATAATTATGTCCACATACAGGGTATACTTTTCTAGCTCACTTTCACCAGGAGAAATAATATGTTGATATCTCCACTACTTAGTTCATTGTGTGTGAAATATGTCTCCACAGCAGTCAGTTTTATAGTTCTGGCAGTAATTTGGGATCTAATTGACAAGCTCATTGCCCTGTGAGTATAATTAATCAATGCTTTCTAAAAAGCAGAAAAACATTTGCTGTATTCTGTCAATTTTCTTAAACCATCAAAAAATCAAGTAAGGTTTTGGATAGGTATACAATAAATACACTACTCCTTCTCTGTGTTTAGGCTATTTTTTTTTCATTATAGTCTCAGGCATTATTGGAAGGATCAGAAACGCTGCAAAGCAGTTTGCATCTTCAAGATACATACAAAGGATTTTACTTTAACCTAGTCATTCTCAACAAAGCTAGGCAACAATGTATTGAGAATGAACAACAACGTATTATTAAATGTCAGAGACTTTATGAGACTCCTTCTGCCAAAAGAACATGATAGAATCAGCTAATCTTTGTATTTTCAGATTTCTTTCTGAAGTGGTTGATAATGTGGTTGAAAAATCTTGGAATTGGCAGACAAAAAAGATCATGTAAAACTATAAATAAGGGTTGTCATTTGGATCATCTCTATGCCTGCATAATTAACATTGATAGAAAAAATGAGGTTGTTAACATGAATATGATTTTTTAAGAGTTTGATATGACCCTGCTACAAGTAGGAGATTAAGGTTAAGCCTTTGCAATAACATAAAATGAGACTGAATTTGCTTTGGTTTGATCAATACTGCCAGAAAGCCAGGATCAAAGCCTGAAATTTTAGTGACTAAAATTTAATATAAGAAAGCAAGATATATTTATGTGTATATAAAGGTTTCTAGATGCTTTTTAAGAGCTGTTGATGTAGATGTTGCCCATTTCACACTTCTAAAGACATAACTTTATGTTCTTTCACTGGGAAAAATATTTACTCTCTTTTTTCTCTCCAGGGAGGGTTTTTTTTTGACATTTTCACCTGCCACATCCTGTTAGCAGTAAGATTTGTTGCATATCATCTAACACAATGTCTAACAAAAATTCTGTCAATGACTTTAAACTTATTTCTTCCTCTTCACTTTGCAGTATCAAATTATAGAAATAGAAAACATGGAATTAAAATTATACTTGAAGAAGGAACTACAAAACATGAGCTACTATTTTCTGGTTGTCTCCATATTTAACTATTTCGTGCTAGAATACTCATAAATATCTCTTTTTTCTGCAGGACGTAACTGGTATTCCATGCTTCATTAGCCCTATAACAAGATCTGTATCACAGAGAGGTAGGCAAACCTAATGCACTTTGACATCAAATAGTAAACATAAAAAGTATGTATTTTTCACAGAGCACTTTGTGTTCTGAGCAGAGAAAACTTATTGACCAGAGAGGGGACACTGGAAAAGTGAAAAGCTTCAAAGAACAAAATCAGCAAGATGGTAGCATGGGTCATTTGAGAAGTTCTTAACTTAATTTCCAGCTATATTGCATATGTTAGATGGGTTTAAAACTAGCTGGGCAACTGCAAATAATCTATAAGAACCGACATTCAAAATAAAGAATGAATTAATTATAATTTAGATTAATATAAAATGTAATTCAATTTAATTATAATCAATTATAAATTGGCCTTAGTTCTAATTTATTTTATTATTTTCTATGATCACTGAATCTGTCATTACAAACATGTTACACTATACTCTGATCCAGAAAACAGTGACTTAGATCAAAAATATAGGCAAATAATATACAGAATAGTAATAATGAGAACATTTGCAAACAATAAATATTTATAACTGTATATTAACATTAAAAATCAAATCCAATAATAGTCAAATGAAATTCAAAGAACAAAGAGGTAAAAATGACAACCTAATTCCCCAAAATCTCAATAATCTTATACACATTTCTGACAGAATACAGAAAGCCAAATTTGTCCTTAGTTATAAAATCACACCTAGAACACTATAGTGGGTGACATTATTAAAATTTTTTTGCCTTTTTTTTCCTTTGTCCCTCAGTTAGTCACTGACAAATATTTGGTTACATTTTCTGTTAAACTCACCTAACCTGATTATTTAACAAGTTGTTTTTTGGAAGGTGTTTTGTCCTTTTTTCAAAGGAATAATTTGGTTTACACTTTTTAAGCAAACCAAGATATTATTTTATTTTAGACATGTTTTCAGTTTTTGAATATGTATTAGCAATATTCTTAAATTAGCAGTATAAAAGTACCTGAAACTGAAAAGATTTCCTTGCAAACTTTTAAATGCAACTAGTCTAAGTAGTTATGATTCAATCTTGTTTTCTACTCTGCAAACTTTACAAACTATTTTCATAAATAAAACAATTGGAATCTTGATCTAATCCTAATTCTATTTTATTCCTGTGCTTCTGCCCACATTAAGTATGTGGTTTGTTTCCACATACTTATATGTGGTTTGTTTCCTACTGCATGTAACACCTCATTCTTACAAAGAGCTTACATAAAGCTCTTTGAATAAGGTCTCTAACACCAGCATATATAAAGAGGTCTCATGTAAATTATTTCTTTTTCTCTACTCTGACTCTTATTATTAATCTACCATTAATGCCAGCAAAAAATAACCTTTTTTTTCTGAAACAGACAATCAATTAACAACCTGAAGTTCATATCTTGCTTAAACAAAATGTCAGAGAAGACAAGGATACAACAAATCTCACCAAAAAAAGTATTAAATCCACGATTTCTATGGAAAAAATAGAATATTGATTACTCTTCAAAGAAAAATTTAATCTCTGTTGTCTTTTTAAAAAGGCAAAGCACATTCTACTGTGCTTTGTTAGTTGGAAAACAAAATCTTAGTTAGTATTGGTAAAAACTTACCATTAGACTGGGCTTTTCAAAATAGGAAACTAAGAATTTCTTAGCAGCATCTTTTATGAAAAAAAATGTTTCATCAGAAAGAGAAGTCTTCCCTTCCCTTTATGGAAAAAAATCCTACAGAATATAGGAAAAATGCTTAACTGTTGTGTTAGCACTGTGTGATTGAATAATAACGTTAGGCTTTAGCAGATATAAAATATTTGAAAGCTACAGACTTTTAAAAATACTACTTAATTGCAGACTTCCTTGGAGATCAATTGTGTTTTTTCAAAGCTGTCATATATCATTTCAGCTTTACAATTTAGGCATAAAACTTTCACTTTGAGAATACTAGTGAATGTAACATGGCCAGACCTAAGCTTACAGACTTTCGTCCATTTCTTCCCAACTTACGCAACTGAGAAAGGCTCTTACCTATTCAGCTCAGTAGAAACAAATACACATCAAGAGAATTATCAAGAAAATGTATCCGAAACACCAAAGTACAATGGCAGCCACCATTTCAGCACCATGAAATCATTTGCAGCATTGTAGGTTCCCTGGAGAAGAGAAAAAGGGTGCAACGGTGCTAGGTCTCAGATGGCTGAAGCTCTTCAAGCATGGGGAGGAGACCTCCTGTGAGCAAGGGGCAGAAACCAAGGAGCTGGGAAGGCAGAAGCATGTCTGGAGCAAATCAGGCTAGGATTTTAGAATTTGGAGGGGCAGAGAGAAAGGACAAGCCAAGAGTCTTGCTTACCTTGCTGGAAAATAAGAGACAGGCACTGCTCTAAAGACTTTATCACCTATGTAATAAAGACATAAAAACAGCTAAGAAAAACAAGCACAAATGATATACCCAAGATCACTGAGACAGTGAATGGCAGAGCAGTCCATCACAGATGCTAAGGTTTTCCAAATTCTTATTCAATGTCTGATTTACCAAACAGATCACCTCTTCGATGAGAAGATGTTAGTAGGCAACAATAGATATTGCACTAAGCTTGCTATTATTTTTAATATTATCATGAGTAATGTTTTTGCCCACTTGATCGCAGGATTGTAGGAACATCTCCTTTTTGTAAAGGAAGTAATATCCAGCTTGGCAACAGCCCATTTAGCTCAAACCTGCTACGTACTTTATCAAATCTGCTTCAGTACATTTTAATTTTAGACTTTGTTGCACATTTTTTTTTCTCTGAGGATCTCAATTTTTCTCCCCTTCAGTTCCGGTAATTTTCCGTTATACCATTTTTTGGAAAAAAAAAACATGGAAAAGAAATTATTCCTCCACTGATGCATAGTTTAGCAGCTTCAAGGACTAAAGCCAAAGAAAAATCAGAGCAGGATTTTGAAGTACTTCAGAAAGTATTATGATAAGCAGTAATTTTTGAGAGTTATCACAGCCCCAAGAAATATTACCATTTGTTTAAAAGGGAAAGAGATAGTTGTATTTAATTGACACTGGATTTCAACTTGGCTACAAATCCAAATGTTGGGATACTTGTCCGAGAAAAAGGACATAACACATCTCAAAGACTATTTCCATTCTGCTGAAAATCCAACATGGAATTTCCACCATAAATCTTTTCTTATATTTTCAGTAAATACAACCACAACCTGGATAAGGGCTACTCTGCAATGCAGCTCTATGTAGATTT
This sequence comes from Eudromia elegans, assembly GCA_003342815.1. Taxonomy (NCBI): domain Eukaryota; kingdom Metazoa; phylum Chordata; class Aves; order Tinamiformes; family Tinamidae; genus Eudromia; species Eudromia elegans. Next base: position 6,087,599 of record PTEX01000015.1, on the reverse strand, counting down.
ATCCAAACTAACAAATACATTTTTGCACTAACACAGTTAATCAGCCTGGACACGGTGCAATGTGATCATGCCACCTCTAGAGCCAAGCTGCATGATACAAGATGATATTACAGCATGTTGCATGCCATTTAGGATGTTTTTGCCTAATACTATGGTGTGCATTTCTGTGCTCTGTGAGATCCCCAGCTTAGTCAGTGGCCTCTCAAAACATGTATTTGCACTTCTCATGCCATCATGCACAAAAAAGTGCTCATGCGCTTGAGGAAGATTGCTCAAAATTTGTTCTTTCTCCATCTTGTCAGTTTTATATATCTTATAGGTATGTGCACTCTGACTACTCCCTTTAATACATATAGGTGGTGCTTAGTATGTTCTCATCTCATGAATTCTTTATGGGCTGGGGGAAAATTCATATGGAAATCCTTCATCTAGTGCTGTGGGGTCTCAGTTCCAGTTCAGTTCAGGTACTCCCACCGTGCAATTAAGAATATCAACAGAAAGACTCTGCAGTTCTAATAAGCTATAAAGGCAGACTGTGACTGAGAATATATGTAATGGGACGTTATTAAGTGAGATTGTGGTGGATGAAATGGCTTCCTGTCAAATGCCTTTACCACATGTTTTAATGTTAACTCTTAATTTAGAACCAAAGATTGTCATAAAAGCAAAGTGCAGCAGCAGAGAAAAACTCAAATTGAAAATGTACTCATTTTTTTCAATTAAAATGACATTAAGAGTAAAAGGAAGAAACCAAATAAGAAATGTGATTTGATTTTACCTGACAGTGTCCTTTAATCTAAAGAAATCATATAGCTTTTCAAGACAGCAATGTAAATTCCACAGCATGCAATCCCCACCACAGCTTCTCTGAGAGATAACTAGCTGACATCTCAGAGTAACAATTACTCCCATGCTCAATGTTTAACACTGAATAAGGATATGCTTGTGCTGCACACTGCCATACAGGGTGCACATCCTCAGGCCAGCCATAAATTTGCTAGCATGAGTGCCAAAAGCAGCAGAGCAGTCTGAAAAGCTGGATAAATTAATCCACAGGGTGTTCAATCCTCCCGAAGCTAGAGTGCTGTGGGAGGGCAAGCAAGTTCACTTACAGCTACATGCTATCAGCCTCATCCTGCACAGAATAACTATACATTGTTTCCAGGAAAAAATGTTTTCTGTAGTTAATTGCACCAACAAAAGGCTGATGCTTTTCCACTGATTGTGCCTGCCAAGCATGGAAGGTTTTTTCAGAAAGAGTCAAGAGTGATACTGACAGTGTTAGGAGGTAAAAAGAAAGAAGATGGGCATGAAATATTCTAAATCTGCTCAGTGTAATTTCATATCAACTTTTTGACACAAATGGTATTTTTGTTTTGCTTTTTTTTTTCTTAACTCAAATGAAGCATTGCTCAAAGCTGAATGAAGACTGTCATTTCATTTCCAGATGTCACTTCTTAAACAAAATATTTGTTTTAACAAATATTTTTAAACTATATTTAACAATTATTAATTTTTTTTTTTGAATCAAGCAGTAATTTCTCTGGATTTGAAATATTCTTACAAGACCATTTGTTTCAGCAGGACTATATTCTTCAGCATATTTATATAGTGTTTATATTTCAAATTCAATGCACTATTTTATTTTTTTTCAACACTGAATGTATACATTAATATCTATTTCTACAGCAAGGACCACAAGTGTGATTCGTTAGCAAATGTTGAATGGTCTTCAGCAAGAGCTAGGATCATTACGAACCCCTTACATTTTTATTAATTAGTCAGCCAAAATTATATGTGGCTACTAGAAAAATGTGTAAAACACATTCAGACTATAATTCCACTTCCTAATGACTAATAGGTATGAAAAAGTAATACTGTTTCATTTTCTAACTACAAAATACACAGGAAAATGAGGAATGTTGTTGATACATTAACATTCACAAAATCATTTAGGGATATAATTAGTACTTACTAAACCAATTAGTATAAAGTAATTAAAGCCAATGAACATGTATAATTTACTGCTGCCACTTAAAGTGGCCAAATTCTTTGTCATTCAGGAAATGTGTACAAACAATTACAATCAAACAATCTGATATTTAGGAGACCGTTTCCTCAGAGGTGTTCATTATTTATCTAACTTCTCTCTGTGCAAAGTCAGTCAGCAGCCAACAAACAAGTGCTCATGCTGAGCTTGAGCTCAGCTTTGCTCCTACCCCATGTTTTCCTTTCCTTGTTTCCTGCTACCAATCATATACATGCTCTTCTTAGAGTTGCTTTTTTATGCTTTGAACATGGGCTTATTAGCACAGCCAGCTGTAAAGATCAAAAAACAAGCTGATTTTGGCCTAGGCTGGAAATTGCTCACTTTGCAAAGAGATCTGTCAATGTAGACACAGCATGAGGCTTGGACATTTGTTCCCAATGGATCTTGAGAAGTTCTTGTGCTGATCTTCTGAAAAACAGCGAATAGTACATGACATTGCCTTCACTTCTATGGCTTCCCAGGCCCTCCGACCAGGGGACATCAGATACTTTGGCAACAGGACTCCTGTGGGTTGCATGCCCATTCATTTCCAGAACTCTTCCAGTTAGGGAATGGAGTCCTGAAAGCTTCAAAACAGTTTGCCTGGAAAAAAACTACCTCTTATTTTTTGTTCTAGTCATACTTCTTGCAGATAGAGTGATCTGAAAAAATGTCCAAGTTTGGAAAGCACATCCTCTTTTGAAGCTTTTGGTAAATTTCAGTCAGTATTTTCTCACCCTTTCAGATCTATTCTGAAGCCTGTTGCCGCCTAATACTTTAAATAATCTCACCTGGGCAAATGTTACCAATAAGTGAGAAATAAAAAATTATGTCAGGATGAAATGTGGGACTTCCAGATTTGCTAGTGATCACAGAAGCTTCTCAGTAATAGTTGCCCAATTCAAAATATCACAAAATTTACCACTTACCTACACAACATTCAAAACTGGTTATTCAGAATATTTTGCTGGACAATAGGCAAAGCTGCTTCTGGCTTTGAAGTTAGATAAAGAACAGGAAGCATCCTCAAGTCAGAGAAGAGTGGCATCAAGTACTTGGTCCTTCTTGCTCAGAGCAGACCTGTGTGATTTGCTTCTCTGGAAGGCTTCCTGGTTAGCACATAATGCTAGCTGAACATAAAATACAGACACAGTCCTGAAAACAGACAGCAAAACTCAGAACCCTCTCTTTCTAGATGGCAGTACAGCATCACATTAAATACCAAGCTCCACGGATGTCTCCTTGCTGTGATTATCCTTTCAAGTCCCATTTCAGCCCTTATAGCTCCTGTAATAAAATGAGCTTAAGCATCAGGGATGAGACACACTCCAGAGTAGTGAGGAGGCTCCAGAAATAGTCCCAGACATGATGTATTTAGATTCATTGGTGGTTTTTTAACTGCTTGTGTGTAAAACGTATTAGCCTTCCAGAAAACACAGGCTTAACCTGTACATTCCTTGCTTTCAGTCAAATCAAATGTGTAGTTCCTACCCTTACATCTAGGCATGCGTAAAGTCTGTATCTTTCCTAGTGATTCAGTGAGGATTTTCAATCCAGTGATGAAAAGCTCCAAAAGATTCAGCAGTGTGAGAAAATTCTAGACTGTGGAGAATTAAAAAACTTGACATCTAAAGATGTCTGTTTTGGATATTCTTACTTAGGCGAGACTTACTGTAAAAGAGTTTGTCATCTTATCTTAATGAGGTACTGACGCTTTCCCTGGAAAGGTGACACACTGTCTTATTCTTCACACACTCTCAGGAAAGCCTAGAGTGATCCACAGGTTGCACAGAAGCAGCACTAAAAAAATAGCAGTACTTGCAAGTTATTCATACCGAAAAAAAAAGACTAAGGATTGTTTATGCTTAAGGGAACCATGAAATAGAGAAGTAGATCATATTTAGTCTGAAATGCTTTATCTACCACAGGCATTCTGGGCAATTAAATGTCTGTTTATTGGGATCACTGCCAACAAGAAGATTCAATTAAATGAATTGCAATAACTCCTAATAATAGTTAACTGCCCACCCAATCCATTAAAACAGTGCATCTGGCCTTCCCTGCTAGCCTGTTCGCAATTCTCTCGTACAACATTAGATAACACAAATGGCCTGCAGTGAATTTCTTTTTGCTGTTTTATTGATAAATTTTAGCCACAGAATAAATATATCTAACTTTGATTGGTGATGTCTTTCAAAATTACCCTGCCTCCACCTTTGTCATTTGCTATTAGACAGTTTAGGGAAAAAAACAATGGAGTAGAAAAAAACAATAATTGTAAAAAAGGAAAAGACAATCATTTTCTCAAGAAACAAAAATAATGTCAGAACTGATTAGCTATTCCTGATTAAGAAGAGGATCCTTTTTCAAATTCTGTAAATGAAGTAACATCAAGCCTATATAAAAAAATTAAGAAAACTTATTGAGGTAGATTTATGCAACTTCATGTATTTGATATCAAGATACGTAAGAAAAAATCAAAAGACAAAAATCTAAACATTGTAATCTATAAAAATACTTGAGAATTCTGAATAATAAGAAATAAAAAAATCCAGAATTTCTCAAAGATGATGAATCTTCATAAATAAAATAACTTTAAAAGACTTAAAAAAAGTGTTGTTAATAAGAGTTATGTAAAACTGTCTGAGACTTTTCCCTGTCTTTCCTAATTCTATTCCTCATGAAAATCAGGGTAGTTATTAAATAAACAAACAAAAATATCTAATTCCACAATGAGCACTTCTGACTATAAATTATTGCTTGTCTACTGCATGTCAGTCCTTGAACAAAAATAGATTTCATATATCAGCCCAGCTACCTCAAGTCATGAGAAGTCAAATCACAATTGCATATGGTCCTGAAAGCTTGTAATGACTCCAGAGCTGTATCTAAAGCTCTTAGATACCATGGAGCTATGACTGACACAGAGTTATATCAATGCTCGCTTGGGAACTTTTCATAGGATCAGAGGAATGGATCAGTGCCCCAACACACGTCACTACATCCTTACAGATGGATGTATGACTGATGGCAAAATGTATACATATATCCTTTTTTATGTGGATATAAAAAAGTGATGTCAGTCTGCTCCTGACCTCTGCTTTCACTTACGTTTTGCCTTGAAAATAAATAAACAAATGTAAACAGAATCTTTGCAGAAGACACATCTTTAGGTCAAAGAGACCTAAGGAATGAGCAAAAAGAGTAACAACATCACAGGATGGTTGATGTCAGAAGCATCTCCGGAGATCTTCTAGTCCAATCTCAATGTTCAAGCAGGGACCCCTTGAACACATTAGTACATTTGCATGGGATTGCATCTAGATAGGCTTGGAATGTCTCCAAGGAAGCAGTCTCCACAACCTCTCTGGGCCACCACTTTCAGTGCTCTTTTACTGTCACAATAAAAGGCATTTTTCCTCATATTCAGACAGAACTTCCTGTGTTTTAGTTTGTACCCATTCCCTTTCATCCTATCGCTGGGCACCACTGAAAAGAATCTTTCCTCATAGTCCTTTCCTCGACTTGCTTATGGGTAGTTGCTCACCAACCTCGACAACACTGAGTAGAGATGGGAGGATCACCTCCCTCAAACTACTGGCAATGTTCTTACTAATGCACCCCATGATACCATTACCCTTCTTGGCCACAAAGGCATATTGCCACCTCATAATCAACTTTTGCACAACTTTTGCAACTTTTTTCCAGGTCCTTATCTGCAGATCTGCTTTCCAGCAGGTCAGTGCCCAGCCGGTGAATATTCATGAGTTTATTCCTCCCTAGGTACACGACCCTTCCTTCTCTTCCCTTCATTGAGCTCCGTGAGCTTGGCCTTTGGACATTTCTCCACCCTGTTAATGTTCCTCCGAAAGGCAGCACGGCTCTCTGATGGGTCAGCCAGTTTTCTTGCTTTTGCATTCTTAGAATATGAAAACCCCCAAATAGAGTTACCAGTCCTTCATAAGTAATTTTTATTTGGCAGAAGAAATTTAAGCAAAAAGTTACAAATCTTTAAAGCTCTTTATCACAGAATATTGATACATCACACAATGACTACAAATAAGGTATTAATGACTATCTGAATCTTATTTCATGAATATGAATTTCTTAATTCAGTGAGGCCTATTTAATTGAGTATAGTCAAATTAGAGTAATCATTTCCACTCTTAAGTATTCATGCTAAAACTTTAAAAAAAAAAATGTGAGCACATACGTATTTTGCAAGTTGCTGTTTTCATGAAATTTAATGGAAATGAAAGGCAGTGAAAAGCAGTGTTCGTATATGGAAAGAAAACTGAGATTTTAAAGTGCATATTCTCTGTAAATATGAAGGTGGGACTTCTTCCTGGTTTTCTTATGCTGAAAATATTTCTATCAAAAAAAAAAGAAAAAAAAAGATAAATAGAAGTAAACCTCTATTATTTACCAGTAAAAATTATTGCTAAAAATTCTAAGAGCTATCTCACTTTAAAATTACGTTACACATTTTTTACTATGAGGGTAGAGAGCACTGGAAGAGATGGTGTAGAGACAGCTTTCTTGGAGATATTCCAAACCTGTCTGTTCATATTCCTGTGCAATGTGTTTGAGGTGCCTCTGCTTCAACAGTGGGATTGGATTGATCTCCAGAGGCACCTTCCAAGCTCAGACATTCTGTGATTCTGTGGCTGGCAGGATGCAGGAGAATTTTCCAGGTGACATACCTGAATATCTATTCAGCCATGCCTGTAGGTATATGCTGTATTTCTCTCTCCTGTGATGTCTTTCTGCAGACAGAGAGCCCCCAAGGCAGGGCTGAAGGGAAACTTGGCACGCACCCTTATGGGTGCAATCCCCTGTGGTTGTTCATGGCACTGGAACGGACATGAATCATGATGGATTCATATTCCATGAATCGTGCTTGCCCAGCGGCCCAGACATTGCCTTTGTAAGAAGGTGATTAAGAAATAAAATAGTTTCATTGTGGATTTATGAAGTGGGTTTTCTGTCCAGTGTGTGGCTATGTATGTGTGGCTTTCTGTGCACTCTGTGCCTTTGAAACAAGAGGAAAACCTGTAATGGCACTTTGTTCAAGCAGGCAAAATATGTGTGTACCAATACACTATCTTCTACCTCCCCTCTCTATGTTCAGAGCTCAGAAGAAACATCCTGAAAATTACATGAAAGTTTATTAGTTCCTAAAGCACATGCATTCTGCATATTTTAATTAATGAAGAATTGAAAACCATTGGTGCAAGCCAATCTCCTTCTGTCCTGAATAAGACCAACTTCAGTGCACTTTAACAGTTGAATGATAGCCACAGAATTCCTCAAGAATAATTCTTGCTGTTCATCTAAAATATAGAGATGTTATCCCTTTTTGTGTTGTCATTGAAGAATTAACTTTTTTTTTTTAGCACCCACATATTAAAAAATTAACATTCCCTTTACTTTGAGGGATTTAAATTACTAAATAATGCTTTTTGAGTGGGGAAATCAACTTGATCAGAGTCTGTGGCACTCAGACTACTATATTTATGAAATGACAAAGAGAAACAAGCAGTTTTATTTAAGAATTAGAATAAATATATTTAAAATGGATTTTGCATCTACTGTTTTTTATCTTCTAAAGACCTGCAGAAAGCAAGCAACTTTTTCTGGAGTTTGTGTTTTTAAGTAGATATTATTAAATAAAATAATTTTAATACACAGGAAGGAAGAAGGCTAATAGTAAATTGTTCTTTCATCTGACAGATAAAAGCATACCATGACCAAATGGAGCCTGAAGCTAGGCAAATTCAAGGAAGAAATATGATGCACATTTTAACTGAGGGGAAATCATTTCTGATATAATTTACGCAGAGCTGTGGTGGATTCTTCATCACTTAAAGTCATTAAATAAAGATTGAGAATCTCTCTGAAAGATATGCTACAGTCATAGAGGGGAGAATAGGTTGTTATGTGAAAGTGCAATCTAGGTTTCTGAAGTGATATTTTCTGAGCTTAGCATTTGTGAACTTTCAAAAGCTAAAGGATAGATTACTTGTGATTTATTTTACAAATACATCACAACAAGCAACTATAAAAAGCTAACCAAAAATTCAAAAAATTACTCCAGCGACTTCACCCTGAGAAAAGCTCATTTTTCTTATACACGCTAAAGACCGAAGAAATAAGATGCACCTTTTCTTCCATCAGCTAGTGACATTTACTCTGGTCTGTACTGGATGATTAAGTTAAGCACTCTTCATTTGGGAGGTGTCTCCATGATTTATGACTGTTATCACTGGGCTCTACATGGTCTTAATACCTTACAAGAAAAATTATGATGTTGATTGAATACAGTAAATTACATATACCCACTGAATGAAAAGGTCTTGGTCAGGTCTGATTTTTTTTTTTTTTTTTTTTCAATTTCCAGTCAGTGCTTCACAAAATGGAGCTTCAGGAAGACTAAAACTGTTTAAACATAATTCAAGTATAGTAAATATTTGACAATGTAAAATGTTGGAAAGCAATAAAAAAGTGTCAAAGCACTTAACATTCTATTATCTCCGGAAGAAAGCATTTTTTCAGAAATTTGTCCAGCAGAATTTTAGGGTTTTGACAGTCTTCAATTCATGAAATTATTTGATTATTACAAATTTTATGTAAACCAAATAAAATAAGTTTCTGTAAAATGGTTTAAAAATTGAAGTTTTTTTCAATTTTCCAGAAAGTCTTTTCCAATTCAGTCAGAATCATTATTTATAGGAAATTTTTTCCAGCTTGACTTCTAAAAATAAAAATCTATTAAAAATTATTCTCTCAGTATATCTTTTTTTTTTTCTTTTTATCTCAGTACAGTCGTCTTTGTTGTCAATCGCAGAATTAAATCTTCATATTTATTGTAGCGTGGGCAGATGTGGATGGCTCCTTAGACTGCAGGAGGGGTTTGAGGGCAAAGGGCTCCTTCAGACATCTGTCTAAAAGGAGAAAGGAAATTGCAAGATTTCCTTAGGTATTAGAGAGAAGAAAAATCCCAAACCCACGAAATCTTCCTAGCTCCACTATCCATTGGAAAATTCACTCATATTTTTCAGTCCTTATCCTTCCCCATCTTTGTCCTCAGTCCTGATTGACTCTTCCATCACAAGAACATAGTAGTGTGCAAGCTCTCCTGAGGGACCTTGAAACTACTCTGAGTAAATTAGATAGAAAATCAGGACAATGCAAACCATTCCTTGGCCTATGACATAATATTGATAACAAAAAACAATCATCTTGATTAATCTCCCACACTGTTCTTAAGCTGTTTCGTGGATTTGTAGCTCTTCTTTAGAAATACGTTATCTCTTTCATTTATAGACGCTGAAAGATGTTTTTGGACCGATATTCCAATCCTGTGAACAAGTAATATATATTGAAAGATTTTTTTGGAATGTAAATAGTGCATATGGAGTTGGGGAATGGGAAAAATTATTAATTTAACTGCTAACACAGAAATATTTTTACTTTGGTAACTACGCAAATTCAAGCATTCATAAAATTCATAGTATGAAATCTATGAGAAAGCAAAGCAGCATAATTTTAAACTTTAAGCAATAATTAACTCAAAATATAAACACCAGTATTCCACTGCAGGACCTTTTTCTTTCCTCAGTGATAGGGGTCATAAGTCCTTCTATCTGATTAGCACAGTAACCTTATAGATATGGTTATAATTAGTTTTAAAACACTGGTGACATTTAATACCTATACATATCTTTGCCCTTTGCAAAATCATCAGATCTTTGCTTTTTTCTTACTGATCACTGCAGTTAGGTAGTCTGAAACAAAAAGGTCAGCATTGGTTCTTTGACACAAAAGTATAGGCAATTTCCACAAAAAAATTTCCAAGTGTAAAGGACATTCCTGATCCCTCCCAAAGTGGAGCAGTAGGACAGCATTCCTGCAGGATTAGAGGCAAACTCTAAGAACTACGAGTATTTTGTCCTTTTCTCACAGATTGGTCACTCCCTTTCTCTGGGTGTTTCCAATCCTCATTACAAATGCCAAAAGGCTCTTCTATTTTTGCCCTCCAAAACAGATTCTGCAGTAGCGTTTTTGTTTAATGTTTTAGACTAACTTGGTCTTTATCTTTATGGACACAAGGAAACTGTCTGTACCAGAAGCAGAATAAGAAGATTGATTTAGGCCGTTTAGGGTTAGGGCAGTCTGACATGGATTTCTAACTATTATAAGTATCAGTGCTTTACTAAAAAAATCCTCTACTTTTTATTCAGTCATGTGACTCCATAGTACGTACTCACAGAGCTTGTCTAACAAGGAAGAAGAAAAGACAATATGCTTATAACTCTTGCAAGTCTTCTTTCTCCTAGTCCAATAGTCTATTCTGAATTTTATCAAGGGGCCTCAGGCTTATGTATGCCAGTTATGAGGCTGTTCATATAGTAAAACATGAAAAGGTGATCCAGAACTAGCTAACAGAGAACAAGCATGATATAACATGCTACCATATTCCTTCCTTCCTTTTACTTTAATCGCAATGTGAGCTTCATGTAAAAGTATGTCTTGTGTTCAGATTGTGCTGACCATTAAAATGGTCATTAAATAAAAGGGAAAATTGCTCACTTCTATAATTCACAATGTGTTATCTTTGTGGAAAAACTCTCCCACTTCAGTTATACAATTTACACTCCAGGACATACGATTCTATATAAATTGTTCATTTAAAATACATTTTGGATACTAAAAGTACTAAAATTTCCAGGAAAGGTACAAGTTTCACAAAGTATTACTATTCAAAATTACAACATAAAAAAGACTCATAGATACAATCACAACCAATTACCATACAATTACAACATGAAAATGTACCAAGTAGAGATGCAATCACAAAGACAAGTACGGCTGACGGCAAATCTAGAAGCAATTACACACAGCCTTTGAAGAATTATACACATTTATTTAAACTTGATAAATGTGTATGTCCTAGCAGTAGCTGAATTGAGCAGGATTATTATAGCCAGTGATATGCGATTTCATTTGCATAAGTAGTTTCACAAATTTCTAATATTTAAAATTTGATTAAAAAATGAAGTTGCAGTCATTAGCATTCAGGTTATTCACTTTTCTATCTTACAATCGCTAATTATTTTAGAGCCACCAGGAATTTGCAAAATACTTTGCATTTATGAGAAACCATAATCCTTTCACAAAAGCTCTTCCTCTTTCATCTATACTACTATTTGAAAAAGAGGTAACAGGACATGCAGTAAAAAAGAGGAGAGTTGAGGAAATTGCTAGCTCCTTGGTTTAGAACATATACAGCATGATCTGCAAAAAAAATCTGCAAATGAAGAGATACATTTCAGTCACTTAAAGGATTTTGGATCAAGTTCTTTCCTTGAGGAATAACTGCTTTATTCTACAAGTCACAATCACTATTCCAAAGGAAAAAAAAAAGATTTTTATTTTGTCTCATTTCCCATAGAGTTTGGAGTACAAATAAATCTGAGAATGGTTTGAATGACAAGAGGAAAATCACCACATTTATCCTCAGCAAGCTACTAAATACGATCAAGGTAAGTTTGTTCTTTGTTCAAAGCAATATCCTAAGAAATTCAATCAGAATAGTTAGAATCTCATCTTGAAATATATCATTAGCAACAAAGCGTCTTTGAAATCACAACCCTAAGAATTTTGAATTGCCAGGAGCAGAATCACATACACAGGAGAAAGATAAAACAAGATAGTGATACATCAGTATTGTCAGAAGACACACACAGTGTCACAAAATTTTACTGTTACTTGACAGGGACTTGACAGACTTTGGCATGATTATCAGAGAAAAGATCATCTTTGTTATTAAAATAAAATCATAAACTCTCAGATAATGTTAGTCTGCAAACTTCAAAGCTGTACTTAACATACTCATATATGGATCCTGCTCCTGGGCCACGGACGTTTCTCTATGCAAGCTGTGCAACCGTTTTCAAGTAAAACAAGCCTGCCTGTTTAGACACTGGGCTGTTGGACATTAAAGTGCTTAACATTGAAGTAAAATGCGCCAAATGTTATTTAATCCTCCTTTGTTCTGTTCTATTGCCAGACCTTACTTCTGATGAAGTCAGTGAAAGTAGAGGTTTGCTGCAATAAAACAAAATATATGAAAGGTTATAGAACTACATTATTGATGAACTATAAAATTCAAGAACAGACATCTGGTTTTATGCCATCACTGCAATTTATGTTGTAAGATTCTGTTTTCCATATTAGCTAGAATATAATAAACATGAATGTCATCACCTATGAAATATTGAAGGATCTCAGATACTTTCTAAATATCTAAAATTAAATGTGTTATTTTAAGGTAATGGTTTTAAAATAAGGGCAGCCTGAAGGGTTACATTCCTTTATAAATCACTAAAACTCATTTTATAAATCTGATGCTTCATTGTGTTTGTGTGACCCTGTCTGTTTGATTCCTGTGTAACCCTTGTGAAACTTTGTGCAAAGTCAAATTGAGTGGTTAGGCATTAAAAATGCCACATACTTTTTTCAGCTCAAGAAAAAGAAAGCATGGTAGGAGTTAGAAGCAGGGAAAAATATTTCAACTGAAGACATTAAGATGTGTATTTTTGAGTCTGTCTTTGTGTGTTAATTTCTAAGAATACAGTTTTGAGACTTTTAGTGGAGTAAAATTCAAATTGAAAAGTGAAAATTTTTCCTGAGAACCACAAAATTTGATCCAGAATTATTCAGTTACTCATGCTCTAAGTTGTTAAGATTTTAAATTTTCATATCAGCTTACCTGTTTTTACAAGACTAGATTCTCAATCAATTAATTTACTCTCCACTTTTCTCACTTTACTTTTGATTCATTACTCTTTACTTTGCTCTTTGCTGTCTTTATTTTTTTTACTATCAAAAAAAAGAAAAAGAAATGCCTTTAACTTTACCAAATTAGTAAATATTAGATTTCCTCAACATGCAGTTGTAGCGCTTCTACAATCAGCATAGATTATAAAATAAATAACATAATGAAACAATACAGGGAATTCAACAGTTGGTAAATCTACATAATGTAGTCTCTTTATTTGCTATGAATGCTACAGTAGTAGAGTGAGCAGAAAAGGGATTGAAACAAAATTACTTGACCTATTTTAATATTTGATGAAGATTTTACTTTTACAGTTGGAGTTTTCAGTGTTTTTCTTCGTTATCAGCTTCAGATACAATGCTGGCAGGGGATCACAGATCTGAAATGGATGTCCATCCCGGCCTGGTGAACTGCTAAAACATGTCCTGCAGAAGCTCATGGGCAGAGTAAATGGGAGGACTGGAGACATTTCTCTGTGGCCGGGAAGATATGGCCTCAGGCACCATCAGAACCACCCAGAATCCTGGTCCGCGAGCATTGACAGTTGCTCACCAGTAAGCACTGGTGTTGCTCTACCACAGCTTCACCATGCCGTGGTTCTGTGGAGGACAGTCCTTGCCGAGCAGCATAGCTTGCACAGGCTTTGGAGGTCCCAAAGAGCTTGCAGCTGGGGAACCACTGCTTTGAAGGCATGAAGACAAGTCAGTGATGTAAACATGCATACATATCCAATCACATAGGAGGTGCTCTTTACAAATTGTTTGGTTTATTCTTCTCACCAGTGTGTGACAATTCCATAATCATCTTTGTTAGGGAGAATAAAACGCTGCATAAACATCAAGAAACAGAGGTCATCATACTTGTCTATCACTCTCTGAGTTACAACCAGTGTTGAATAACTTGAAATATTCTCTGCAAGCGCTTGACAGGACAGGCCCTTGACTTAACCATGTGTAAAAAATCATGATGTTATCTATGGCTAATTTGAAAATAAATAATTTCTGATCATGTAGAAGAACTACTGTAGTAACCAGGCACATAAAGATAAAAGCTCATGTAGATAAAGGCATGTTAATTAGTCTCATAAAGGCTTATTAATCAGGCTTGTAATGGTAGCAGTTTCAAGCCATGAGAGAAACGTGTAAGATATTTGTCTGCAGGCTTAAACTAGAGAAAAGAATGAAAACCCACCCACAAAGCATGAGATCTGACATTAACATCCAGCTACTGTGAAAAGTAGTAAGATCAGCATCTTATCTACAGCATGGGATAGGTTTAACACTTGCCCTGGTATAGCTGACAAATTACAGCAAAAGTACAGCAAAGGGTATTTTCGACAGAACTGCACAGAAAAGCAGACATATTAATCTACTTCTAAAGAGGCTTAACTCTTGGCAGTCAGTGAGACTCTTCCAACTGATTTCCCTGAGATTGATATTGGGCCCTAAGAGGTATATTTGTAAAGAAGAGAACTTAACTAAACTGAAGTCAATGGCTACTGACTTCCAAAAATGATAGATTGATGCCGAATAAAATCAAGGATTTGATAGCTAAAATCAAGCTCAACAAATTATATTTTTGATGTAAATGCTCTATCTCTGTCTTCATTTAGGATTTGGTTCCTCTTCCAACAAAAAGTAGCCCTTCTCTAATTCATTCAATTGTCAGCAAAAACTAAGGATCAGAGATATAGAAAATTGCAGCCTCGCTTGTTTCTGTTACACATGTAGTCCTGTAAGTTTCTAATGAAAAGGTATCTTGTTCCAAAGAAGATTTTCAAGGGAAAACAGTGCGGCTTTTATTGTAAATAAATAATCATGAGGCAAGGGCAGCAATTTGTGTTTCTGAAAGTAACCTCTGAATATTCCATTGTGTGAATTCTTTGCTAAATATTCCTTCAGAAAATAATCATTAAACCTGTGTCACTTTTATACTTCACATCCAAAAGGCAGAACTGATTGCAGGTGTAAGAAACTGTAGAAGTAGAAAAGTATGATATTTTTCCATCTCTCCACTTCCTCCAAAGGTGATGAGAAATGCAGAACAGATTTACTTAGGAAAGCTAAACTCTGGTCCTCTCAGAGAGGATGGTTCTCCATGGACCTATTGCTTATTCTCATCCCTATTAGACATTTTGCAGCTGCAACTCGTTAAGGTTAACCAGTGTTTGTGACATGACCACATCGGAGCGACAAGGGCTCATATTGCTTTTTAAGACTTTCCAAAATAATGCATTTTTTATCACCATAAAAGTTGATTTTATTCTCGTAAAAAGTATCCTAACGTTAAGCTGAATAAAACACTGTTTTACATTCGATAATTACATTTCACTCACTAATTATTATAGTGAATTTATAGCACTTACTAAATAGTCAGTATCTTCCACCTTGCACCTTCTACAGGAGGTGTTGACGATTGTACTGTGTTCATTTATTCCTTTTTTTATACATTATTGTTTATGTTATTGCAAAATAGTGACATCTGGAGGCATAAAAGCCTAACCAGAAGTATTAATTATTCATTACTTTATATTCAAAATCTGAAGCAGTCAGGATTTCAATAGCTTTGAATTCTTGCTACACTATGAATTTTAGAAACATATATAAGAATGTGTGGAACATATGCAAGCTCTTTATTTTGAAATTATTCCCACCTTGCCTTACATTGGTCATACTCATTGAAATATGGCTGTTTGAGACAATGTTGGGTCCATTAGGGACCATGGTCTATCAGTCATTGATAGTTGCCATTGATAAGGCTCTACATGAAAGCTTTTAGTTCCAGATACATTGTTGCTGACTTTCAGGTGAAATGAAAGATAGCAGATTAAGATAAAGAGAAGAAATTCAGCTATTCTTAAAAATCAGATACAGTTAGAGATCTTCTTCAAGAACTCCATGCTGGTAATGTACTCTAGGTCACTTAAAGCACACCTAACAGGTCAGTGTGTGGTAGATTATCAGGCAGAAGTGCTCTCTCTCTCTCCCACTTCTGGCTTGTGAAAGTGATCAGACAAAGTGTTGAGATCAGCATGCTTCTGCCCATGTGAAAGCATATAAATGGTCATTTTTCAGGTTTTATTTAGGTTTAGTAGGCCCTGCTAATTTAGATTTAAACATCTACATTTCACTTAGATCTCTTATCCAAATTTAAGTATTCACTCCAAGGCAAATCTAAGTTCACTCCTAGGCAAAGACAGGCTTATTCTCAACTGTGCTAATTTATTCACATTGAGAATCCTGCCTAGCTCCCTGGAAGAATATCCAGGTTCAGCACACATTCACAGACTCAGTAAACTGTTCATTTCCACACAAAGCATGATTTTGTAAAGAGTCTGCATGTTCTCTGAGGTTTGAATGCCAAGTGCTTTGCCTGAAAAAGGACTCAACGACTGGCAGATTAGAAAGCATTAGAATTTGTTCTAATTATTTTATATTGTAAGATGCCAGTTGGGTTGCAGAAGATATTAGCATTGTCCTGAACAACAAATAAAATATCCATAGCACTTACAATTACCCTAATCTTAGAAAACCTCAAGTCTCAAAGCAATGCATCTATTGACCATTTTCTGTGTTGTTGTGAATCATAATAGCTCCATTTATTTCAATGCAGCTCTGTCAGTTTGCATCAGCTGAAGACTGGGCTCTATCAGTCTTGCTGTTAACATTACTGTCATTTCCTAAGGGATGTAAGTACTGTATCATTTTTCTGCTCTTCAGATCCTCACATATGCTGAATCTATTCTTGCAATATGAAGATAATTGCATGTATTTACCATTTCTGTCTACAACATCTGAGGAAAATGCAGGTCTATTTAACTCTACACACTCATTTCTTTGTCAAGAAAAAGTACTTTAAAAGATGCCTTTTGAGCTATCTTTTTTATACGCTGAAGGAAACATCTATTGTAATAGTCACAGTAGCATTTTAGTTTTCAATAGAAATTTTCTTCTAGGCTGGCCTCTGGCTGTAAATAATGCCTGTGAGTAGTCCTTTTTGGGGGGCAAGGGGAGTCTTCCTTTCCTAGTGATACAGCTCCCACATAGCATTTAGTCTGGGATTTCATTCAGGGAATAAAGTTTCTGGGGAAAACACTTTCAATTTTCCTTCATGTCAGACTAGCAGTTGACATACTAATGAACTGTTTACAAAAATGAGTGCTGCACTCCATATAGAGCTGACAGGCTCCTGCAGTTGGTAGTTTATTAGTTATTCTTGTTTTGAAAGAATATGCACATCGTTTCTTTTCTGCATTCATTTTTGTGTAAAAGATACAAGGAGAATAATTACATTTGTTTTAATTGTGACCACAAATTGACGCAATTTTAATCATAATAAATAAAAACAATTTACTGATAATCCTATTTAAAATGCTTTTCTATAAATAAGACTCTAGCCCTTTATTCTCTGAATGGTCATTTGGCCTGAACTCATCCTTTTTTTATTATGACTGTTCATATGTTTCTGAATTCAGAAAATATGGGTTTCTGGAACTTATTTTTAAAACTTGAAAATAATGTACTTGCAGTATTTCTTAGGGTTGTATAGGAAGACAAAGCTGGAAGAGGAAAACCCGTAAATACATTCACCAATGGTTGGTGAAATATTCTATGGATAAATATTTTCTACCTCAGAAAATATATGTTCAGCAAGCATAAATCAACAATGCACTAAAATAAGGGAACATCCCTTATCCTCCTGAGCTAAAGATCAACCCCATGTTCTCTATTACCAATAGAAAAAAATTTCATATTGATGGGAGGAAAAAAAAAAAGAAACAGTATTTGACTTCATTTGATAAACTGGAATAGTACAAAACAGGGAGGTTAAATACTGTGGTCAAAGAATGTACAAAGAGTATCACACAGGTCAAGGTCAGCACAGTCTTTTTCTATAACATGACATTAGTCAAAGTCACTATATTCAAAATTTTCAAAGTAGGATGAACTTGAACAATACACTAACGATTAAGCTCACGCTAGTTATTTAGCAAGTACTGCAATGTATTAAGACATGGATAATTGATATTATTATTACAGATAACTAAAGGTGATAGAAATCTATATCGCCTTGTTTTGGGGATGTGGAAAACATTTTCTTCATAAATATCAAGTTTGAATATACCCTCTGATTACCATCAAAATACAAATGGACATGGGAAGAACAAAGTAACAAAGGCATTGAACCAAAATTATACATAAACTTACTTATTATCATGGTCTTTTATTGATGAAGGTCTGCGTACCTGTGAACCCATGGCACAGTTCATAATAGAAGGGAGGCTTCATGTTGTGTTATGCATATATACAGCCCATACTTTAGCTACATTGCGGTTTTAGCAACAAAATGAAGCAAGCAGATGCCTTAGAAATATAATCACATTATTTTGATGTTCTTCTGTAAATAGATAGACACTCACAGCTGGCTCACTAGAGAAGACATGGCACTGCTCACAGTCAGGACAACTGCACCAGAGTTTCAGAAAAGAGTAATTAGGAGCCTAGAGAAATAAAAGTGCATCCCAGCTTCAGTAGTGGCCCCAGAGACCCTGACATCGCTTCTAGATTGCATCCAGCAAATAACCTTCAGCAATAGTTTTTAAGAATCTTTGTAAGTCAAAAACCTTGTAAACCAAAGCAAAGGGTTCTGCTTAAAAGACAGTTCATAAGATGCCCTCATAGAGGCTTCGTTATTCTATGGAGTAGGTTTGCCAGTAAGCAGCTGTGGTGGACATCCTAATGACTTCCATGAAATGACCTCACAACTACAGCTCTCTTTCTAAGGGGAAGATGTGCATATACAAAAACCACAACCCTGTAAATGGTTTGACTGATTTCAAAGCAGCGTGACTGAGGTTTCTTTGGTCTGTCTTCCCAGTTCTGAAGTTTTTTTCTGTAAACGTGATTCGCACAAAGAAATTAATGAGGAACTAAAATTGAAGGTATATGAAGGTTTTGCCATATTCCTTTCACACACTGGAGTCAGCTGCAATCTATTAATCTCCAATTTGTATGTGATTGGGCTTCGAGAGTATTCTCTGCCTGCTTATGCTGTATCTCTAAATTCCATGCCTATTGCCAGGCATTTTTCAGGACTGATAGTGGCTTATCACTATCAAAAAGCAGTTCAAAGTCCTTAGAAAAACATTCAGCTTAACAACTATCCTTTTAAAATTGTAAATCATACCTGTTTTCCCTTCATCTTTATAGTCTATTAATAGGCATATTTTTTACAACAGCCGGATTAGCTTGGAGGGTTATGAGATATCATCTGCTCCTTCTCTTTCCTCCTCACTTAAGCTGTAATTTTCTGTCATATCATAACTTCTTCTCCTGGAAATAGCTTGTCACAAAATGAAAGATTTGTTGCTACTGAAAGAGCAGAAATATCTACAAAAGAAGAATTAGATTTTGGCCAAATATTTCCGGGGAAAAAAAAAAAGAGAGAGAGAGAGTGACCATGAACAGCACCTTGACTGTTTAATTTCTCTGGGCAGTCTTTGCAAAGACTGGGGGGGTAGGAACAGTCTTACAAAAGATATTAGTCTCAGACACATATTGTGTGGGGATAATGTAGGGGAACACACTGAGTGAAGGAAATACGATGGGCTAGTCTCTGTATTCAGAAGGGAAACAATTATCTTCTAGCAGAAAGCAGTTTCCCTAAATAAGCAGAAGGGCTCATCATTACCTGCCTTAAGCATGATTAAGCTAAATATAAATATAATCCTAGCAGCCAAAACCAAGGAAAGAACATTTCCTTTTCTTTGAAAAGTCTCTGCTGTGCTCGGCTCAAGGCAGGCGTAGGGAGTCAGGACCTAGCTAGCACTCTCTGACGCTCAGCTCGTCTTCGGTTCAGCGTAGGGGAGAGAGAAACAGGCCACTTGTTTCCATCGGTGCTCTGATACCCGATGTTACTCTGCCACTGGGAGGTGCCAGAAGGCTCGACACTATAGTCTGGACTTAAAATATCACTGAGACTCAAAATATCATCTTATTCATTACATTTATTTAGGAGCTACATTTTTAATCTCTTGAATAATTACAAGCATGACTATACTGATTGTTACTGCCATCCTGTTATAAAATCATTGTGAAGGCACTGTGAACATGTGCTAAAATATTCTACAGACGATGAGAAGAAAAAATATTATAATTTTGATTTACTCATTCTAGAGTAAACATCTCTAAACTAATTACAAGATACGCCTTTTTTTTTTACAGGTCTGTGAATGAAAAAGAATCTCTGATTGCTGGTTTTGTCTTCAGTTCTGTTTGATGAAACATATTTAATTACAACATAATTAGGTAGCACCTCTAACATTCAGGAAAAATATGCCTTGTAATGGATATAATGAATGAAAATAAGCAATCATATAGCAATTTTGGAAGTACATCATAGCACTACTTTTCATTAAGCTTCTGGGTGTAAGGGATATCACTTTTCTTAATTGTCAATGGTGGTACCACAGCTCTAAAATTTTAGTTTCAAAAACTATAATTTCAGTCTCAAAGTAAAGTTTGTATTTAAGTCATCCCAGACTCATTTAATTTAAACACTTAGATAATCCCATCAGACTATTATGTATGAGCAAATATAGAATTTTCTGCATTCTAGAAGCTTTAGCCACTTTCACCACTAGCATAATTCTAACTGAGGTCAGAATTATTCATGGCCAGAATATCATTTAATCTCTAGTGAATAAAAATGCTATTAAAAACTATTAAAAGCACCAACAATTATACTATTGCAACTTTTAGTGACTTGGGGCATGCTCATGGGACCATAGGGTTGAAAAAAAAATAGCATAAAAAAATAAAAACTTTGCTGGATTTCTATAGAAAGAAAGCAAACAAGTAAAGAGGATTTATCTTGCAGACATCTCACCGTAGTTTTGTTTCTTGACCCATTGACTAGGCAGCAAAAGCAACACTGACGGTAGTACTTGTGGATAGGCCAGTGGTCTATCTTCATTTTCAGAGCAGCAACCTTTTCTGAATCATCTAGGTGCATCTCTCTAGCTATAAAATATCTCGCATATTGGCAGCAGAGCATCTGTTTTGCCGAAAGGTGAGCTGCCTTTTAATTTGACAGTTCACTCTCAGCCTCAAATTCTGAGGTCTACTGTAGTAACTTACTTCATGCACATTGCCTGGAGTGCTAGGGTTTCTCTAAGAGCCTAAGATACAGGTCTGAGTCAACATTTTCTTAGTTACATTTTACCAGGTAAAATTCATAATCCAAGACAGTGGGTTTTTTTCTTCTATAATTGATTTTAACACAGACAGCAGACAGAAACCATCTTATTCCTATCTTCCAAGCAGCAGCAGCATAACCCCCCTATTTCATTTAGGTAATTTAGATTGGAATGTAAGGATGATAACAAATACTGGCTTATTTACCAGGGTGTTGGGGGTGGGGTCTGCCACCCACATCCCATGTGCCGTGGGAGTCTCTGATGTCAGGACTACCTTGTTTCCCCAAGCAGCCGGATGGGAACGCTGCTCAGTAAGGCAGGAGGGGATCAGGACAGGCAGTGGCAAGACCAGGCTTTATGGTCAAAGGCAGCTCTTCAATGAGATGTCTCATGCAGTTTGGATTGGTGTGATGATGATGTCCTTTTTTAGTGGCATGCATAATCAAAAGGATCCCAGCTGAAACCAACCACCATGTGCATGTGATGCCCTGCTTGCTTTTTTCACAGAATAACAACTCCAAGGCCAAAAATTCCAGCTAAGCATACAAATGTTTTCCAAGATGCAACCTCACGGAAAAGTGGCTTAGTACATGCTAGGATTTCAAAATTCTTTTATTTTCTCACACTTCACCCTAAAACCCATCTCCGGCAGAGCCCATGGCTGTTTCCTAGCAACATCCTGGCACTCAACATGGTCTCCATGACCCATAGATATTTATCTACCTGCTGATACTTAGGGATTTGAGCTAATTAAATTAGCCCTTTTTTCTTTTCTTTTTCTTTTTTTAAAGAGCTGGCCTTCTGAACCCCATTGACTACAAATTCTGCACAGACCCAAGGAATCGCCTGCAGCAGAGTTTGCTTGATGGGGCAGAGGGATGGATGTTGGCGTGAGCAATTCTGCCTTACACTGCACCCGGGAGTTGAGTCTTCCTTCATCTCCCATGGGGCCCAAGTTAAATTTTTCTCACTAGGAGTGCAGCACAAGATTATTTTCGTAAATTCTGAGGCCCTGGACAAACGCCTAAATGCGTTTGTTTTTCACGAGGGGCATAAACGAAACAGACGTTGTTATGATGCTGTGGGTAATTTTGAGCACATTAAAATGGTAAAAATCTTTAGGCACAAGACTGTAAAGAAAAAAAATCAGGTACGCATAACACTAAAACTTTTATTACATTATAAAAGACTCAGCAGTAGGTTGACTTTAGTTACTTTGGGCTCAAGTCTATATAAACATGTGGCTTATATATGTCTTGCAATTGTCTGGTTTTTTAGTTTTATTTTGTTCAAAGCATTTTATTATTCCCATTTGAGAAATTCCATCCAAAAATCTAGAAATTATTCATAAAAATAAGGTATGAAGTTAAAACATACAGCATAACAGCGATTAGGAAGATGATAATGGGTTTGTCAAGTTTTTAACGCAGACACATAAGGCAAATAGAAAACAGAGAATATATAATTGTTGAAAGTTTTCATTAGGATTTTTTTTCTTCTTGTTCTGAATCAATGGTAGTTTTCTGTCCTGCTCACAGAAATCATTGAAGAAGGGATTGTGAAGGGTAACTCCTAGATAATGATGCTGAGATCTGTATTGCATGCAATATAATTATGCTGGAGGAAGGAAATTATCACAGCCATGAAAATGAATCATAAACTGTTTTGGAGAATTAAATAACTTCAGCCCCACTAAGTTCAGTACATTTCTCATGAACATTAATAGGAGTTATACCTGTTTATGGTATGAGTAAATTTAAAGAAGTTAATTTTGTCTTTCTAAAACCAGTAAGATGAGTTCAAGTAAAGAAGGGTGCAAATTCTTAAGATCTTTACCATGAAGATGACCACGTTGCCCTTGCAGAAAATCCACTAACTCCCTTTCTTTATTACCTTTCCACCAAGACAAATATTTGTGAATGTTGTTTCCTTGTTCCAGCATAAAAAATAACAGTGTTATGTTGCTCAGTAGTTATTTACAGCTGCAAGCTCCTTTTGTTCCTTCTCCTACAGGCATTATAGACATGTATGATCTATTTAAGAGGAAAAGTTTCATATCAAAAGAAATATTTAACAAATGTTGGCAAATCATTTTTAATTTGAGTTTGTACAAACTCCTCTAGAGAACAGTAAAATTCTGCCATTTATCTAATTCAGATTCAACTTAAAAATAAGTCGATAAACAAGGGCTGAGATTTGGGTCCAACAATCAGTTCCCAGACCCATCTGCAAAAGATGTAGGTCTCCAAAAATAAAATAAAATAAAATAAAATAAAATAAAATAAAATAAAATAAAATAAAATAAAATAAAATAAAATAAAATAAAATAAAATAAAATNAAATAAAATAAAATAAATAAAATAAAATAAAATAAAATAAAATAAAATAAAATAAAATAAAATAAAATAAAATAAAATAAAATAAAATAAAATAAAATAAAATAAAATGCTTGAATAAGCAAAATGGTCTTGGAAGGCAAAATGTCGTCATTTCAAAAAGACATGCCTGACTGATCTGAGGAAATTAATCTAAAGTACTATCTTGACCATTTTGCCCCAGTGTCTCAGTCTACTTTTAGCCTACCTCTACCCTACATCTGATTTTGGTTGAGCCCACACTGAAAGAGAACTTTCCTAGAAAAAAAATGAGAAGTAGAAACTATGTAACATTGGAGGCAGAAAAAAGAGAAAGGATTTGAATACTACATCACAATAAAAAAAAATGTCATCTTTGGGGAAGAAATTTTGGACAAAATGCAACTTAATAAGTGTTTTTCAAACTTCTAGAGTTCAAATACTGGACTTCTGATTTTCAGAAAGTGTTTATGTTGTACTCTGAAAATCAAATTATTTTTAGAGGGTTGGTTGGCACACACAAAAATGCCCATTCCCCAGTCATAAACAGTTTCATCATTAGTTTTTCATACCTTGGTCTGTGTTCATATCTCTTTGTTTGCTATCATAGCACACATAATTATATAATTTATTGCAGTTGTGAAAACAAGTTAATCAGAGACTAAAATAATGCCGGTGATACCTGATTCTTTTTCCTTCTGTTTCAATGATATTTACCTATCTATCTTATGTTTGTTTTTTCCACCAAAAGGTGAAAAAGTCCAGACTTCTTACCAGCAAAGTCTCCATGAATCACAGAAGTATTAACATTGATACCTGACATCTTAGCCATCAGGATGGACTGATATTTCCCAGATGGAAGTAAAGAGATGTCAGTGTTTTAACAATGTGTTGTCCATTTTCAAATGTTTTTCCTCTCTTATTTTTCCTTTTTCTTTTCTTTTTTCTTTCTTTTCTTTTTCTTTCCTGAATACTAGCTCTTTATGCATGACATTAATCCATGCTGCAACTTGTGCTTAGATACAAGGTGAAAGTCTGCCCTACATCATGCAAAAGTCTCATTGAATTAGATTACATTCTGAATATATAAAATATACAGTATGACGTAAATCAATGGGGATCTATGTAGAGTATAACATACTCTCAGGGTGAGAATTTAAAATAAAGGTATGCTGTCATAGGAACAAATTAGTAGTGATAATAACAGGAAATAAAATGTCCGGATAGTGTTAAACATCACATCCTTTAAAAAGCTCTATAAAATTTAGAATGAAAATGTAATGAGGTAAAGGTTAATTGAAAAACGTACTTTTTTTAGTCTAACCTTACACACACAAAAAAAAAAAGCAACAACAACAACAAAAAAAACTAATGCTGTGCTATGCTTTGTTAGGGCAAAACTGGCCTGATTAAAATGAATAGTTTTCCTTCCTCTTCCTTCAATTATCTGCAGTAACTCTTCTATAGCCATAGTTCTCTCTCTCAATACTGGTAACATTTCTTCCTTTTCCTGAAAGTTCCTTGTTATATCATCCAATTTGTCTTTGCAAAAAAAACAGCTGAGCCCTCTGCAAGCATAAAGCTTTGTATTAGCATCTGTAAGCCAAATGGAACTATCTCTAATGGTCTCTAATGTAATATCTCTTGGCTCCTAACAGGAATGAAAAAAAATGGCATCTTTCACCACCAAAGCTTCAAAAGAATTTCCAACAGCTAGGAGATAATTCTTTCTTTTACTCTTTATTTGTCTAGAATTTGCAAGAGCAATACTTAAACCCTGTCATGGGGATTTCTAATTTGTGGAGGGTCTCTTCTTTTCTTATATATATATAAATATTCTATTTAACTTCGTAATAATTTAGCAAAGAAAGGAATTGTCAGAAAATAATTTTAAAATTAAACAAAGCTTTATATTCCAAAAGCACTGAAATTGAATGTGACAATAACTGAACTTTACAACACTACAGGAATATTTAGCTTTGTTCATTCCCTTCAAAACTCTAGTGTGTTCATAAAGCTTTTTAATTTGCCAGAACATTTCTTCAGCACAAAGAAGGTGCCACTGAAGAATTTAGCACTTATCTTCAGTATCATTTCAAAGTCAAACTCCAGTTTTGCTGGCTTTAAACTCTATTTTTGCTAGTTTTAAACTCTAATTTTGCTAATAAAACACATCCTAATTTTTACATGCTTCTAGTATGAAACTTGGAGATACCCTTGTAGCTTTTACAGCCATATGCAAATTTCAGCTCTCTTCTTTTCAAAATGCTGGAGAAACACTAGCCCCTTACACTGGCCAGAGCGATGTCTGAATTGCTGTGACAACTGTGAAACTAGAGAAAGAACAGAGCAATAACTCCAATCCTTTCTACGACCGTTTTAACTCCTCCCAGTCTACTAAATTTGTTAAAAAGGAGAAACTGTGCAGTGAATGTGAGTATTAGATTTGTACTTTGGTTGCCAAAGCTATGGAGGAGGAATAGGATTTAGAACAGCACCTTACCACTATGCATAGAAAAACCTTAAACTTGTAGGAAAGCAAATTAAATAGGTCAGTACAATTCTGGACCAACCCACATCCATATTATTAAATTTCCATCCCCTCATCCAGATTGCCCCTTAGGAATGATCCCCCACCCGCTCTAAACGCTGAGCAAGGCCTGAGCTGGACACAGTCCAAAACCACTGGGAACCCCCATGAAAAGTCACTAGTGCAGCCAGTGAAGTTCTGACGTTGCCTGGGCAAGCACAGATTAGCTTTATTCTTGCGCAGATTTTGTCATAGAGTCCAACAAGACAGGCAAGCAGGCTTGACAAAACCAAGTATGTGGTTTGATAACACATAATGCAGAATACAATGCCAAATAATCACTTGCTCATTTAAGATGGAGAGATCAACAACCAAGTCAGAACATGGGAAAAATTTGTCTTAAATTGTCCAGAAGAGGCAAATCTGCTGAATTCATCCTGTTTTTGTTTTCCTCATGTTTGTTACAAATTAGATAGACATTCTTTTAAAAAATTAAGTTCTACCTTTTCACATTAAAAATACCCCACCCTGTTTAGTTGCTCACTGAGTGTATACAGCCCTTTACAAATGAAAACCTGTAGAGAGATTAAAACAATATTTTTTTCAGTATAAGTTATCTGTATGATATGTTAGAGCCTTTTCCTCTAAGTCTTTCCCTTACACCACATTTCTGCACAAGGCTTTAACCATGTATTTAGTGAGACTGAGATTCACCTCAAAAATTCTGCTCTTGGCTGTCAAGTATTCGTTTCTCTTTTCCCTTTTGCTCATCTGAATTCTTTGAGCAGTACCATTTCTGCAGTCAAGTTCCCCTATGACATGCTGCCTATGTGACTGACAGGCAACACACACACGCAAAGTAGAATGTCAAAGAACACAGCATGATAAAGCCAAACATAACTTAGTAAGGTTATGATAATGCCAAAACTGCTTAAAAATATCTATACCTTTGACAGACTAGCCTTGTAGTGTATGTCTTTCAAAACCGCATCTGTCTGGAAAATAAAGAGAGTCTAGTTTCTCTGAGCCTCATAGGAAATTGATACTGTTTGCATTTTAGATCAGATTTCAAGTAAAGCTTAGTAAATTGATTTCTGATGATGAGAGTAACCTGCTTACTGTGATCTTTTATACTAATAGGTGTGTATTTGATTGTATATCTAATGCTTGAAGTGAAGGCTACCTCACAGTAGAATCATAGACTCATAGAATCATAGAATGGCTAGGGTTGGAAGGGACCTGTAGAGGTCATCTAGTCCAACCCCCCTGCACACGCAGGGTCCCCTAGAGCATGTGGCACAGGGTGATGTCCAGGCGGGTTTTGAAGATCTCCAGAGAAGGAGACTCCACCACCTCTCTGGGCAGCCTGTTCCAGTGCTCTGTCACCCTCACCGTTAAGAAATTCTTCCTCAAGTTCCTGTGGAACTTTTGCTGCCTCAATTTTTGGCCATTTCCCCTAGTTCTATCACTGGCCACCACTGAGAAGAGGCCAGCCCCCTCCTCCTCACTCCCTTTCTTGAGATATTTATATACATTGATCAGATCCCCTCTCAGTCTTCTCTTCTCCAGGCTGAAGAGGCCCAGCTCTCTCAGCCTTTCCTCATAGGGCAGATGTTCCAGGCCCCTAATCATCTTTGTGGCCCTGCGCTGGACTCTCTCTAGCAGCTCCATGTCCCTCCTGCACTGGGGAGCCCAGAACTGCACACAGGACTCGAGGTGCGGCCTCACCAGGGCTGAGTAGAGGGGCAGAATCACCTCCCTCGACCTGCTGGAGACGCTCTGCTTAATGCACCCCAGGATCCCATTGGCCTTCTTGGCCACGAGGGCACACTGCTGCCTCATGGTCAACTTGTCGTCCACCATGACGCCCAGGTCCCTCTCTGCGGGGCTGCTCTCCAGAAGGTCGGTCCCCAGCCTGTAGGCATGTCTAGGGTTATTCCTCCCCAGGTACAGGACCCTACACTTGCCCTTGTTGAACTTCATGAGGTTACTCGCCGCCCAGCTGTCCAGTCTGTCCAGGTCCCTCTGGATGGCAGCGCAGCCCTCAGGGCTGTCATCTATTCCTCCCAGCTTAGTATCATCAGCAAACTTGCTGAGGGAGCACTCCATCCCTTCATCCAGGTCGTTAATGAATAAATTGAACAGGACCGGACCAAGGACTGACCCCTGGGGGACACCACTATCCACAGGCCTCCAGCTGGACTCGGCACAGTACTCTGACAAAAGTTTGTTGAATGGTAAAGATGACTCAAATTTCCAGCACTTACACATTTTTTTTCCTGTATTTCAAGGGAACTTAAAGTCTCCATAGTTCTTTTTCATTCAAGATGTTTGGCCAAATGACATCTTCCCTGCTGCAGTACTGACCATCGCTGTCCTGTCAAGACTCTTTCTCCAAGATGTAGACTAGCCTAGTCTCTCCTAAAGAGGTGACTGTGGATAAGAGCCTGTAGGATGCTAGCTTCAGAGAGCCATTAGAGGATCACTTCAACATTGAGATTATCCCAAAAGAAATAATCTACTTAAAACTTTTAAAAATGTATTTTCATCTAAAATATCCCAAAAAAATCCTGTACACTTCC
Source organism: Eudromia elegans (assembly GCA_003342815.1). Classification (NCBI taxonomy): domain Eukaryota; kingdom Metazoa; phylum Chordata; class Aves; order Tinamiformes; family Tinamidae; genus Eudromia; species Eudromia elegans. The sequence goes on along the minus strand of PTEX01000015.1, from coordinate 6,059,064 downwards.
CCTGAAATTTTCCACGGAATAAAAATAGCACAGTTATTTATGGACAAAATCACAGGAAAGAATGGGTACTTCAGTATACAATAACCTTCAGTTTGGTATAGGTATGACCTTTCTCTCCAGCCCTGAGCCTTTCATTCATCTTCCTCCCATCATACTTGCAGCTGGGTGATCACTGCTGCTTCTAGAAACATTTATAAGATTCCTTTTTTTTTCTTTGCAAGGCTGAGCCAGTTATTCACAATAAAGCAGTTTCCAGAGTTATTCCTTAATTACATTCCTTGCAAAAATAATGGCTTAATTTGATAAATTCCTTTAATTTGAAACTTTCAGGTTTCAATACATGCACCAAGGGTAAAACGCAGAACTCCCACTGACAAGCATAGAAGAGACACACCTAATGATACTCTCTGCAGTGAAGAGGGGTTTTGTTTGTTTGCTGTTCTTTTTTTAACTGTCCTTAATTTCTACTTTGGGCTCTGCTAGTTCTCAGGTGAAGTAAAATAAAAATAATGCAAAATGACAATATACAGCACAGTATGAAGTCATAGGCTGTGTTTGCTCTAAAACAGAAAAAAAATCAAAATGACCAATTAAATGATGGAGATAGCAAGAGTACCTCTTTACATTATAAGTTGCAAAAATTGCTGCCAGCATCTTATTCAAATGAAGATAAAGTTCCACATGAGAAAAGTACTACCTAAGAGAGCTAGCAAGGATTAAGGCAGATCAGCTAATATCAGCTGAAACTGCAGTATTTTGAATTCAGCTGAGCTATTCTCAACTTGTGCCTTTGGTGGGTTAGGTTCACATTTGTTCTTTCTTGCAGTCTGAGTTACATAAATTGCTATGCAAGCACAAGATAATGTTTTCAAATAGACTTATTGGCCCATTTATCTATTGCACTGTAATCAACCTGAAGATCAGATTTTTTTTCTTCATTAAGCAATAAATGCCAGTTCCTTTGGGCTTGCAAAGTGTCATCAACTTTATGCCAGCTTTGCTGACTCATATAAACATCTACACTTGTAAGCTTTAATTTTCTTAGAGCTATAGTACATTATGTACTGAAAGGGAATCAGACGTAAGCAAAATCATCTGGAAAATGTAGTCTAAATTTATATTGCTTCTGCTGAAAGGATTAATTTAACTGGCTGGAGAGAGACTATATTAAGCCTTTATGTTTATAAATCTGGTGACAGCTTATAACTCTCTTTACACTGAACACCATTTCCTTGCTTGTTTTCTTTGTATGAGCTCTCATTACCTGAGTGTTTGGACTACCCTAAAATTATCAAGCTGCGTTATGCTCAAACTGTGTCTGCAACTGTGTCTGCAAGTTTAGATCTTGTGAAATCTCAGAAAATCCAGTGCCTTTGTTTGCTAGGGAAACATCACTTTCTAAAGACAAACTGCAGCTTCTTTCTTTAAGGAGATGTTCTCTTGTGTGGTTTTGTGAGTGTGTGTGTTTGTTTTATGCCAAGATGTATAGACATGAATAATTGTGCCCTATATAAGCCTAATGGTTTCTGAAACAAGTGCATAAGCTGTTATTTCAGAAGTCTCAGCTGCTGAACTGTTATTTCATCAAGTCCTGAGAGAAAGATGAGTGGCTCAGCACCTTGCAAGGATGGCACAAAAGGACAAGTCTCTTCTTTCTGGCAGATGAGACCAGCAGCCTGGTGCAGGTCACACTGCCAGCATCCTTCCTTTTTTTATTTTTCCACAGTAAACTGCACAGTAAAGAAGCACAGGAAGAAATAGCAAAACCACACCACAGCAAGAGGATCAGGAGAGATTGATTCATTCCTGGGGAGAGCTTTAGAACACAGGAACCGAATATTTTATGGAGAGGCTTCTCCCTTGGTAAATAATTATTCTATTTCCTTGCAAATGGACATGGACAGATTTTAATACACAGATTTAACTCTCTGTGGGAGAGAGGAAATGTTGAATGCCATATAAATTGATAGATTGCTGGGTTTAGCATATAGGGGCAGATTTATTGCTGCTTTTTTATGATGCTTGCACTGCCTCTGAAATTGAATTTCAATAAGTCTTGAAACTAAAGCCTGTGAATTACATAGTGTTTCCTGCTGCACAAAAGGCAAACAGTGCACCTAGTTATTTAACTGCTGAAGACAATGAGTCACTCAGCCCACCCTGTCAGATGCAAGATAGGTCCAATATGGTTCATCTTTATTACTGCATTGGCTTTATTCACATTTATCATCAAAAACAATGTTAGCACAATTTTAAATTCATTTAGGGAAATGGTAACGGAATATTGAGCTGTCTCTGTTTAAGGTCACCAGATCAAAACTGGCACAGATTATCCTACACCAATTAAGCTTACAGATTCTATCTTTTACAAGCAGACTCCATTCTTAGAAGAGCAGCAGTGAGTAGAAACATTTGGTGAGTATGAATACTGAGCCACCTGATTTACAGCTTTCCTGCTATTTTTCAGTATTTCTAGATTTGAAAGGTCTCTTGCTTGTCTCTTTCTTTTTTATTTTTCTACTTTTCTATTTCAGGAGTTTTGCAGTTATCAATAATAAAAAATATATCCATTCTCACTATAAAGAACGTTAAAGTTGAGAACGTTAAAGTGTGTTAAAGTAAACACACTTTTGCACACACTTGATGATAAGCTGACTGGGAAAGCAACCAAAACACATACACCATCTTAATAGCAACTATTTTAATAGCTATTGGACAACTAATTAGTACAACTAGACTATTGCTAGCTACTACTAGTAGCTAGTAGACAACTATTTTAGAGATTTTGATATTAATCAAGTTCAATGAAGTGCCATTAGTTATAAGAAACATGTTTTAAGCCTAAAGTTTTAAGTAATGTGTTAAGGAATTCAACATGGCACCAGTAAATTCCACTGCATCTGTATTCCAGGCAAATTAAAATAAAACTGTAGACAGTGCTGAAACATTTTTTCAATTTTCCCATTTAAAGCTACATTCCCATGTAGCTTTAGTTGTTTTTGAGTCTTATCTTATTATGAAAATGTATATTGTTTTGAAGCATGTATTAGACCAGATGTTCATTTCTGTGGTGTAAATAAATACACTGAGGAAGCTATTAGATCAACATTAGAATCTCAATATTTCCATTGACAAAAATAAAGCCAGTCTTGAAAATTTTCTTTTGTGAATCTGGCCCTATTGGATGCTGAGACTCAGTCAATAACAGATGTATCATTCCCCTACCAACATCTGGAAGCAGAGATCCAGTGCTCTATTACCAATCATGTATTTGTTACTGCAGGTCTCAATAAAAAGGCAGCAAATGCAAAACTAATGAACCATTGAGTCCTATGGAGAATAGAGCTTGAATTCAATTGTTTTTTCAATCTTAAATTTACGTCTTAGCAAGGGTCAGTGTTGGCTTTAGACTGCCACATTAGTGTCTTATAACCTGAGTAGTCAGTCCATTTAAAAATCAAAGCACAAATATTCAGAGTGAATTAATGTGAGCACATTAAATATTTCTTTTATATGACAGGACCATAAAGAACCTTGAATGCCACAGACTCAGCTTTGTCCTACTTACAGCTAAGGCAGCTTGACACATAAGTCCCCAGCAGGACACTTGAGCAGCCTGTTAAACACAGAGACCTATTAAATAGAGAAAGAAAGGTTGATACCTGATCAATACTGCAATTCAGAAGTGTGTCAGATCAGAGTTAACATTAAAGTAGTTCAACTGCTGGAAGATCCAAGTCTCGTCAGACTAGATTTTATCTGAATAATGCATTCCTCGTGCAGGTTCTTAAAACATTAGGCTATGGAGTGGTAAAAAGGAAGCATCTCTGTCTTTCAGTTAAAAAAAAAAAATAAGAAAAGTGCATTTACAAATTGCTAGTGTGCCTGGTCACACGGACAACCTAGAGAAGAGGAACTCAAAAAAAGCAACCTAGGCAAAAACAGAAAGTTCTCAACAATGCTAAGATTTTGGCTAACAGGAACAATGCTGACAGAAATGCAGCCACGGTCCCTAGATGCTCTGAGTATTACGCAATGTTTGGACAAGGTTTGTGAAGGTCTAACTTACAGGCTACAATGACCAGTGTAGCTCTTAGAGAGTAAATCTCTGTGTGCATCCCTGTCTAGCACGTGGCACAGTGGTGGTGTGCCAAGCTGGAGGTTTATGGAGTGATGTACTGTATTTCCTACAAAACTGTAATGTTAGCTACTTTGATTAAGACCTCTGAAGATAATCCTACACATGCTTATGTGACTACATCATAAATGCAGCACTTTTTTTCTCCATACAGCCATTTAATTGAGGATGATTATTGGACTTACAACAAAGTCTGCAAACCAAGTATCATATCTGAGATCAGTACAAGGGACTAAATCGATCTTATCTAACTGTAGGGATAAATTCGGAGTTCTCTCTGATATACATCAGTACCCTCAAAGCAGAATATCTATGCTAACCTCAACTGAACATTAACCATAAGAAGAACACTATAATAAGGAATTTCAAGAAAAAGAGAAAATTTCTCCAGGCAGTTTGCTGATAGCCTATGAAATTTGTTTCTTTGGGGATTTCAGTGTTTTATATTGAACTTTGAAAGGAAAATATCATTTTAAGAACAAAAAATAAATTTTCCTTCTGACAGGACAAATATAAGGCCATACTTTTGGGGATGTCATAAGATTAAGGAAAAAGAATTTTGCTTTTATGGTAACCTTCACACTGTTGAAAAATTATATTATGTCTATCCTCTCCCTTCCACTGAAGCATTAGACAAAGCAATTCCTGGAAGTAGACTAATGGACCTGAAGGACCGAAAACCCAGTCTGGTGGAGCACACTGTGTTTTTGTAATCAGAGCTATTTAACAAACCATATTGTGAATTTAAAATACGAAAAATCAGTAGCTTGAAAACCTTCAAATAGGTTTTTATATTAGACAGATATATGATGGTAAAGTTTAGTCAAGACTGCACTCTCAATCTTCAAGACAATCAGTAAGCACAAGAAGCTAAAGTTGGGAAAGAAAACAAACATGCCACTTATATTTCACTATTGAGCACAGCAGAGAGAGCATCCACCTCCGCAGTCTGAGATGAGTTGGGTGCAATCTGGAGGGATCACAAATTTGCAAGATCTAAGGAATCCAGTCTTCCTGCTTCTCTCAGTCCACTCTAGCAATACATAAAAATGATAAGGAACACAAGAGATCCCAAAATCACATATATTTGTTTAGCTGACAACACCTACCAAAACCAGTTCTTAGTATTATTTCATATCCTTTACTCCTTCATCAGGCATTTAATGTTCTTCTCCTGAGACATTTCAAGAGCCACCTCCCAGAGCACTCACTCAGGTGCTCTGCTACCCCTGGCCAATAACTTGCAATAACTTGTAATTTTCCGGTCTCTTTCTCCTTCTGGGTGGAAAAAGTGCTGTGCTTCCTGCCTCACTGCTTATTTCAGCCAATATGTTTCAACAGAAATATTGAGTAGAATATTAGAAGGATTTACCAGTTCAGTCATAAAAATCAGCAATAATAAAAATATGAACAGCATTTTGAACCAGAGTAGTAGAAAGACACTTTAGCAATAAAAATTAACAGTGTATCAGCTTATTGCCTTATGGTCTATTGCCTACCGAGTTAATCCAGTTTCCTCTTCTGTGGAATCATAAAGGCTTTCAGTAGGAAAATATCTGATAGACGGTTGTTTATGATCTTTCACTACCAATAGAGAAAGATCAAACATGAGTTTTTGAAACTATCTTTCAGAAAGGGATGCAAGGTAGAAAACAAGCTGTCTCCATTCAGCAAGATATGATACATGTATGGGAGTATTACAAATAAATCCTTCAGGCTGTCCATTTTTTTCAATGTGAAAGAAAATCCTTGTCAAATCCTGACAGTGAAAGAAAATGGGGAAGTATTAATAATAGCACTACTGAATGTATCAAAATAAGCCATGAGAGCTAAACAATCTAGCACTGTAGAGAGAGAACATGAAAATGAAGAATCCATGGAATTTGTGTGCATTTTAGTTGTTTGGTGTATTTCTAAGTTCTAAAGTTTATGGAAATGTGTTTCAGTATTGACTGAGCAAAGTTTCCAGTACTGTACTACACAAATATCCACTATCTCCCTTCACATTCCTACTGGTATAAGTAGTATATTCCATGGCTATTTAAGAGTGGTCAATCTGTGTTTCGCAGAGATTTGCGAATTGCTGAGTTTTGGCCACAGTTTAGGTGAGTGAGCAATGCTGATTTCAGGCTCTTGAAGGAAATGTATATAATTTAAAGAAAATAAAACTTGAATCCATAAATGTACACTTGCTTTACTCTGCTTATCTCAAGCTAGTTATTTCTTCTACCATTTTCTTTTAGAAACAGTAATACACTAGTTTACACAGAAAATCCAAATAACAAAGTCCCGATGTAATGGCTCGCACCCCTAATCTAAAACCCTGATAAAAACTCATAAAGATATGACTATTTAACTGAAATTCCATACAAATACAAAATTTAACATTTTTTCAGGTTAAATATTCATTTCATATTAAGGACCCTACTTAAGCTGCAGGTCATGAAATAGATACAAACAGGACTTACTAATATATGCATTATGTTGCTGTGCTATTTAGAAGAAAGCCACAGATTCCTGAAAATGCATATACCTCAACTCTGACTCAGATTCATCCTTCTACTAAAAAATTTTTATTTCAGATTTATTTTAACTATTTTTTAATAAAGAGAAATGCAAAATAAGACACATATATTCTCTCACAAGTTATTTCTATTCAGGCCAGATAATTTCTAGTTCCACAGCATTCAGAAGAAGTAGATTCCAGTGACCTATTAGCAACATAGATGCATGAGTATAATTTCTTTCGGAAAAAAAGATTTTATAAGACCATGAAAAGCTATATGACTATAGCTAAGGAGAGTGTCCTACATGTCCTACAAAAATTCTCTGAATGAAATGTAGTCCTCAAGGAAAAGTGAAGATATGCAGTTGTCTTTTACCATCAAGTAACTTCTATTTTTCTCAATAGTAAATAAACAAACAAACAAATAAATACCTGTTCTACCCACCTGGATGAAATATTCCCTGGTCACCAAATTAGTGGCTCAAGCAATGCTCTCACAATCATGTCTTGCCTCCCTTTAACTCCATATCCAAAACACTACCAGGTAAATTAGGATATAACTTCAGAAAAAAATCATTCACTGGTGCTGAAATTCTTGCTCTGTGTTACTCTCAATTGCTCAGGCACTCCTATGGAGGGAATGTTAGGCAAAATAGTTGTTGTACTATAGGGTAGTTCTTCCAAATCAGGGAAGACTAAACTTTCCACAGCCTGTCATTTAAATTATGCAGCTTTTTCATTTCTAGATACTAGAAAAATCACACGATTTCTGTTACGACTGATTCCATCTTGCTGTCATGGCCAATTTCATTTTCCTCTGCCCAACAGCCACTGACAGAACTTCTTTCTCCCTGTGTCTTCTATGTTCTTCAGCTTTTTTTACGTTTGTTTCTGCACTGTTTCCCTGTAATTTATCTCTTCCTTCCAGCATCCTTTCTTCTAATCTTACATTTGCTCCCAAATGATTGAGGTGATAGAATTCATAAGTGTCTATTCTATGCTTCTTTATAAAACACACACACAAATGCCCTAAACAGATTTTAATAAAGCACCACCTTCTTATTGTAGAGTAAAAAAGCTGTAGAACTTTTTAAAAGTGTTCTACATCTTTAGTTTCTACTGATTTTATGGTTGTGGTTGATTGCCTTTGTGCCATTTATGTAATGGTTATACAAAATGATCAAGTAGTATTCACAATTAGGTCAGTAGATGAGGTAGTTGGAAGATTCAGGATATATTTGACCAGAATCATGTAGTCAGCATGTAATCAATAAAATAAAACATACCTAAATACATTAAAATATTATTATGAATAAACTTCCTTTGATCAGTTGGGCTTTAACTTGATATAAATTAGCAAAGTTTAACTGATATGATTAGAGCATTTAGAATTAATATGAGCAGATCTTGTCCCAGCTGCAGGCTTATCTGATTGCCACAACTAAGAGGGTCATCAAAATGGACATAATTTAATTTGGGTTTGTCTTGTGCTACAAGCATCCGGAAAAAAAAGGACAGGGGGTGGGGTGGAATCTTCTAACCATGTAACCTTTGTGCTGCCTTTCAGAAGTACAGTGTTTGAAAGACAAATAAAGTCTACAAATTTGCCTCACATCCCTTAAGTTAACCAGATACAATGTTTCTCTTCTCTTCTCATGTTATGTGTTTATCTCTAAATACATGAACTCATGTAATTTTATAGATTTATGTCTCATCTTAAGCGTATCTTTCAAAAGCTAATAGCAAATTGCTGATATGGAGATCACATACGCCAGGCACTTTCATATACCCTGTATTCGTTTAAAGGTCATTTTCCTACTGATCTGAAAATACAAAGGTTTCTAGAGGGTGCACTCTATAAACCAAATGCTCATCACAAATGAGTACTGTATTTTGACACTAAAGATGACTATATTTATTCTTTTATTCCACGCATTATCTGTTATTTTAACATCCCACAGTTAATAGTTCCCGTTTGTCCTTATCAATCCATTCTTTTAGACTGCAGATGATAATTAAGATGTACAAGATTATTTTAGAAAAATTAAAGGATCTATGTCAATGCTTGTAGGCTTAACATTAAGCTTACCTACTTGGCTGCTGTGAGTGATCATGTTTCCTTATTCCATCACTTTACTTATTAACAACATTCTTTGTGAACTAGCAGGGCACAGAAATATTTTGAATCTCTTGTCAATCTCTGTTTATCTCTAAAATGTATAAAAGCTGGACGATTTTACAAATTAGATATTATTAAGCAAATTAGGATATTATTTAAATAATTGACTCTGTGTCTGGATTGAAAATCAAGTTTTTCACTTAAGTTTTCTGAATCGGTTCATCACAACATATTGGGTGCACATGCTGTCTCTTGTGAGGTTTTCCATAACTTGGCTCCAGGAAAAGCTGGCTTGATTTCTGCTGACTTTAATGGGAGTTTTATCACAAATCTCCAAGAGTCTGAATTCAGTTAGTTGTTTCTGAATGTTATATATAATTCTTTAGCTAAGAAAACTAAAGATAACATATTCTTTATATGTAAACCTTTAGCTTTGGTAGGTAAAACTGGCAGTGATAGCACCCCTAAAGCTGTGGTTAATGTTTTACAATAAATATTTAGATAGCTTCATTCTGTTTCTTGGCAGAATAACATGTATCACTAAAGACTACATCTTGGCAGTTAAAAGTACCACCTATGCAGAATGAAAGCAACTGACCCATCCCATCCCATCCCATCCCATCCCATCCCATCCCATCCCATCCCATAGGAAATAAACTCATTGTTCCCGAAAATGAACCTGCAGGAAGGTAGTTGCTCAGTGTCTGCAAGACAGAGACCTGCAGTTGATTATGCTAGCTCCAAGATACTGTCAAAAAACAAATTCATCCTATTCTCTAGTTGCTCTTGAGCAATTCCTCAGTTGTGATACTTCAGTCTTCCTAATTCTGGTCATCTCAGCTGGTCCAACCACAGAGCTGCCCCTTGTCCTGGAGGGAAGCAGTGAGCTTCTGTTGCCTTCTCCCCTTGACCCCAGAACTTATGCTAAAAACCCTCAAGAAGTGAAACAGCAGAGACAGAACCGTCATGATGCTCCTAAGATGACACCCAACTTCAGAAGACACGCAGAAGATGTAGGCAATCAACGTATTCGTATGTACATCTGACTGTGGAACACAAGCTAAAGGAAAATTAGCTGTACCCAATACAACAGAAACAGGCAAAGTCATTCCTGTGTGTTAGGAGTTCTGTTTTCTTCTGGAAAGTAACCCGATATTTTACAGAAATCATTTCTACTGCAAGCAAATTCTATGTTTGTTTCACTGTAATAATACCACAAATGCATTTGATCAGATGTTCCCACTTCTTAAACTCTCATCCTTCACTGCAATTGTAGAGAGCTTTATTTTTCATACTTTGACCCTTTTCCCAATTAATGGCCCATTTGTGGAAGGCATACACAGTTATATCTGTATTATATGGCTCATTAGCCATTATATCATCATTGAGCCATTATATGGCTCAAATAGGTACTAGAAGCAGTATGTAGAATTTCTTTTGGTCTAAAATGAGTGAATTCATTAAATTCACACTATGAAATAGCCAATGAGATCAATTTCTAACACTGAGCAAATAATAAAAGAAACAAATTGGTACATAAACGTTTATTTTTGTTTCAAAATAAATTACCACCATTACTTTTAGGATTCGTATCAAACACCCCAAACTACTTTTTTTATATATAATGATTCTTCACATATAAGGTGCTGAACACACACATTTGTGTTTGTTGCAAGCTATTAAATGCAATTTTTAACTGAGTGTTAAAAGATGCTTTTATCTACCTGTTGTGTTGATACATTAAGTGTAGGCAAAAAAGTAAAAATTTAAAATAGTGAAATTCAGAAAATTATATTTGAAATTCATGAACATCTAAAACAATCATCAGACAACAAGTAAATAGCTAGATATTAGAATAAAACTTCCTATTGCATTCAGAATCTTGATGCCATTCAAATGGAGAATAGAAATTTGTCTCACTTCTGAGTGAAACAAATGATTGTCTCCCAATTATCATCCTTTTTACTATTACAATAATAAGCATAAATGCACTTTAAATATAAGAGTTGTCTTGTAGAGTTTGTATTTGTCAGGCTAGCTTTAGGCTAGCTTGTGGCTGTCCATAAAGTTCTTAGTCATGTCTTTCTTCATTTACAGGTTGAATCAAGAGGCTTCTGAAACAAAATTTCATTGAAAAAGGTTATAGTAAAAATGGGATCTTATTTCCTAATAAATTGGTGGCACGTATCATTCAGACAAGTCAGATGCCCTTAGAACAAAATAAAAGAAATGTTCCCACATTGAAAAAAGGTTCCCACAATGAAAAAGAGATTAAAAGTGTATTATCAGCAGGATCCAGATGGAGCCTGAAGATAGAGTCAGAAAAAAAATTCCATGAGCTCCCATTACCTTAGCTATTGCATCAGCTACCATTAAAATATTTCTTTCTCCTTACTGGGATGTTAATCTCATTTACTTTGCTTGGTTATATGAGCTTTTCAGAGTATCCTCAGGTCTTTGGGCTAATGAGGCATAACTACTCTGCCATTGCAACGCAGAAATTTTGGTACACAGAGGGTAGGATCTCTTATTCACTCCAAGTGAGGTTTCCTTGTACACAAAGCTAAAGTCCAACTGTTAATAGAAAAAAGCATCTGCTATATGACATGGCCAAAATTTCCAGCCTTCACTTTTTCTGTCTTTCAGTGGTAGCTGAACAGAGTTAGTTCACATCCTTCCTCACTGCTGCAGGAGACGTTTTAAGAGTAGGTTACAAAACTGATTCATATAGCCTTAATTGAGCCTCAGTGTGCCACTGCACTCATGACCTCTCAGATCCCCCTTTGCCTGTTTTTTGTAACCCATTTCAAGCTCTTTTACAGAATCAGCTGCATGCTGCCTCAAGTCTTCACGCCTTCAGATGCTTCGTTTAATGTCACAGCTTCATTAACGGAAACAGAATCTGTTTGCGTAGCCTGGGGAAAGAAAATTGATTCAGCTGAACTTCAAAGCTGTTGAGGGGACCATGGAATCCAATGTTCAAAGGAGCACCTTCCAGCAAGGCCAAACGTGTTCCCTTTGCTTTAGGTGAGGTTTTAAAGTAATGATGTTATCAGGAGCCAATAAAGAGAATGAGCAGGTACATTGTTGCTGAAAACACCAGTTTTAAGCCTTGAATAACAGTGGATTGCAGTACTTCTGAAAAAGCTTCTCAATAATTTCCTTATTGAGAGGAATCAACTGGTAACAGCCACAGCCCTGATTTGTGTATCTACATCAAGACCTAACTTCACAAACTGCAGCAAAGCAGATTGCACAGGATCAGTCTGTGCCGCTGTTCAGATGCGATGCTGATGTCCCTCTGGGCAGACTATTTATCAAAATGTATTACAGATGATTCATAGATGCTGAATACAAATAGCTGTGCTGATGTTAAAGATGTTGCTAAGCTAATAATGATAGCTTTGAATCCTCGTTTACCATCACCACTCTGCAAGCATGTAATTCATTCTAGGAAGGTGAGTAAGCTATTAAAAAGTAGCATAATGTGCCTCTCTCTATCAGCCATTTTAAACTGTAGGAATATCAGACTGTTTATCAGTGTTTCTCATGGTTTTGAATGTCTCTGAATGGTAGTTCTCTCTAGGCTAGCTGGGTATTTTTCTGACTGTTCTGTAGTCACCTGTCAGAGGAATTGCCTGTAACTTTGTTAGTGGTAGAAAGTTTTGGTTCTTTAGCTAACATATTATGGTTTCTTAGTAGAAGGGCCAGAATTGAAAGCTATTTCTCTATTACAAAAGATATATATAATAAAGAAAAAGAAAAAGTGAAAACAGGAATCATCTGCCAGGATTTAATTATAGGAATAATAAAGAGGACTAAATCCCTCAGATAATACTCAGAATGAAAGATTTACTCAGCTTCAATAATAGGTGCAAATTTTTTTGCGCATGATGGGCTCTGAAACTGCACTCTATTGAAACTATAATTGAAAGGCAGAACTGAAAAGTTACGTTTTGAAAGAGAGCAGAAGAGGATCAAGGCAAAGATACTATGGATCTGTTAGCCTCCTCCCCAAGATTTGTAGAACGGAAATCAACCACAGCCTGTCCTCTCCCCATCCAGAGTTCCCAGAAAGATAAATTTGTCTTCATATTTTAAATGAGCTTTGTCAGGTCCTAAAGAATATGAGTATTAGCCAGACATGAGGAACAGAAATTATGGTAGATGATAATATTTCCTAATAAAATGTATGAAATTAATTTTAAATTTAGTATATTCATTTTAGGCAAGAGATAATTATTTCCACTACTTAAAAATATCTTCCATATTTCTGACACAATACTTATTAAATCTTTTCAGAAATTGTCAGTAGACTTTTAAAGCTGTAATATAAGCAGCCTTTACCTTAGGAAGTATATTCAGAGTGAAATAGAACCTGTAAATGGATTTTTCTTATCATCCATGAAGAAGTGTAAACTTAATCTAGTTGCTGTTTCTTTATCTCAATTCCTTTTTAATTGACATTCTACTTAAACTAATGAAAAAAAAAGAAGTCTCTAAAGTCGCTGCTATTAGTGCCTTATTCTGGCCATGTCAGGAATGACTGACAGAGAGGTGAAGCTTAAACACTGATAGTTGGAAATCTTTCTGTTAATCCAAAGTCAGTAAAATCTTCAGACTCTTCAAACTGAGTATATAGCTACTATTCTTTGTATCTAACTCCAAGAGGATTTGAAATGGTAGATAACATGATTCAATAAGACCTTGGTACACTCTTAAAACTCTGCTTAAAAAGCCTCACTGGGTTATTAGATATTGTGATTTATTCTAGAAAAATGCTTTTAAAGGAAACTCAGGGGAAGAAATGAAAAAAAAAAGAACTATTTTAAAAGTAATCTTTCCTAACTTCCAATTTTCCTTTAATTCAGCTGTTAGTTAGAGCCTAGAGCCTCGCAGAGGAACCTAGGGAAGCGAGGTACATCTAGGCAGGTTCAACATACAGTGTATCCCAATTCCCTTGACTTGTGACAAAAGTAAATTTGCAGGACAGAAATGCAGCTTGGGGCATTATATCTGTCAGATGCACATTACTAGGTTTACACTAACACATTATTACTTTATTAAACCATTGGGCTGGATTTCCAGCATATAATTGAGAAAATCCTAACCTTCGCCAAAAAAAAAAACCAACATATTGCAACAAAGCCATTCTCTAACTATCTCAAGCATTTTATTAATTTTATCAGTATTAATAAAACAAAAGCTAGCTGAGCACAAGAATTGCCTATTTTATTTTCTTGAAAGTCCTATGACGGTTTGCATACATTTTTCTATACAAATATCTTACATATCAAGACGTCTGGGATTCTGTTGCTCTAATCATTTGAGCTACAATTAACAAAATACCTCTCAGAAACTGGGACTGTAATTCATTCCTGTCAGAAACAGATGGCCAAGAAAATGAAAGCAACAACAGCAGTAAAAGACAAGGCCACCTGGGTCTATCAAACCGATGCAAAAAGCCTGTGAAGCTAATGTCAGTGGTTTCTAAAGCCAATACAAGCAGATTTTCAAAAGAGCTAGGAATCAGTCAGTGATAAATGAAAAGATAATCCCCATCAAGCAGTAGATGAAGCAGTCCTTGGAATTTCAGGCATAGTCAGCTTAATGAAAAAATTCAACTTTGAACTAAATTAAAGGGTGGAAAAAATGGACAGTCAATCACAAAACCACAGAGTTTACCTGGAATCACATCTATGAATGATGTTACTAGCAGGTAAAGTCAATTCAATCTAGTATTTTGACATAGTCATACAATTAAAAACACTTAAACAAAATCCCAGGAATTAAAACTGCTGTTAAACTAACTGCCTCATCTATCTTTCCTGTCTGTGCAGGATGATTTCTCCATTCCAGAGATTCTTTAAATACTGCACGAACCATCATAGGACATTTCCTGGAAATATATAGGTATTTAGATTGCCTTCTCCTTTCTCTATCTGTTTATCAGACCTGCATTTTTATCAGACCGGGTGCCCATTCAAAGTTTATGTCAGAAGGAAAGGAATAACTCAGAATTTGTAAATAAGGATGATAATAGTGAGGTTTCTTTTGCTTTTGAGATCCTCTTGCTGACTGACTGTCTGCACATGCCCTTGGAATTGGGAATGAAGCATAGCTCGGCCAGAAGAGCCATTCATTTCCAAAGTGATTTTCCGGTCTTTATTTCTCTCAGAATTGCTGTGCAGCATCAGTAACTTCCAATAACCACTCTCTAAAGCCTCTCCTTTTTTAATGACTTCAACCTTACCAGCTGCTTCTTTATTTTCTTTCTAGTTTATTGTGATTTAATAACTTCTTCACCTCTGTAGGTATTACCTCCAGTGCAGAAGTAAATGTTGGTAGAATTGGGGAAAAGAAACCCACAAATGATGCTGCAGATTTAATAATGACTCTGCCTTGACCATGTTCATGCTCCATTCAAGCCGACAGACCACTTGAAACAAGTGCTCCTTTCCATGAAGTTCTGCATCAAAAGTGCAACTAAAAAAGTTTCAGTGTTTCTCTAGACACTTTTTGTGCCCGTTATGCTTGACCTTGATTATATCTAGAGAAGATCTGAAGGCACGATGCACAGAACGTAATTCATGTGTTTTCTCATTGACCTTTCTGAGAAAGAATGCATTACACACATATACCATAGAATCATTACATGATATTTTAACATGACAGACAAAGCTAAGGAGTATTTTAAGTAATCTGTCAGAGTTTGACAATTTTTCTTTTTAGTCATCCATAAGCTTACGAGTTCAAAAGAAAGATAATTGGTCAAAACCTGTTACACCTGCTATTTCTGCTTACATGTATATATAACATATAAGCATTTTGCTTACAGATATAACATGTGGCATGATGGTGAGGAGTGCATACATAATAACCAAAAGAGACTTGAGTCTGTGTGCTGCACTTACCAAAATTCACAAGAATGCCCACATCTCACAAGCAAACAAGATTTAAAGATACAGTATTTTTAATAGATGTAGAGTTATAGTCTTAAATCATAATATTTGTTCTAGCGTAACAAAAGTCTTGTTCAAATAGAGCTGCAAGTTATGGGTTGCAGTAGCAGTTATCTGACACTGCCACTTTAGGCTTTTGGTTTTTATTTAAGAAGCTTAATTGGAAGTTTTTATTACTCCCAATTAAGCTTTCTAATTAAAAAGAAAGTAGAAAGAGGCTGGAGGCAAGTATTGCTGAAGCTCATATACACAGCTCTGAGAAGGAAAAAAAAAGCATTTTGTAAAACTGCAACTGTCAGCCAGCTGCAGCTTTCAGTACCGCTTACTGCTGATCTCTTTTACCTTGCCAGTGGCATACTGCAAATACAGATACACACACCTAATTTGAAAAACAGGGTTTCAGCTTTAAATACTGCTATAATAAAATGAATCCTGCTTCACTTCTGCACATGATGCATCATGTGAAATAACAATCTCTCCTAACAACACATCTCTGCTTTATTTTTTCCACTAGCATTTTGAGCTTGGCAAATACTCTTACCTTCTGCTGTTCCAAGACCAGGCTAGATCCACCATATACTAAGCACGATGACATTCTAGTCATTCTAGACATGTCTACACGCTAGAATGTAGATATTGTCGTAGATATGAGAATACTTAAACATTTCTGTCTAGTCTTCTACAGTATATGTAGATGACGTGTTTAGAAAATGGGACTTCTGACCCTTCCACATAAAAACCAATCAATGCTCTAGGCTTGAAATCAATTTTCATCTTTTCCTTCAAGCTCACTTATTCAGAGTAGCTTCTGATTCTTTATTAAGGAATATCCGTATTTTAATTAAAAGTGTTTTTTTAGAGAAAGGGTGAGAACAATTAGGGACGGATCCTCTACAATATTCAGCTGTCAAAGCAAAGATTTTGAAACCTTCACCTACTCAGAAAATTGAAACTTTAACAAGATTTTATGCCAAATCTCCAGAAATTCTGAGTGTCACTAATTTCAACAGTGTTGACAAGCCAAACTTTGGCCTCAGCTTTGCAGTAGTGTCTGAATCTGCAGTTCTTATTTGCCCACACTATGCACATATTGATTCCAGGTACTGCCTTCAGGTCCAAATTCTATATTCCTCCTAAAGATCTGTGACGGTCCCTCAAGGTTCAGTACTTTTGCTGCAGCAATTTTGCAACACTAAGCAGAAAACTGTCCAGATGCCAGCTCTTCCATATTATCTTTAGAACGATTTTCCAGAGCAACACTACTGAAACATGGGCTTTCAGAGGTGCTCCAAATCACTCCATTCTTTTCTTCCACATAAGAATGGAGCTTTGTCTCACCTTTAGGTACTTATCAAAGGACCTAATTTAGGAGTCCAGCTTCCCTAAGCACTCACAGTAGCAATGGACAGACGTGTGCATTGGTCAGCCTCTCCTATCTGATTACAGGAGACCATTAGCTTGGATCTCAGCTTAGACAAAATTAAATGCTTCTGTTTAGTTGAAATGAACATGAGTCCTCAGAAGAAACAAACGCCATGTGACTGGGATAACAGCTACTCACACCATTTATTCTTGCACATTAACCTCTCCACTCTATGGAAATAGAGGTGCCTGCTTCATGGTTAGCTCTTCATCGGGTTTGCTCATAGAGCAAGACTAAATTCTAAAAAATAAGGATGTCAGAATTACATTTAAAATTTATCATTTCCAGACAATATTTGATGAAAATATTTTCAAACTTGCTGAGTGACAAAGAATTTTATTTTATTTTAGCATACGCCTTATCAAAGTGCAGTCTATTTAGACAATGGATTCTTTGCAAAATCTGTATTCATTTTGAAAATGTAATTTTAGATACATTTCCTAGATATAAATTTCAAAAGAACTGCTTTTTAATCCACCTTTGCCTCAAGTTAAAGCCTTATTGAGAACTACTCAGAGAGAATAGACATACTTTGCATAGGGCTTAGAGGACAAAGTTGTAGAAAGGAACGAAGATTAGTATTGCATCAATTTTTCTACATAGTTCAAGAATGAAAAGTGAAGAGATTATCCAACCTTCAAGCTGAAACATTTTTTCTCAAGAGCAAAAGGCATTTAATCCTGTGAGAAATGAAGGACTCGGGAAAGGTTGATTTCCTCCTTGTTAGTGTAAGTAAAGCTCAAATTTTGCCTCTGTTGCCTCTAAGACTAGAAGGCGAAGTGCGTGAGTAGACACATACCGTTTTTCTTAAAATGAGGTAAAACAAAGGTTTAGAGATATTCACTTGCTTAGACACAGTCCAGAACAGGTTTTGATATTTTTAATAGAAATTATATATCATGCATGGTAACATAGAAGGATATTAACCTTAGAATTTTCACATCTTCCCTGTTGTGTATCTTTCTATCTCTTCAATATTTAATTCTGAATATTTGTCTGTTGTTTGTATGCCAAGGTCAGCACTGAACAGCTTACATATTTAAAGGGAATATGCTTCCCAGGCTTTAGGAGTTTGAGAGTCTGAGATGGAATTATAAATCCATAATGCTTAAGTTTAAAAAAAAAAAAAAACCAAACTTTAAACTCATCATATTTATGTCAAAGCGTAGTGACTAGCTCTGTAAACATGCAATCAAAAGCTGTGTCCTAAAATTTTGTCATCGTCATTGTTGTTTCCTTCTCTCTCTGTGATTTCTTAAGCCAAAATGTCTCAGGCTTGCCAGGCTACCCAGTGAGCAGAGATGGCAGCAAAGGGCATAATTTGTAACTCCCTCACTGTGAGCTGTGGATAGTGGTGGATTCAGCCAGCACAGCCCTGTGCATGGTGGGCAGAGCAACACACATCCATTTTAAACTGTGTGGAAGCAAAGAGAGAAAGCACCTGTCTCTAAGCATGATTCTCTTTCCACCCTTCCCTCTTCTGCTCAGAAGCAGAGGGCCCAGGATGAGAAAAGAGGGAATTTTGGTTCTCTCTCCAAGCACAAGTTAGCAGATCTGAAAGCGAATCCCTTACCTGCGTTACTGCTCAAGACCAGTGTTAGTTTAGAGGTCTCTGACATTTTTCATCCTGCAGCTGTGCAGCTCTAATGCCAACTATAATTTAGAAGAGACTAGGTTATTTCAATCTACAGTAAATACAATGAACAGCAACCATTTCATACTACATAATGATGCAAAGTATTCAATAGATTCTAATCTTTAAAATAGAGGTGAAAATATTGTTTCTCTATAGTCTATAGCTATAGAGCTTCACAAAGAATAACTTTTTCTTCAAAAAATACTGCAGACAATATTGTAAATATATTTGTTTTGATTTATTTATTCGATTTATTGAGCCCTGGGATATATTTTTCCTGGTTATGATTTTTTGTATTTCTCATGAATATGTCTTTTAGATAGAGATTGGTAACTTTGTTATATGAGTCGTTAAATATGTTTTAGCAGGAATTACAATGAGTTTATTTGTTTCCAAATGAGTCTGCAAAATGATGCTAATATTTACCAAGAATCTGCTGTGGTCATGGTAATAAGACTGGGATAAAGGTTTCAAAGCCAATTTCATTTTTTATAAATGTGTTATGTCATCTGGTATATACCAGTAAATGTCTTTAGTAAATGACACAGCAAGGCAAATAAATCAGGTATAAATTTAAATCACTGGCTTTATCATGAGAGGAATCACATTATTTATCACTGAGAATCTTGGTAGAATTTCATTTCTTCTTTAAAAGGTTAGACCTCCCGCAGAGCATGATACCAGTTGCAGGATTGATACCAGCATGGCTCTGGTGCCCATGACTGGAAGGATGCCGCTCCTCCGATCCAACCAAAAGAAGGTCATTTGGCTCCAATCCACAGACATTGGAAAACATCCAGGATAAGTGCACATTTTTCCTTCTTTATTCTTACTAGGTTAGCTATAAATTGCCTTGCCTAATCTTTCAATCAGTCAATCTCCCAGTCAGGGAAGTAAGGGCTCCTAGAAGCTGCGATGGTTCCGAGTAATTACCTGAACAAAAGACCATCTGAGACTGGACTAACTGTTGGCTCATCGGTATCCAGCAGCATTTTCGGATCATGAAAAGAGAAACCTGGGAAGTACAAGGGAGGAGATGCAAAAGCCAAATGAAAAGGGAAAATGTTGAGAGTAGAGAACTTTCACTGAGTTGTATTTTGTTTGGTTGATCAAAATAAAGATATGTGTGTGAGAATA
Organism: Eudromia elegans; assembly: GCA_003342815.1. Lineage (NCBI taxonomy): Eukaryota > Metazoa > Chordata > Aves > Tinamiformes > Tinamidae > Eudromia > Eudromia elegans. The sequence continues at coordinate 6,039,143 of PTEX01000015.1, read as the reverse complement.
TAGAGGTTGCAGAAAAACTGTAATTAAGAAGGGTTATTGGCTTGAGAATTAAAGTTCTGCTAAAAGTAAGAGATAACAAGATAACGAACATGTGAACTAATAATATCTAAACACTCCTTTAGGCTGTTTGAACACCTAAGTTCTGGTGCTACTATTTCAATTCAGACACGATGGAAACTTAATCTTTGGTCTCTCACATAAAACTTCTGATCAACAAGCCATCTAATAAACTGTAGGATTTCTGTTTGTTTCCCCTGAATTACCATGAAAAGTCTCGGTTTCATCCTGAAGTGATGTAGGAAAAGTGTGAGATAAATTTGGAAAGTTTTGTGGAATAAGAAAACTGTAAATGGTCAGTACTGTTGTTTTAGCCATTTTGGGAAGGGATGTAAACACAATCAGGCTGAATTTTTACCTATATTCTCAAGAGGAGACATTGCAGATTATTATATTGGTACAAACAATTGGCTGCAGCAATGCACTTATTTAAAGAAGCATTTTTTCAGTTTCATAAAACTCACCATTAAAGCACCTAGCCTAACAGCCTACACGAGACAAATCATAGAAGCTGTCCCAATTACCACTCTGCTGAGCTTCATCTTCATCACCTTCTTGCATTTTTCTTTGTCTTGAATCCCTGTTTATTGCCTGCTTTCAGAACTACACTCCCAGCAGACAAGCTCGTAAATTCGTTAGTGGTCTTAATACAATAAAAGCCACCATCACAATTGGCAGTAATTGGAAGTCTTGTTTGTAGTAGCAGCATATAAGCCTTTTTGAATGAAAAAGGAGGCAGGACCCATTTTCTTTCACTAGCTAGAAGATGATCTCTGAAGAAGCATAAAGCTGCATTTTGGATGGACACCATGCAGAAATTCATAAACGAAAACCAGAGATATCAGTGAAATCTGGCATTAGTATTATATAAAAATAAAGAAATAAATAATATAAATGGTCAGTTTTGAACTTAATGCATAAATCTTTCTCAGTTATTTAAGGATTGAACAATACTGGCATGTTGAGAGGGAAATTTGTTTATATTGTGTGTTTCATCCACAGTATCTATTATCAGGTGTGATCAATGTAAGTATGCATTTTTCAGAGGCAGGCCTCTGAAATACTACAGGATACTTGCACTTTTATCAGCACATCATACCAAAACATTTGAAAAATTATAATCTCCTCAAACCTACCTACACCTTTGAATATTGTTCTAACCCAATTAAGAAAAAAAAAAGGTTCTTAATGCTTCCATATAACTTCAGTCTTGTTTTGTTTTTTGTTGTTGTTTCAAAGTTAAAAGGCTTTATGTGATCTAATCTCCACCTTCACTGGTGTTGTAACTCTAACAGTGATGCCTAAATAGATTTTTAGCTCTGCAGAAGCCTAAATGTCTATAAGGGGACTCAATTCCTCAGAAGCGAGGCAAAACGGTAGAACTGATGTGCAGAATAGGAGCAGATCAGCATCGTGAGTGACGTAACACTTGCCTGCGGTTGGAAGGTGTACTGAAACAGCACTGTGGTCACTCATTCATTTCTGCAAGTAGTGAGTGATGTTTCATAATCAAAAGTGGAGCATTTTCGAACATATAGAACCACAGAATGACTGAAGTTGGAAGGCATCTCTGGAGATCTTCTAGTCCAATATCGAAGCAGGAGCACCTAGATCAGGATTGTGCCCAGATAGCTTTTAAATATCTACAAGGATGGAGACTCCACAACCTCATGGGCCAAACCTCCCATGCACTTGATTAACCTCCCGGTATTTTTTTTTTCACGTTCAGGTGAAACTTTCCTTGTTTGTGGCCCAAAAAGAATAAAATTCTTTAATACAGAAAGAGGTATTTCCTAGCAATAAACGATATTGCTTTAAGATAATAATAAATAATAGCCACAGAAGAGGAAGCACAATAAAGGTGACTTGTACCCCCTCTCACAACGCTTGGTACAAAATAAAGCAGAAATAGATCCTGGCAGCTTAGTGAAAACTCTGGCAGCAACCTTTGGACAAAAGAGAAATCATTTGTAGTACTCAGAACCAAACAAAACACCTTTTCTTTGCTGAATTGTGTTCTGTATTTCTGCAGCTATAGCAATGAATAACCTCTTTGGAAGTTCTGAAAAACCTTCACATATTTCTATAAAAAGATTCAGAAACATGCATTTTTAATATGTCTCATCATTATCTCCAGTTTGGGAACCTGGAGATTGTATTATTTTAGTGCCCAAACCTTTATCATCCTTAAAATTTGTCAGCAGTAATTGCTGCCCAGAACACAAGCACAGGCAATGGTTCTAATAGCGCTTTGAAAATAAAGCTAATTAGCCCTAAGTGGATATCCTGTGTGAGGACATCAGTGGTTGTATGCTCCTTTCATATGAAGATGCATATCTATAAAATGTATAAATCACTCCCTGCAAACTAAAGATTTGTACTGGTGGTCGTGTTACTTTGATCTGGTTTGAAAAACAACTTCATCTGAGGAGGCTTCAGCTGGACCAGAGCACATGGAAACTGGTAGCTAGAATGTGCGTGCATTGGCATGGAGGGTATTTAGTTATTTTTTTAATAATATTCTGGCACCTTCTAAAGCAGTTTATCATTCTTACTTTCATAGTGGCATATGCATTATTTTTGCTGTCTACATTCTAGTTCCTTGCAAAAATTAAGTCTGTGAACTGCTTATGCAGATCCACTGATATTCTGAGCTTGACTTCCCCTTTCAGAAACAAGTATGATTTATTAGGAAGAAGTGGTGCAGGACATGAAGTATGGAAATCATTCCTTTTATTATAGCAGACGAATATCACAAGACACAGACGGAACACAGATCAGACTACAGGAATACCTTGAGCATAACAAAACTGAAAGGAATGTGTGTTTTGAATCACAGCCAGGCAGTCAGAATAGCCAGTAGTTTATATACAGATACATAGTTCACTTGGTCCTTTGAATAATTTACATTAATCAGGATTTGGAAAATTCTAGCACAGTTTGAGACTGTAAAGGAAATAAAATATTCAAAAACAGAAACCTAGGATGAAAAAAGATATGTGCCTTCCTCCTCGTGATCTGTCCTTTAGAAATCAGGAGATAATCCTGTCTTGAGACTCAAGCATTGAAAGAACTGGAAATGTAAGCATCCATGCCCCCCAGGGAATTGCAGATCTGTACCCGTTACGGCATGTCCCAAGGTAAAAATATGCCAGTCAGGAAATCTCTAGCTTTTAAAGGACTGTGCTTGATTCACCCTTGCTAGCACAGAGGGTTGCAAATAATTTGAATAATTGCTGCAGATAGCAGATGGTAGAAATACTCCATTAATAGATTTCCAAATATAGCTTACTTCAGCAAGAGGAAGAAGACAAGTAGAGAACATGTTCAAAGAAAATCTGGTAGAGTTATAGCAATAACAATATCAATTTTAAAATAACCTGAGTGGGAACTCAATGGGAAAAAAAATAAGGAAAAAGAAATAAAAATAAGAAAGATGCTAAAACTGCCTCTTTTGGCCATTATGCTCTGAAGGATTCCTTTTGACATGAATTTTCACCAATACTGTTTCCAAGTGTACAGCTATGGCAGGGTACAGCCAGCCTGGTGCCACCTTACATTATTTTTGGCTTTGGCCGGGGGACAAAATCAAAGGCATCTCCGGGTTTTCCCAGGTCTGCTCTGTCCTTGCACATCTCTCTTGTTTCTGCTGGATGCTGGGTTGGCTTCTCAAGGGACAGAAATATTTTCTTGAATTGGGCAACCTCCCATGCCCTGCATTGCCCCAGGGCCAAGACCCTTGGAGCTCAGAGCTGAACCGAGTTGATCATCCTCACCCTCCTCTTTATAACATGGCAAAGCTGCAAGTCAAGGTGCAGCGCGTTGCCTGAGAGTCCTGGACACATCACGACGGCAGAGGTGGGGCGCGGGGCCATGGCTATAGAATAATAAATCACCAGAGCTCTCATTCTCAGGCAGAGCTGCACTTTTCTAAGATCAGGCATCTGAAAGAGAGTGAGCCTTGCTGAACGCCCTTCCCCAGCACTTCAGCGAATGATCATCTATTATACTTGTCATGTTAAAAAATCATAGGAAGGAAGCAGAAGAATCCTGGTCTGAGGATGACACCGTAAGTATATTTTGAAACGGATGATAAAAATAGAGAGCATGATTAGAAGTCATTTTATTAAATTCTTCAGACTGATAATGATTCATTTGATCTTCTACTGTAAAAATAATTATGAAAGAGTTACATAGGTTCAATTTTTTAAATATCTCAGAATATCTTCAAGAAAAGAAATACAAACCAGTAGATATGGCAAGAGACACCGATGTTGCATAAAATGTGTGAAATTTTACCATCTGATAATAAACAAACAAGATTCTGTTTAAATATAAGAGAAAGATATAAGACATAATGAAAAACTTGAAGGAGAACACACACAAACATCTGCTTTGGAGTTTGCCTCAAATAGAGTACAAACATATCATAGCTTTGAACATATCCTGCAAACTAAAATAAATTATATTTTAATAAATCAGGAGTACAATTTACATTGCAACCTATTATAGATACTTTAAAGGCAACAACAGGAATAAATTTGGATGAAAATAAACTCAATAAATGAGAAGACATGTGAACTTTCTATCTATTTGTGTATGTAAAATTTAACAGTTTTTCACTCGGAGGCAAATGACAGCATCTACAGCAGCAAACCTGCTTTGTTTGCATTGGTTTCACTATGAAAATGCTAGTTTTGTGCATATAGCCCTTTTATTTGTGTGCACAAATGGAATTGCAGAAATGGAGGCATGCTTGAAAATGTCACCATTAGCTGAAAAAAAAATGCACCATTAGCAAAAAAAAAGAAAACTTTCTGAGGGTGAAAATGAGGATGCCCGCTTAAAGTAGAAACAAATAGCTGAAAGTATTAAAAGTATATATACATTTAAAGAGCATTGCAGTACTCTTGCAATACTGAAAACATAAATACAAGCCCTAAGACAATGGTAACAAGAATATCCAAGAATGAAAATCTGTGGTAACAAGACAGGAAACCTGGCTGGTGTTTGAATTTGTAGTGTGGCAACTGGAAGCATTTGACAGCAACATGCCCACCAGAACCAGCTGGAGGAATACAACGAAGGTAAAAACCTGCTGGAACTCCTACGGAAACAGAAGATATAAATTGTCTTGCAGATATTTTGCAGACTCTTCTTTAAACTGGTGACTTCCATATCTAGCACAAACAAAGAGAAAAAAGATAAAGAATGAAAAAAAAAAAAAAAAAAAAAAAAAAAAATAAAAGGAGGAAACAGAACCATAAATGCCCATTCCCAACTGGGCCCAGGGAGAATATTGAAAATACGGTGATTTCAATAATGATTGCAGCATTTGTTTTTACAAGTACTCAGATTTATTATTGGCACTGGAGCAAGAAGCGGATTCTGCTAGTCAGAAGCATAAGACAGCATTTTGACACACATTTGTGAGGCAAGCTAATTTTAACTTTTCCCTTTGTGTCTCTCGGCCGAGCTGTCTTCTTGCTGCACGATGCCACCTGCAGGACAGCCAGCAGTTGTGTTAAGGGCTGAAAACATCGCTCTGCTCGTAGCTTTTTATAGCCATTTGCTTTCACAAAAAAATTAAATGAAGAAGCCAAGTGCTCGTAAGTTTCTATGACTATAAACATGTATTGTGCTGCTGAGACAATCTTGGGCTGCAATCAGCACTGTTACCATCCAGGCTGGAAAGCCAAGGAATGATCTTTTTTTTGAGGTGAAGGTAAATTTTTAAGTCTATGAAGTTGCTGAAATTGCTACAATAGAAGTTGAAGTCACCAACAAACCTTGGTAACTAAGTAGTTTTCTAAATTAAAATCCTCATTTAAATGAAAAGGAAGAAAAGAAGATAAAATATTTGCTTTTAAAAAATGCTGTACATATAATGGAAATACTACATTATTTGCCTTTTAAAAGTAGTTTACTTACCCAAGCCTTAATTAGCTCTACCAGCTTCCTTCATGTCCTCTAGAGACACCACATACCTTTTGGTCCTTGGTAAAGTGGGGAGAGCAGAATCAGTGATGGACCAAAAAAAAAGTACTTTAGGATACACCATGTGGAATTCTGGGCCTAACAAAAGCAAAGCTTTTGCTGATTCACGTAACTACTCTTTTATATCCACAATCTGGATGTCATGATTATGTGAGATTTTTCCAGCATCACTTTTTTAAGCTTAATGCAAAAAAGAATGTTGCACAGAGCAACTAAAACTGCTTCATGCTGCACATGGTGAAAATATGAGGCACTACTTTCTGTGGACATGCTGAGTAAAATTAGAAACAGTGTCCTCGATGCTGGAAACTATCTGTACATATTATCTAGAGAATTGCTCTTTTCAGTTAATTATTGTTAAACAGGGGAAGCAGAATGAAATTTAATAGAATCTACTCAAACAACAAGGAAGAAACTAGATTTTAAGTAGTATAAATGAGAAAGATTATCAGCTGAGTGTAGTAAATAATAAGTAGTTTCATTTTTGTCAGGAATATAATACCTGGCAGGATTTGAAAAGGTGGCAGGGCCTGTCTGGAGACAAAGCTGTCTCAATGGTCTGAGCTTACACAGCACCTTGCACAACACAGTCTTGCTCTTTACAAGAGACTGTCAAGGTTTGATTAGGTACCTGGGACGGATGTCCTCCTTCCCCAGTATTTCTCACCCATGGCCTCACTCAAGTGTTAACTATTCCACAAATATCAGACCTTGGTGGCTGGCTTGCTCTGACATCAAACCAGACCTTGGAGGTTGCCTCCCTGATAGCTGCAGCAGACTCGTGGTAAGTGAACTATAGTGCGGTGTCTTTCTCAACTTGTCATGTTCATTTTTTAACTGTGCACAAAATCCCTTAGCCATAAACCCTTGACCAGGTTTGGGACTAGGATTGGATCCAGCTGCACCCACACTCCTCTCAGAAGGAATTCAGAAAGCAAGGGGGTCCAATCTGAACCTCATGACTCAACGGGAGGGTATCCTTAATAATTCCATGTATTATCTTGAACCTCCATACAGTAAATAAAAAGTGAACTTCCCATAGAATTTTGTGAAACCACTGTCCATATCAATAAACCCTATTGCTGTTTCTTTCGCTCGAGTGACGTGCATGGTGTCACTCACTCCCTCCTCACTCTCGTTTCGTGACAGTACCTGACATCCACTACCGTCATTACAATCATCAATGAACAAGACAAAATCTAGAAAAGAAAAAGAACCAGGGAGCTACAAACTAGGCATGAGGAACTAGGCGAAGGAAAATATGGGATATGCAGACGTGTTGTGCATCAGACACAGAGGTCGTAGCACAGGAAATAGGTAAATTAAGTTCAGAAAAAAACATCAAAATTGATAAATATGGTGTATGAGAAGAGGCTGAAGGAATGGGACTGGTTTAGTTTCAAATAGAGAAGAGGCATAATGACATGTATGATATATTGTTGTAAATATGACAGTGATTAATTGATTTCTGTATATGCTCTATATGGAATAAGTTGGTGTCATTGGTTAAAAAAAGGATTTATGCAAGGTGTAAGGAAAATCTGTCTATTTGTAAAGAGAGTTAAGCGTTAGAACAGCTGGGTAATTTAAGAAACTCCGGTCTTTAGAAGTACTTAAGAATAGATGAAGCATTTTTTGGACTCTTGCCATTTGGACTTGTCCTTATAGTCTCAACTCAAGAGTCCTGTGTTGCAATGACGTCACAGATTTCTATTGTTTATTTCTAAACAATTTGTAAAATAGATTCTCATGCAACATAAATGGAATACATTTTTAATACAATTATTTAGCTTGAAATATTTGACTTTTAGAACATTTACCCAATTTGCTCACAATTTCAAAAATCAAGTATCTGTGAAGGGACCAAAAGGAAGAATCACAACAAATAGACCTTTGCTGGTACCAATTCATCTTACCTTAAATTCTTACAACATGATTAATTTTAATATTATAACAAGGTGAGTTATCACCTGAAGAGGTCTGCCTTTTCCCTCCAACTATGAAGGGTCCTGATCAACAGCAAATCTCTGCTCCTATGCAGGCATTGGATTGAAATGCCAAACATTTCTGCCTGCTTCTTTTTTTTTTTTTTTCCTGAACCTGAGCAATGGCATAGGGCATTTAGGCAGACTGAAAGGTAGGAACTGAAATTCAGGAACATCTCTGTCACTTCACTGCTGTCCTATAGAACTGAGCATTCAGAAAAGATGGAAGATGCATTTCCAGCTTGCAAACTGATTTCTGGGGCCTGATGCAGTGATGCACACTTAGATACCTAGTGCAATCTGAGATACAACTGAGATGAACCTGAGTATCTGAACAATCCTTGAGGAGAAGGTACATATATCACAATACCTACATGTGACCCATTCGCTCTGGAGCAGCTGTTAGGTTGGACGAGATCTCCTAGGATAGCTCTGAAGATGCTAGATGTTGGTGAGTACTCACGCCCAGAATCACGCCCAGACTTAGTCTTCACACTAAACTAGAAATGTTCAAGATGTAAAAGAAGATGCTGGCACAAATAGCTCCGTATCTCCTTCTCAAATCCTCTAGCTCAGTGAGAAAAGGCATAAGAAGGACTCGGGAACAAGGAGAGGCAGGTCAGTAGAGTTTGGCTCTCTGTTGTTTTGAGGAGATACACATGGTCTGAACGACAAAACACAACACAGCATGGACCTCCTCCTGTGAAACCTCTTGAGGATAATAATGTGATCACCTTTCACTTATTATAAATAGCTCATTACACAGCCCAGAATTCTCTAGCCTCCAGTAATATTACTCCACTGGGAAAATAATAACCTAGCAGTAAATTATATTATTTATACAAATAGTGTGAGAAATTGTGGGTAACTCTTAAATTAAGATTAAATAAGATTAAGATTTAAGATTAAATAGGGTTAATCTCTATTTAATCTTTGGTTGCTGTGCTAGTACTGTATAAATCTGATAGTAAATGGTGGGCCAGAGAATACATACATGCGATACACAGGCATCTGAAACTTTGCCTCTTACTCTGCTTTAGCACTGTAATTTCTCATAAAAGACTTGAGAGCTAACAATAATTGGAAATAATTACTGAAAAAAATGGCATCTATCTGCCTTTTCTGGCCTGCTCATGCTGGAAGTAAAAGCTCAGGGAAAGAAAAAAACATTGCTACAGAAATGTAAAAAAAAGACATTTGTTTTCAGAATTAGACAAAGGGTCCTAGGAGGATGACAAAGATACTCAAAGGATGTTTCTTTTATACACCCAAATGACCCTCAAATAACTCTCTCTGTAGGCAAGGCAGCTATTGAAAATACATATTTATTCTCTTCATGTGGTATTTTGTTGTTCTCTGTTGTTAATAATATGCTTATGACACCAGGCACTGTATAATATGACATTTCAAATGTATGGTACTGTGACAATGATGTATGAGGAAATATTTACAGAGCCTAGCGCAAGAAGTGAGGCTAGTACTGAAATGTAGTGGCTTGCTTTGGTGGGTTTCCATTTCTCAGTTTACAGGGCAAATATTCAGAGACACTATTAAACTTGTGTGAATGCACAAATGTGGCTGAAAATAAACATACAGTATTAATTCACTATGTTAATTACATAAAGAAATCAACTTTATTTTAAGATCTCAAAAGGTTGCAAAAACAAGACTCAGGACAACTACAGAGGGAGCAACTCTGTTTCTCTTGAACGACCTCTACAGAGTAGATGTTTGATCTTCTGGACAACTTTTAAAATAGTTTGTGGGAGGAAAATTTGGAAACAGAATTTTCCTGCCAGGCTTTCTTCCCCCAACCCTTGGCTAGCACCTCCTGTTTATTCAGGACACATTCTCACATTTTAAAGATTCATGTGCCTTAAGTTCAGTCATCTCAAAAGAGTTTTCCTCAAGGTCAACAAGAAATAAAAAAGCATATATCAAGATGAAGAGAAGAGGAATAATCTAAATGCAAGTGCCAAGACTGAACCAGAAAGAAACCAATCACATCCTAGGGGAAAAAAAAAAAAAAAGAGTCCCTCTCTAAATTCCTCTTCCCCTGCCAAGAATCATTTGGTTATTTTATACTGGCAGAATAGATTATACAAAAATAATGAAACAGTAATATAGTAATATGTTCAACGATCTCATTGTAGTTGTTGTTGTTGTTACAAAGAATGCTTTGGTGTACATTTTTCTGTGGGATGGGTCCTTCCCAGATCTGTTTTCTATGACAATGAGACAAAATTGAGACTCCCATGGTCTTGAGCACTGCTGGCTTTACTTGTGGCAAGGGACAGAAGACCTCCTCTTCAAGGAGGGCAGCTGACTCAGCACCATTACAACAGGCTGAAATGTCATACGATCACAGCTATAACAATTTGAGAAGACCAGGAGGTTATCAACCAAACTCTTCCTATATAATACATATTCAAGTATCAGTATACATCCAATCTTTTAGATCTAAAATTTTTTTGTTCAAAGTTGTTCTGTATACACTCTGAAACAAGTATACTTGCTTCTGAGAAACTTTGAGAAGCTTCTCCCTGCCCCAGCTCATGTACAACTCCGGAAATTCTCAAAGTCATGGAGTTCAGAAAGGCAGGAGTGTATTCTCTAATCCTATTTGGGTCAATTCCGAATCAACAAAATACTGAAGTGTGATGTAATGGCCTATGTTAATTGGTATTACCCTTCTATATATTAAGAATTTTTTTTTCACTAAAATTAAAAAAAAAACCCAGAATCATAGAATCACTACGACTGCAAAAAAACCTTCAAGTCCAATGACAAGCCCATCACCACTATACCAAACCATGTCCCTAAGCGCCTCATCTACACATTTCTTGAACACTACAAGGGATGGTGACTCCACCACTTCCCTGGGTAGCCTGTTCTAGTTTTTCACTACTCCTTCTGTGTAGAAATTTTTCCTAATATCTAACCTGAACCTCCCTGGGTGCAGCTCGAGGCATTTGCTTCTTGATCTATTGATAGTTATTTTGAAGATCGCCCCTGCCTCACTATAACCTCCTTTTAGGTAGTTATAGAGAGCAATAAGGTCTCCCCTGAGCCTCCTCTTCTCCAGACTAGATAACCAAATAATCTCAGCTCCTTCAACCGCTCCTCATAAGGCCTGTGCTCCAGCCCTTTCACCACTTCATTGCCCTTCTTTGAACATGCTCCAGCACCTCAGTGATGTTCTGGTAGCAAGGGGCCTGAAACTGAACACAGTATTTGAGAGGCAGCCTCACCAGCTCCAAGCACAGGGGCATGATCACTTCGCTGGTCCTGCTGGCTACACTATACAAGCCAGGATACCATTGGCCTTCTTGGCGTCCTAGATACACTGCTGGCTCATGCTCAGCTGGCTGTCAACCTATATCCCCAGATCTTTTTCTGCCATGCAGCTCTCCAGCCACTCTGCCCCAAACCTGCAGTGTTGCATAGGGTTGTTCTGACCAAAGTGTAGGATCCAGTACTTAGCCTTATGGAACCTCATACAGTTGGCCTCGGCCTTTCTATCCAGCCTGTCCGGACCTCTCTGTAGAGCCTTTCTACCTTCAAGCAGATCAACTCTTCTTCCCAGCTTGGTAGCATCTGCAAAATTTGTTGAGGATGGATTCAGTACCTTAATTCAAGGATATATGGACTAAAGATTCAATAAATTAATCCAGATCATCAATAAATAAAGCTTCAGAAAGTTAAATATGAATCTTGTTCAGTGTAACAGTTCTCTTCCAATGTATGGTTGCGCAGTAAATAGATTTTAACAGGCACTGATGGTAACAGACAGAAGTTCTTGGGAACAGAAATATAGTCTTCATTACTTTGTGATCATTGTTAATATTTAATAGCAGCTTCCACAATTTTCTACATCCCATTTACATGTGGTTATTGCTTTAAATACTTTCATAAGATGTCAGATAGGGAATAAGAAATTTTGGAATGGGATGGCTCTTGAGGAATTATTCCTTTCCTGAGTGGTTGAGTCCATATATTTTAATGAAGGAATTGGAAGACAAAAAGAAAGAAAGATTAACTCTTGGCCATGAATACATGAAGTCTTTTCAGGCCTATCCCATAAAAAGAACCTCACAGAGGTTTTGATAAAAACAGGAAAAAGGAGAAGTTTGTTTGGATTTCAGAGAAGAACACATTTATGTCACTTATTACCTTGTTGAAAGGGCTAAGCCAAAGCCTTTTTCCTCTTGTGACCTAAGTGACCAAAAAGTATCAATTTGTTTTAGAAAAAAAAGAAAAAAACCCACTATTTATAAGTATTTTTTCCCCAATGCTGATAGGCTTTAGGGAAAAAAAAAAAAAAAAAAAAAGCACACTCAAAGTCAGGAGGTCTCTCTCCTATAAGTGCTTATATTTATAGTAAAGAATAGCATCCATAAGTAGAACTTGCAGTATGGATGACTCCACGGAGTTCCTAATCAATCCTCTTTCTTACAGTAGAGTGTTTCAAGACAGTATTTTTCTCTTCTTAACACAGATGACATCCACATCACAGTATTAGAAGATCAGATTCCAGCTCAACAGCTTGTGACTGACATGTCTTTTGAGGTAACCAAGATAAGCAGATGAATAAATCTATTTATATATGTTTATGTTTGGCAGTTTGACAGAGTGTTTGACATTGAGTAATAGGAGTTTGTGGAAGGATGGAAAAACATTTGCTTTCCTTTGCTTTTAATAGTCTATGCTGCCTTCTAGGATCTCCTCAGAAGTCATGACTCATTAAACTAAAAAGGATATCCCAGATAGATAAGATTAACAAATAATAAAGTAGATTATGCATATACAGGAGCTATATGACCCAAATAGATGGGAAGATACGATTGTGTAATTACTTTCACTCATTACCTTAATACAGTTTTACCTTATTATGCAAGAAGAAAAATTTTATAAATACCATCACTTGATGTGTGATATAGTCAACATCACAGTCAAGCAGCATAGTGTTCAATCTGCTATTCACATGCTACCCAGTAGCCACAGAATCATTCTCACCTGTATACAACTACGAACTCCTTCAGAGAATGGTGGATGTACAAAAGAAAGAAACGGAGAGATCTCTCCAGGATAGGGAGAGGATAAGCCAGGGAGAGAGACCATTGACCAGGATTCCTATATGAACTGGGAGAGAGCAGTTCTATGGGAAAGCAGGGTTTGGTACTTTTAAAAAGGAAATTTCTGTAGTAATGACCTTGAAAGTTATGCAGAGGAAAAAAAAAATTAAAAAATGCACCGCATACAAAGCCCAAAATTCTCACAGAAAGAATGAAGAAAGTTGGGGAATCAAATTTTTAAATATGAAATAGAATGGGAGAGATAACTTGTCATATGCAACACTAAAGACCTTGAATAGAATTCTATCCCCAACAAAATAACTTACTTAAGAAGAGGTGAAATAAATGGTGAAATCAAGATGGTAGGACATGGCCTAAAAGATCTGTCAGAACTCAGACGGAGAGCTATGTTTTCCACACAAATGATAAATGAACAGGTTATAATCCACTGACTTACATCATCTGATCATAATGGTTCCTTCTGGGTGTGGAAATCAACACCAGCAGTCAGCAGCAGGAGGTACAAATGAGTATTTTTTACCTTGAAAGTATTCAAAAGTTCCCAAGAGAAATGTATTATGTGACTCCGCTACTAGCTCTGGAAGAAGAAGATAAAATTCTGCCTTCAAAGCAGTATTTGAGGACCTGATATTCTGTATGTATTTTACAATCTATTCCTTTCTTGAAACGATGCAAAGCTAACTATAAGTGAACAAAGGCAAAACTAGCCACTTGAAATCAAAACAATTAAAAATCTTCTTCATAATGGGAAAGAATAATAATCTATTTAACGACAGACCTGAAGTTATACTCTGACTCATTCAGCATAACTTGCTTGGTGCTGTTAAAGCCAAAATGCATGAAGGAAAAGATAGATTTATATTTTCTTCAGTATGAAAAATGTCAAAAAGTATTGAGAAGAAAGCCGTATTCAGTCTTGCAGAGAGATGATTCACCACCCGTCCCTTATAGTCACTGAAGTTAGACACATTCATTACCCATTATGCTGAGGACTTTTATTTTTCTCCTTTTGGTGAATAAGTACTGAATTACCCATATCACTCAGTCATCTCCTAAATGCTGCTGCTGCCTGAAATAGTGATAAAAAGTCTGTCTGCAAGGAACTCCAAACATTTAAATATATGGAAGTCTTCTCTGCCAATAATGGAGATTTATATCCCATTCTAAGAAGGATGTATACAAATTCTAAAAATCACCAGTTGACACCAAAAGCAAATCATCATGCTCAGGGAATGCTTCTGTTTCAAGACTCTTTCTTTCTTAGGAGAGAGGTATTCAGCAATTTTCAGGAGCAGTATTTATAAAAATATGAAAAGATATCACTACCTGAGGAGCTGACTCTATTCAGTTCTGCACCCTCAGAGACTCATATTCCACATGGGTTGGATTCTGAATAAAGAGCAGACTGCTTTTCTAAACTATAAGCCAATGATTTATTTTATTTTGATGTAAAATTTGATTATTTTCTCTAGCTTTATTTTATTCTTATCAACAACTTTTTTTTCTTTTAGTCTATTTACTCCTCAGTAATAAAATACAAATAGGACGCTGCTTTTTATCACTAGTCAATGTGTTTGAATGTAAGAAATTTGATGTTACCTACTAATAATTTATAGTGTCCTAATGACAAAATCTACCTAAAATAAATAAAAATGATTTAATCAAAATACTGCACTGCCATACATAATATATAAACCTTATATTCCAGGAGAGTGAGAATAAAAAGATTTTCCATTTTTTTATGTGTGTATATATATACACACACACAGAGTTAACTGCTTAAACAGTTGTATGAACAGGGACAGTAAGACAGATTGAGTCACTGTATTAAAAATAATAGAATTAAAAAGGAATTAAACTGCCACCAAACTTGACCCCAAAAGTTTTACCTAAGAGTTCCATAGTTATGGGGTGTACATTTGGTTATCTCTTGGTATATTTTGGATTCAAAAATATTTGTGCTTTGTTTGTGCTTTGATAAGCAGAGTTAGGAAACACACTCACTAATCCTTTTTTTTTTTTTTGACAATCTATTTCATTGTTTTCTTTTTCACTCCTCAAGATACCTGACTACACCTACCATACATCTATTATACATCAGAATGTATAAATATTAAGAAACCAGCACCCAAAAGTATTCAAGTGTCACTATCCGTGCAAAATTGCTTTGACAATTACTAGGAGAAAGAAAATTAGGTGGGTTTGGCCAGCAAACTAATTCATGCTAATATTTTTATGTACCAATATACACAAAGAATTCATGTACACTTTGTTTATATACAACGCTAAGCTCTCATTACAAATTCTGGAATTCTCATTACAAATTCTCTGGAACAAGACTGGGTCATTCACATTGCACTGCTCTTGATGCATGTGTCTCTCACTACCTGTCTCTCTCCTTTGACTTTTGACCCAATAAACACCCCTAGTTCAGAACTGAATACCAGCTTTCCAACACTATCAGTTAAATGAGATAAATCTTGTCTTTATTGCCTAAATCTGTGCCTAATAACCAAGAAAAAAACCTGCACGCTCCGGGATTTCTATTGCTGAACCAGGATTCTATTGGCCTTCTTTTCTGTGGAAGTCAGATAAACTCCCAAGGTCACAGCCAAGAGTGAGGTTGTAGCCTAAGATAGCATCACAGTAGGATTAATAATTGCAGTTTACAGCTGTACAAACTTTCGTGGCTAGAGATACGCTGGTGCAGCTCAGCACAGTGCTGCAGAGAGGTCCCTGAGGTTCCCCAGAACATGCTGGACCAGAATCAACAGAGCTGCCTAAAGCAAGGCCTGCATCAGCTTCTCATCATGGCTAATTAGCTACATTAATTCAGCACACTGCCTGCGATATATGCAGGGCATGTGGATCAAAGCTAAATTGGTTATGTCTTCATTTTAAGCACAGAGTACTTGGAAACTCATATAGACTTTACTAGCTTATACCTTGAAAATTTTTTCTGCAGATAAAGGATTAGAAACACATCTTCCTTGTGTAAAAAGCTATTTTATGGAGCACAGTTTAGGCCTACTGGAGATAAGCAAGGAGACTGTACAAGGACAAGCCCTCTCTTCCATATAGGAGAGAGTATATTGAACCACAGCAAACAAAAAATATATCCATATTTAGGAACTCATGTGACTCTTTGTCTTCACAATATCATCCTATTCCCAATTCCTATATGCTCCAAGTAGTTCAGAAAATAGAGATAAAAACAGATATTTTTTTCATCTCTTCGAAAAGCCATATGCAAGAATTAAACCACATGCAGTAATCGGGTATCATGCAAATTATTTTTGCTTTTTGGCATATATTTGACTGAAGTCTTTTTTGACAAGACAGTCCCTTTGTGACCTCCAGAGCTATTCTGAGGACCCACTTCACAATATAATGTGGCAAAGAGTCGTCAGAATTTGTCCTTTCTGCTGTGCTCTATTTGGTTTGGTCTCTTTTAAAGAGAAGTACGAATAGAAAAATTAGCTAAGGGCTCACCTGACGACCAATGCATACAGTGCTCAGTGGTGAGCAGGCTGAAGGGTTCAGGAAAGTCATTAATGATTCAAAGATTACACTCTGACTCTGTAAAAACACCATTTGTCTGCACCTGCCTAAGCACCTTGATTTTATCCTGGATCACTGAGATTAAAGCAGCAGTTCTGAAAGGAGATTAAAATAATTTAATTCTTTGGTACATTTTGCCTGCTTTTCTTGGTGTGACTCACACCAAGAAAAGCTTTTACTTGTGCTGGAGAGCAATAACCCAGACCTCCCCGCAGGACCAAGGTCAGAGCAAGGAGATGGTGTCACACAGGTCTAGCAAGAAGCCAACACCAGCACCTTCAGAAAATGAAATTGCATAGTCTGAAAGAAATGTCTTAAATAAAATATGAATACCAAGCTAATGCTGCTGCTGCTGCACCACTTTGAAATAATAGCAACTATATCATAAGCAAGCTCCAAGCAGCCTATGGTCTCAGCAGGAATTGAGGCAAAGAAGAATTTCAAACTACAAAGCTAGAATGGAAGAATATATTTCCACACTGCAAGCAGTCACTGGAAAGATTGAAATTAGTTTTCATTTAGTTTCTTGAGGTCTAAAGACTGAGAAGTGGGAAGTGATTCATATTTATTCAACTAATAAAATGAAAGTGGGAACTAACACCTGCACATGTCTATAATGAACTTGTCTGTTTGATGTGCATATACTCTTTTCTCCACACATCTTCATCTCTTTCTTTTGTTAGATTTAGCCTGTACATTATTTAGGAAAGAGACTCAGTGTTTCTGTGTGTCTGTCATATCTAACTGAGATTGTCTTCATAAAATCATTAAACGCAAAGGCAGAGACAGCCACTCAGGAGACTCCTGACTCATGCATAACGTTGTAAGTCAACAGTTCAATAACTCTTTTTCATGATCTTTGTTGGCAGACTTTAGAATGACACAGAATTAACTTTGAAAAAAAAAAATATATATATACGCAAACATATATATACACATATCTATATTGCTCCAGTATCTAATGACAAGGAGCAGCTTAATACAATGACAGGACATAAAGCAAAATCCTCTCTTTCCTCAGCTCTGCTCAAGGTGGTTCAGAAAGACCACAATCAGCTCTGCATTGCTTTTTTTGGTAAACCCTCAGGCACGGGGGCTCTCAGTAGGAGCAGACCTACAGCATCAGCTTCCCCAAAAGCTCTGGAAACAGTTATAAGAACCAACAAGGGCACACGAGGTGCTCCGGTAGACTCCATCAGGCATGGAAACTACTGCAAACTGGTACAGGCCTTGTCCAGCATTAACCTCCACATTGCACCATCCCCACTCCCAGCAGCTTAACAAGCCTTGCACTCTCCCATTCCCCATAACAGGAAAGAATACTTTAAAGCTCCTTCTTCCACTAAATATGATCGCATCATTTGCTAGAAGAATACGCTAGAATACGGGTTTATTTGTTATTTACATGGAATAAAATTAATCTACATCTGAAATTTGTATTCTAGAAATGATTTAATATGAAAGGGAAAAGAAAAAAACAAAAATAACAATATGGGTTTTTGACAAGGTTAACTCTATAGACATGCTAAAATCTTCCTTATCCATAGTTACAGTAAATATATTAGCCCACTCATTTACATTTGTTACTGGATATATACAATTCTTTAGCAAAATTTACCTTGCTGAAGCCTGATGAATTATGAAAATCTCAGTGAAATTGTATATAGGATACATAGGAAAAGATTCTGTGATATATTATCAGATCACTGTCTCTCACCATGGACAAAAAATTCAGCCTCCAGATATAGCTCTCCTGTCTGCCAAAAAGTCTTGGAAATAAATATGAGGTGTGCTTCCACCCGAGCGCAAGTGTGAGTTAAATTATCTAAAGGGACAAACTTTCACCTAGAATAAAGCACTTTCTACATGGCTAAAAAGCTGCATGATACTGGAAACAAGGAAGAAATCAATTCAAGCTCTGAAAGGAACTCTTTTATTTGTGTGTGTGTGTGTGTGTGTGTGTGTGTGTGTGTGTGTGTTTAATTTACAATTACATGCACAGTAATTACTCTGCCTTTCTTTAAGTGTCTGATGGGAACTGGCTTCATAGTTGGTCCCACGTCTTCGTCTCATGGGACATAAGGAGACAACAGCTTGATCTACCAACAGAAGTGCAATGGAACTTACATCATGCTATAACCTTTAGAAACATGAAAAAAATCAATATTACATAATCTATACTGGGGAAGAAAAAAGGCAATAAATGGTGCAGCTAAAAAGAGGGAAAGTACCTGAATAATTTTACTGGGTATCTGAATATCTTTTTAGGCAGTTTAGGGTTTGTTTATCTGGCTGTTTATTTTGTTGGTAAGAGAAATAAAACAGATTTGCACATTGTCACCCAGAAGGATGCCTGGCTGCACATACAGAGGTTCCAAATCAGATTCAGCAAACACAGCCCCTGAAACAAACACTCAGAAGCACCAATTGTAGCTCAGATTTTTTAAAATGCAAATACTAATAAGTTTTTTTTCAGTTGGGATATATGGTTTGTTAGAGTTGCTTCCCTCTATAACTAATGCATTAGCAAATTTTACTTTTTAATTCTGTTGCTATGTGGATAATTCTAATCCTCCCTTGTCGTCCTATCATTCCTACCAATTTTGTATTTAGGGAAAATACATGTTAATATATTGATTCAAAGGTTATCAATTTATTTCTTATAAAATTACATGAATGTTAACTTCCAAAAATTCTGGATTTCAACTTGGAAGCAAACACTTTTTAATACATATTTTAATTAAAAGTAAAAGTAATGCAAATACCCATAGATGCTGAGACAGCTAAAATAATCATCAGTTTCTTTATTTATTGGTAAGGGAGAAGGAAGATTGAAAATGCAAAATTAGCTCCAGTCTTAACCATTAAATGATACGAGCCATTCAGCCTTGCCATAAATGGCACTAAATGTTAAGCTAAACAAACAGATAATCTTCCCCCACAACCACCAAAAACAAATCCAAAGTTTAAAACTCATCTCCAAGCTCAGGGTTAATTCACTAAAATTATAATATAGCCTTCCCCTTCACAAGGACCCCAATTCAGCAAAATACTGAATAACCTCCTTTCCTATTGATTGTCAATAATACTTTCCAGGACTGCATCCATGGGTGTTATTTATACCATGTTTTATAATACAAAGTAATCTTACTCATAACTGAATACAGAATCAGTGGTGAACAGAGTAAAAATCTCTTTTCAGCACAGTTTTTGCTACCACTGGAAGAATTTTAGTTAACTAATTGTACTTTTCACTGCATTCTCACTCAGTACAGACTGGCAGAGCAAGACCTGATAGTTAACCAAGCTGTGCTGCTTAACATTAGCTTAGCAAGACCGAAACAGCAAAGACTCATTGGTGCTTTTTCTTGGACAGTTTGATGGATAGCTGCTGACTCCTCTGTTGCAGGGCAGTTAGGTGGACTAATTCCCCTTTTAATACCAGTGATTACAGATGAGTTTGAAATGCAGCCCCAGAGTAATCATGCAAAAAAAAATCAAATAAATGGACAATAAAATAATGCTCTAGTGTGAAAAGTACCAATCTAGCTCCCTTGTCCAGATGTGCCTTGGTTGCTGATACAGGTATGATGTGCAAGGTAAGAGGATGTATATTGGTGCCAGTATTCAAAAGCGGTTGTACCAACATGAAGAGGGCCCAGGCCAAAACAAATGTTGTAGCTGTATGCTGATTGTGCAGTTGACCTTGTGCAAAACACTCTTCTGCAGTCATTTGTATCATTTAAACCTTCTGAGTTTACTCTCCAGTGTAAGGCCCTTATGTAATGTACAAACCCAAGTGCAGTAAAAGATGCTTCTTACCTTGAACAGCCTTCAGTTCATGATCCTCCTTCAGGAAAGCGTGTAATGGAAATGACAGGGAAAGGAGGCTAAACAGATAAAGCAACTTGCCAAAGACCAGTCAGGACATCTGTGGCATGGCAGGGCATCTGTACTAGACAAGCAGCTCCTTAGAATAGCACCTTAATAATAAAATATTTTTTCTATTAAAAACAATTAAGAAATGATACGGTTAGATAATTTTATGTGTAACTAAAAAGTAGAGATGAGAATCAGGTGAAAGTTGAGTAACACTCTAAAAACAAGAACTCATCACTGAACAAATGTAGAAGATAATGCGGATGTTTTACTCTGCCACATTTTATAGTGTTAAACCTATTGACGAGATGGAAAAAAAAAAGTATAATCATCCAACAAAATCATCATCACACTTCACAAAATATTACTAAGAGTACTGATACTTAAAATGTTACAGAATATGATATTAAACAACTATCTACCACTGCTGATTTAGCAGTCCAAAACTCTATACCCTTGTAGCACCTCAAGTAAACAGAAAACTACGTGGAGGGAAATAGCTGACAAAAACTTCAAAATTTAAAATTCAGTCCACAGATATCTTCCTACTATATTTTATTTCTTACAAAGAGGCTGTAAGGTTCTGGTTTTAACATAAATTGCTTCAAAACTTGACTGTATCATTTTACTATAAGACAAATGAACATTTTCTGCTCAAAATCATTCACATTTATAAATTATAACTTACCCTTCAGTAGTATCAGTAAAAGAAGATTATTATTTCAGATTTTGCATCTAACAACATAATTCTGACTTAGTTATTTTCCTTTCTCTTCTCACCTACTGGACAAGTTCGAACTCATACAACTAGTCAATGCCTCTAGCACAAGACGAAAGACCCACTTTTAAACAGAAAGAAACGAAAGCATCCATAACGGGGCATTTTAAGCACCTGCTTAATTTTAATCAGGAACTTAAATTAAAACAAAGTCAGTCGTTTCTTCTCACTGAAGGCAACGCTCACTGGCATCAGTCACTGGAGAGCTGATTGTGAATCCATAAAGTGGATTTTCTTTCCCCAGCTGAGGGAAGCAGCACATGTTAGACCACCGGGTCCTGCTCTGCACCTGCAGCTCCAGCTAAATGAGAGTCCTCTTGTTTGAGCTGCAGCTCGATTATTTCGAAGGCAGGTGAAGGCATTAGGCATCTGTCCAAAACACAACAGAATCAAGAACTGAAAGAAAGAAAGAGAGAAGCCTTCACATTTTGTTGTGGCAAGTCACTCTACAAAAGTTTTAGAGAGAATTAAAGCAGACAGCAATAATGTTCCTTTTCATCAGATGCATTCAATAGTTTTAAACTGAAGGGCAGAGGTGCAAGCTCAGGATTTCTTTCTTGCTGAAACAAGTCAAAACTTCAGCCCTTTCTTCTACTTCATTCTACTTAACAAATGGCAATGCAATACAAACCGTCTTATTCCCCTCTGAGCCTTTTTACAAATCATTAACCCTAGAAAAAGCTTCTGGGTTCTCCAATAACACCAAGTTCAAAATAAGCCCATCCTTGTTCACCATTAAAATTGTAATGCACATATTATCGTATAATGCAGATACTAGCAAAAAAGCATTTTCTCATGGTAGATACTATGGGAAGTTTTATTACATAGTGAAGGAAGCTGCCATATTCTCTTCCTACCTACCATATAATCAAGTCACAATACTTGCACATACATTTATATTAAAGCTTCCACTTTTAAAAATCTCAAGTTACATCTCTATTTCATCCTCCAGGTGTTTTCAGATGCATATCACAAAATTGGATTGATCTGAAGACACGAATCGAAGTGAGATGTCTGAGGATCATTTAAGGTTAAAGGATGTATTGAGCAGCTAGATAAAATATGCTAAACTTATTTTCTGCTAAAAAAAAAAAAAATAAAAAGGAAAGTTAATTCAAGGCAAGGCAAAGATTTCCAGATTTGACATTTTCAAGTTTCGTATTGGAAATGTGTCTTAGATATTGCTGCCATTTCCAAGGAAGAGTCAAGAGTCACCAAACAGGAGACTGAATGAAGCCAAATAGCCAAACAAGTAATTTGCTGTTTGGCTGTGATCAGTCTCCCACTGAAAAGAGGGCCCCTGCAAGGATGGCCTGAAACATCTATGTTCCAAGTCACAGAAAGCAGAGATTCACCCATTTATTTATTTTAAAGTACTTTTAGCTTCCTAAATACCTGAGTATTAACTCTTCTAGGATATTAGATGTCCATTTTTACTCTCAATTTCTGGCAAATGGCAAAATATTCTGGCAAATTTCAAAATACTTTGGCCAAGACCAAAAAGCAAAGCTCCTTCCAAATGAGTTTTGGCTCACCTACTGGTTTGCAAACCCAGCTGGTAGCTCATCAAGCCAAACTCAATTCTGGCATAAGTGTGCATAATTCCATCAAATTGGGTGGATTTGTGCCCGATTTCACAAGGTCTAATTTAACTCTGAACTCTAAACTGCTCTTGGACAGATCTCAAATCTGTTTCCACTTATTATGTTGTACCTCAAATAACTACAAAACTATTTAGCATCAATTTAAAATCAGTTGCAGAGCCCCACAGTTACCCAGTCATCTAAATATACTTCATATAGGTAAGTGCTCAATTACACTGGAGGGGGGAGGAATCATATAGAGAAGAGAATCATCACCAAACAGATGGATGTCAATAAGAGATGTAATCAATATGGGACTGCATGGAGCATTAAAAAGTGGATACATTTTGTGATTTACTTCTCTGCTTTTGATTAAAACTAACTTTTGATCTTCTTTTTACGTTACTTTTTCACATCAATTTGTTGGATAGAGTGAACAAGACACTTTTTATTCAGCAGAATTGCTCTGTGCACAGATCCCATGATAAGCAGTGAATATCTGCCTTGTTCTAGGCAGAGCTATTCAAATAAGAGACTCTAGCAGACCAGTAGAAAATTTCATCTTGGCATGGTCCTAGGGATGGATTTCACTGCTGTATCTCTCTCATCATTTTTCTGGTCCATCAGAGCAGCCACAGCAGCGCTGCTGGTCCCCGGCAGAAGTCCCAGGCACTGATGAGCAGATTGCATGGCTGGCACAGCAAACCCAGAACTGGCCTACGCTCTACTGTGGAGCACAGGAAAACTCTCCAGCAGGTCGCCAAACACAAATGGAGGAGCACTGGACTAAGTTCAGCATCTGTGAACAAATGTCAGAGGAGAAACTCTGACTATGTTCCCACCTGTGCTCTGAGAGCACACCTAGCAATGCTTGTATAAGACAAGCAATCTTGAATGTATCTTTGCAATTCGTTGTACTTGTTAAATTTTAGTAAGAGGTAAAGAGAAATGGCATAAACATGTGTGCTAAAGAACCCTTCTTCATAGTGATGAAGAATAAAACAATTGAACCAAAAAAGTGAATGAGTGCCAGTGCCAGGGAAGGGTAAGTATGGTTATATTCCAGTTCCCTTATTTCAGCGTCCACCCAGGAGAACTGGCTTAGTTATTTCCTAGATATTTATTCCACTATTAGATAGATACACACAAAAACTTTATTAGAATCACAATTTCTTGTTAGAATGGAATTTCAGTTTTGTGCTGCACATATGTGTAAACAATAGAGTGAAAAAAAGAAGGATGAGTTTTGGCTTATATATTTTAGGGTCAAAAGCTAAAGTCCAATGTAGTCACACAGAGATTTTATATCTATATGTATATAGATATATTTTAAGAGCAATAAATGGCTTTTCTTTCTGCTTACATGTTATTGGAAATTTTGGAACTCTACATCAAACAAATTTTTGATGGGATAAGCTTATGTTCATCTTTTGTTATTGGTATTATTAGGTATTTTTCTACCTATGCTTTGTTACCTGTATCAGTTCTGTGCTTATCTACCATAGTGTAATTTATCAGTCCCCTACCCATGGAAAAGGTTTCCTTTTCTTTTTCTTGAATGTTATCTGCTCAAGACAAAATATAACACCTGCTGTTTTCTCATCCATTACTTATGAATAGAAAAGTAACACTATATTTGATACTGTATCTCTCTGTGAATAACTCACCTAGTTAAGTTTCTGCACTGAATATAGCATTAATATATAGAGTATTGTGGGCTGAAAAGAACACACAGAAGAGTAGGAAAACAAGAAATAAGATAAATTTGCTTTTGTAAGCAGAAAAAGCAGCAAATGAAAACTAGTCCCTTTACAAAGCATCAGAGACAACTAACCCCAGAAATCTGCAGACGGACTTCAGGTACCTGCTAGAGTCTCTGCCGGAGAGGGATGAGGACAGGCAGGAGTAAATGTGATAAAATCCCTCCAGAGATCTTTCAGGCTAACGTACCTCCATGACTGCTTGCTGCTTGGCATTCAGCACCCCTTTATGGGGGGGACCATGTAGTGTCTGGCACCATTTGTATCAGGAAGAAGAAACAATTGAATGTTGCACAAATATTCAATAAGCAAATAGAGGAAGGCTCAAGTCATTCACAAAATGCAAAAAATTTAAAGCATTCAGTGCACTTTTCTGTTTGAGGCAAGATGCTGAGCCAAATTCAGGGTGCAAGCCTGTGCCTCTGTGTGCATCCTGCTCTCTCCACCGTGCACAGACACACTCCAGAGTCCTACAAACTGCTCCCAGAACAGCAGTATGATATCATTGCTATGAGTGACACAAGTTCAGCCATTCCAGAGAAACTACATTTTGGTGGAGAGATCTGAAAACATTCCCAATTTTCCTGTTACAGACTGTACCCTCAGCAAGGGCACTCTGCTAGGAGACATCAGCAGAGCCATACCAGCACAGCCTTCCTGCTCTATTTCTGGCCTAAAGGGTAGCTCTGCCTCTCTTTCCTCTTCAGCAGCAATTTCCCATCTTTATCTTATCCTTTCTCCTATAACTTTTTACTTCAGTCTTGGTCACCAGCCCCGGCTGTCGCACAAGGGTCTGCAAGGTCAATTGCTGACGATGTGCATCAACTGTAAGAGTGAAAGTAACTTTGAGGAGAAAATATAAACAAAAGGAGAGAAAAGGGCAAGGAAAGGGACTGAGGAGACAGAGAGAGGAAAGAAAAAGGAGAGGGGAAAACAGAGATAGAGAAAGTGGAGGAGACAGAGGGGAGAGGAAGGGAAGCC
Organism: Eudromia elegans; assembly: GCA_003342815.1. Lineage (NCBI taxonomy): Eukaryota > Metazoa > Chordata > Aves > Tinamiformes > Tinamidae > Eudromia > Eudromia elegans. The sequence continues at coordinate 6,013,466 of PTEX01000015.1, read as the reverse complement.
TCCCCACAGAAGAGCAGCCAGCCCGAGCAGCAACAGGGTCCTCTCTTGCTCTGCACATCCTCTCCCATGAGACAGGCAATAACGTTCATTACAAGATAGGTTTTTTTCTCTTCAAAGTAAATATTTTTCACTGACATCCACTCAAACTCCCAGTAGGTTGCCCCCGCTTTTGTTGCTATGAGCACTGACTGAGGTAAGCTAATCAAGTGCTAACATGCATTGATTATTAGGCTTTTGTTCACATATACTATTGGATAATGTTTATTGAACATTTAAATGACTATTGTCTACTTTGCAGGGCACTGTTTGGTTTCTGTAGCATACACCAGAACCTACAAAACAGGGGCGGAGGTGGATGAGGTGATTCCAGTGGTGGTTGGTTCCTGTGAAATCCCGCCACAACACCATCAGAGCTCACAGCTGCAGGTCTGTGAGAATAATACAAGTCTAACAGCATGGGAACTATATGCAATAATGGAAAAATACTGTCACAGAGAGTAAAAAAAAAAAAAAAAAAAAAAAAGCTTGAGAAGCTTCAGGGAGAGTTTACAGAACTCTAAGCTCTTACCATTACTAAGACTGCAATACATACAGTCCCGTGCAACAGCCCTGCAATATAACACAATTCAAAATGAGCATCTCTCTCCTTTCCAGATTCTTCTCTTCCACATGGAGTTAACCCAGACATGTATTCAGTGTAATATATATGAACAATTTATTCATAATTTGGTCATAATAACAATCTCATACACTTTCTTGATGCAGCTATCCATTCTTATAGAGGTTAGCAATATCAAAACTAGAAATGGGTCTGCAGATTATAATAAAATTGAGCTTTCTGAATATAAAAGAACTATAAAAAGGGGGTTTTTTTCCCCATCCTATCCTTGAATTACATTGGGAAGCTCACTGCACTTCTGATTATTAAAGGAAGGGCAGCTTTAGGACCGAAAACAGAATCCAAGCCAGCAGGGGGATCTCAGCAAGGAGGCAGAGGACTGAATGCACAGGGTGAGTAAATTATCCTATCATCTTCTGAACTACTCCCTCTGGATCACATTAATGACATCCACTAGTTGTGTGCATCAGCACAGAAAAAAAAAGAAGAGATATGTTTCTGAACAATAAATGATCTCTTTATAGAGAAGTGTTAGGTGTGCGATATAGACAGCAGAAGCCCAGGTTAATAAACAAATAAAATTGATGAAGAAACAGTTTATGAGCTTCACTTTATTTCCAAAGATTAACTCAAATCTGTCCATTTGAATTTTGCCCTCATCCTCTATTATGGGAGAGCTAAACTTAGAAAAGTTGCAGAGAGATGGGCCACCTTGCTGGGGTGCTACTCATGTTCTCCAGGTACATCATTCAGCCAAAAGAATGTGATGGATGAATGAACAAACAGAGGTGTGGAGTCAAACCGAGTTGTGAACGGTTCCAAATGAGCAGTAGCTTCAGAAAGAACAAAATGGAAGCTCTCCACAGGCATCGCTCTCTACTAATACAGGTCCCATAAGCTCACCAGAGTTCCAGCTCTTCCCTTCTGCTTTCATGGTTTTATCCAGAGAATGGGGGAACACCTACAGGAAGCAACTGAGCAACATGACCTAACCATGTCCTTACGTCACAGCACAGACAAGTAGGAATAATATTTCACCACTTTTTTGAAAGAGATTTCTCAGTTCATAAAATCAAATTCTTATGGGTCTACGGGGTAGGAAGATTCTGCTGCATTTAAATACATCTCCACAATGCTAGACGAAAGTGTCTTTACAGGCAGATATTGAGAGAACAGTGGGTGGCTGAGCAAGCCTGAGCAGGACTGCATTTCTACCACATCACTAGAACAAGCTTTCTGACACTGTGTGCACTTGTTAATCATAAAGTTTGTTGTTACCGTAGAAAGGTAATTCGCTTGAAAAAAATGCTGAAAATAGAAACAAATTGTCAAACACTTCTTTTCTCTCCAAAAGTTGTTCTTTAGAAGATAACGTGCTCCTGTTTTTTGTCAGTTCCAAGGTATTTCCAGACTAATTTGCAATACTCAATGCTCGTTTCCAAAATGCTGATGTCTGTAAATATCACACTCCTGGATTGCTTCTAATCAACCCTAACTATGACTGCTAAATCATAGTTACAAAATCTGGCAGGTGAAATGTTTAGCAGATGATAATTTTCTTTTCATGAACAACCTATCAACCTCATGTTGAGAGGAAATGAAAATAAAGAGAGTAGAAGAATAACTTCACAAAGTTGGTAGCAAAAAGCAAGTCTTTCAAGCTTCCTCAAAACCCCTACATGGAAAAGTATTGTACCACATACAAACACAATGCGATAATTGCCCTCTTAAATTTTATCAGTGTCCTTCAACTTTCTTTTCACTATAAAGCACCATGGGAGAGAATCGATTTAGAGCATGAGATTCTCCAAGAAGTACAAAGTTACCTCTGAAGCCTTGTTCCTGTTACTGAAAAGATGACTGCAGGAAACCAGCATTAAGGAATATGCCTTACAATTGGCATTTAATACTGTCTCCAGATTTTAAAAGCAGATTTTTCTAAAAGCGACTGCAATCAAGGCATGCTTAAAGTTTCATTTTTGTCTTCTCTTACAGATTTACACATTAAACTTCTCATTATAGAAGTGAAAGGGCTTTTTTCTTCTAACTCTCAGGCCTAAAAACTAACTTTGGGGAACTGGAAAGTCACAATATGTTGTTTTCAGCTTACACATTGGTATCCATAGTTCAGATTTCACTAGCCAAATTTAACCTTTGGCTGGGCTTCTGTAAATTCCTTACTCTTAAGTCAGGCTTTATTTTCTTAAATGGTTCTGGGGGAAAATATTTCAAAGTGCTGTAGCTGAGAGTGTAGTTAGAGGTTTGTCTGAGCCCCATCAATGCAAAACTTAAAACCCTGATGAATATTGTCCTGCTATCAGTCCCTGCCACTGACCAATCCCACTCCATACACTCTTGTCCAAATCTTTCCACAGAAACTGTGGGGATTCCTGTTTAATATTTCACAAATTGTTTTGGCCTTAAGTCATCTCACCTTCTTCCATGGTGTATATTTTCCATAACGCCGTATTGTACATATTATCAGACTTTCTGATCTGACATATGGTCATACTGCATGACTGCAAGGTGTTATGGGACTTAGGGCAGGAGACGGAGCAAGAGCAAACATGTCTGTACTCAGCTCTCCTTCCTGAAACTAACTGCATGCTTTTGCCATACAAAAAAATTGCAGAGGCTCAATTATTATTCTCCTCCATTCTCTGGGGCTTGCAAAAAGCTACGCCTCAAGGTCAGCTTAGAGTCAAAGACTTAGGGCAAGTCAGTTTGGGATCAAGTGCAACCCCGGGACCACACTGGAAACACAGTCTAACAATTGCACAAAGCTATACAGAGAATGGATTAGTTTGACAGGTAAACAAAGGAAACTATTGCCAGGTCTGCCAATCAGGGATTTTTCATGAAAACTGATTTCACCTTTCAACCTGAACTACTGAGTCTGCTGTGAGCCCACTAGTTTCAGACCTGCTAACATTGCAGCAAATCCAGAAAGCCCAAAAATTTCTGCAGAGTAACATTTTTACTTGTTTGTGAAAACACTTCCAAGTAAAGCAGCCATTCAAGCCAATGTCTCGACTGAAAGAAGCCCCAGAGAAATCTGGTAGATCTCTGTGCTTATTTGGGTGCACAAAGCTCCACAGCAGCTCTGATTCATTTCTGAAATAGCTGATGGCAACCCGTGCTTATTTATTTGTTCAGGTCTACAGGTTCAAGTTGCCTCAGATAACTTACTGGAAGTGATGCCATTATAAATGCTTGTAAATGTCAAAGACTGTCCTTTTGGTTAGTTTTATATTACTTATACTCTGTTGCTTTAAAAATGATACAGTCCTGTCCTATTTTAAGTAGACCTCTTTTCCAGGGCATTCAAATTCAAGAGTTTTATGATTTTGAAATTTCTTTCATGGTATAAAAATCACAAATATCATTTAGGAATTCTGATTCCAGATAGGAAGTTTCATTTTACTTCTATATTACATTTAAATATGAAAAAAAAAAAAACTACAACAAATAGCAGCTTCGATTGCAGACCTGGAAATGCTAAAGTTCTTGGCTAGATAAAGGAATAAGCATATCCTCTGTACCCGCTCTACAGCAAGGATGAGTGTGACCATTTAATAAAAGTAATTCCTCTTTTTAGAAATAATTGTGTGCTTTTGTACATATATGATGATTCCCAAGTACTTAGTAGCATAGCATTACGTGAGCAAATCACAATAGGCTCAAGAGAGGCTTTATCACTCTCTACAATTACCTGAACTACCTTGTAGTGAGGCAGGGGTCTATCTCTTCTCCAGAATTACTATTGATGGGACAAGAAGAAATGGCCTCAAGTTGCTCTGGGGTGGGGGGTTCAGGTTAGATATTAGAAAGAATTTCTACACATAAAGAGTGGGGAAGCACTGGAACAGGCTGCCCAGGGAAGTGGTGGATTCACCGTCCCTGGCAAAGTTCAAGAAATGCGTAGATGGGGCAATTAGGGACATGGTTTAACAGGCATGGTGGTGAAGTGTTTAGGTTTGGACTTGATGATCTTAAAGGTATTTTCCAACCATAATGATTCTATGACTAGAAAATAGCCAAATTGAGTTTCTAAGATTACAAACTTGAAGTTCATATATTCATTTAATTTATCCAGGCAAAAACATCTTCATACAGAAAGCAAGGATTTCTGACAAAGACCTTTACAGAATAAAGCAATTTCTTAAAAATAATGTGCGGTTTTTCCTATATCTCTGCAAATTATGTGCATATTGTGACTTAACTTTTCTTAATTTTAGGTATACTTTGCTTGAAACTTAAAGTGCCACTAAGAAGAGAACACCGCCAGAACTGACAAGACCACAATTAATAAGAGATGCAAGAACACGCTTAATGTTAAGTACCAAAAATTACAATGTACTTCAAATCAGCAAAAGTCTTAGTGCCATACTGAATAGAATTCCATGCACGACATAATAATAGTAATTCATATGTTCAAATTTAGTATATTTTTCTTCTGCTCTTCCGTTTATATTCTGCCAACAAAGACAGCAACAACAAGATTTGTTTTTCAACCTAGCAATCAAGGATGCATACTGCTGTAAACACTCAGTAACAAACCTCAGCACAAAAATATCATTTTTAATCTTAAAATAATGTGAGCAATAATGAAAACAACAACACATTTATATTTTTTTTCATACTCACCTAATGAAAATCAGGCTGTATGAAAGTATCATGGTAAAATAAAAAGGAGCAAAGAAATTACTTTTAAAATTAAACAAGTACTTATCTATATGTGCTGTTTCAATGACCCAATTTTGCATTAGTGTTTAGATTTATTAGGTTAGGACTAATGTTAGTGATAGTAGATAGTATTCCATAAATAGGGGCGTCATTACTGGGAGAGAGGGAATTGTCTAACCGATAGAGATAAATCTAGTTATTCAACTTTGTCGAGATACATGTGTCAAGAACACTGAGTTTTCCTATATTTGAGCAAGACATCCTACATAAGCAATATCACTGCAACATGTGTTTCTTGTTAACTGGACAAAATGCATGAAAATCTTGAGACTGATGCACTGTGTTGCATTCAGTAAGTCACTATGTAGTCTAAGGTGTTTCTACATTTATAAGTTTTTCCCACGTGGAACTTCTGTTTAGAATGGGAACACCCTTAATCTAGATACCTAGACATTAGAAACAGTCTTTATGTGAATACTGCCAATTCCATTCTAAAATACGTCTTATATTATGAGAGCAAAGCAACTCTTTTCCTGGCATAATAGACATTTTCTTTAGAGGAGATGAGGGGACTAACCAGAAAATCCTGTTAAGTGATGACAAAAAACAATGATTCTGACTTCTGAAATGATAAAGAAGCAAGACACAAAATAAATTTCTTATTGTGTCTTTCTGAATGAATGAAAATGTGAGTTTTTTTCACATGCTGGATGAGTTCATAATATTTCCCTTATGGTTTATTTGAACTTTTCCAGAGAAGAAGAATGACTTGCCTTGCCACATTTTATTACTTAGCACTGATTAGAAGGAATATTCCTTCCTTCTCGAGATATATTGCAAGTCTCTGACAGAGAGAGACACCTTTATCAGGATTCTTTTGCAGGAGTCTTTCTTCCAAAATGGCAAAAGTGGCCGTAAAGAGCTAAGGGAGGAGATGCAATAAAAAAACTAAAGTACCACTAGCTATGGAGAGGACAAAGGTTTAGGCCTACAACCAGTGATGAGGAGGCAGTCTCATGGAATGGTCCATACACTTTCTCCCCATGCAAGAGTGAGGTAGGAATATTGTTTATGAGAAACATAAACAATGAGGATCAGCACAAATCACAGAATCACAGAATGGTTGAGGTTGGAAGGGACCTCCAGAGATCATCTAGCCCAAGCCCCTGCTCAGGCAGGGACACCCCATGCATAACAATTCAGTATATTTTCTTAAATTCATGAAAAAGTACCTTCCTCCTTTCTGTGAACAAATCTGTCTCATACAGACTATAACTGATATTAAGAACCTTCCTAGGGACATTTAGATTCAACATATTATGTAAATGGTTGAATTCATAGCTTTTCTCCATCTAAAATGTGATTATAACTCTTCTCTGTGATATAGCAACAGAAAATTCCCTGCAAGGAGATGATGCTAATCAGGTTAACCTGAATTTTGACATTGATTTGCATAGGAAAAAAATTGTGACTCTGATTACGTATGCATAAAACAGCAGTTATCTGCTTCTAAGACATTTTCTACATTGGCATTGATCTGTCACCTTGCTCGACTCTCCCAGCTTCCAAACTGATCTTCTGAAGCAGTCTGATTTTCACATAACTGTTCTAAAGTCAGCAGCTATTACCCATAGCTAATATAATATGACAACACTCCTCAATGACCTCCTCTTAAAATGCCCTGAGTAATTGCCATCATTGAAAATTTAGTTGTGCATTCTGGGAAAACGCAGTTCCTAAGCACAGTGTCTGTTTTGCACGAATTTCTCTTCAGTTCCTTTTCACTTGAGCTCTTAGCAGTAATATGAGCTCTGTGAATATAAGCACCTCAAATAAATAAGTTTCAAAACAGTGTTATCTTCTACAGAGAACATCCTTGAAAATATAATAGAAGGAATTTTGCCAATTTACTTTCAGTTTGCCTGCCTCTGATAGAAGGTATATCATACTCAGTTCACATTATTTAAGCCATTCAGGTATGCCAGCATCTCATTAGTTACTCCTGAGCTTTGCAGCTAACTTTCCCAATACTGCTCTATATTACAGAGGATGAATACTGGCAAGTAATGACACATAATCACTGTCTGTATTCTTCAAGGCATTATCCTGCTGACCTGCTTTTTCCTTCTCAAAATTAAAAATTTCTTTTACAACAGGTCTTCTATAACAGTCAGCTAGTATTCTATTTCCTCTTTGCTCTTAAGAGCAAAGAGCCCAATTTTGCTGCCCTTTTTCCACATAAATAGCACTTTGCCACATAAAACTTGCCCTGAATCTAGTTGAACCACTTGTACATTAAGCTGTTATGGGAAACTCAGTTAAGAAACAGAAACAAAACTCAGTCAAGATACACAGCCAAGCCCCTTCTGTTTAAAGAAGGCTTAATTCTCAGGTACACTCCACTGCTGCCTGTTTACAGTGCCATGGGAGCCTGAAAGGGCCTTGAAATGGGAGTGAATTTGAATGATACATAAAAATCTGGCCCATGCCACGCTCATTTCTCTGTATGCGTACTAGAAAGAGATTCTGTGCTTGAAAGGTCAGGTGATGTGAAATGCGCCCTGTGTGAATGAGCAATAGACTGATTCCAGCAAAGGGATGACAGACAGTGAGTGACTGAATGGATGTGAGTGGTCAAATACTGTCAGGAGTATAAAAATAAAAGTAAAAATAAATTTGTCTTACTTAGCAGCAGTTCAAATGGCTAACAAAAGATGGTTCTACAGAAAAGGAGGAAAGTAAAATGCTCATGAGAGTGAATTAATATACATTTCTAACAGGTAATATGAACATGCCCTTTGTTGCCTTTAAATGAAAAAAAAATTTGAAGTGGAGATAATGAAAATGAGATAGAAATCTTAAATATATATATATACATATATATATAAAAAAGTAGCTGAGAAAGAGTAAAAATGCTTTGGAAAATGACCACATTTTCCCCATTTTCTCCATTTTGGGGAATCTGATCAGTAATGAGCTTTCATTAGACATCCTTTCTAAAAGAAATTAAACGTAATGTACTAAACAACATTCATTTTTATGATCCTTTTTTAGAATAACTGTCTGCTTTAAATTTATTGACATTAAAGAAATACATTGATAATATATGATATAGATTGTTGCATCCTTCAGCAGTAACTGCGCTAGGAGAAGGCAGCAATTTTGTCACCCAAGAGAAGTGCTTGATTTATTCCTCTGCTCTCAGGGTAGTTGATTCTGTGTCTAAGTAAATCAACAGCTCTCTCAGCATGCTCTATTCAGCACCTCCCAGTGGACCCACACTGAGACTTCTTTTGTCCCATTTCCAATTTTGAAAAAGTTCCTTTCAGAGATTCTTGTACAAGGATTCTCAAATTCAGGCATGACATGGGAAGGAAAGAGAAAGCACATTTGCAAAAAATACTGCGTGGAGATCATAGGTGTTTTAGACGACCCAGCAAGCTGGACTGCTCCACTCTTCTCTTTAACCACTCTCTAAAATCATTCCATAACAGTAGGGAGTTAGTGTAGGAATAAAAAAAGAAGGCCTTCTAGTTTAGTACAGTTTTGTGAAACCATTACTCTCTCACAGCTGGCAAGCAAGGGAAATGGTACCCACAGAGTATTACTCCTGAAGATGGTGCTGAGGCATCCGCAGGGATGCACACAGGGAGACTGATGTTACAAATGACAAAATAGGACCTCCCTGAAGAATATAAAAAGATACTTCTAGAAGCCAAAGTGAGAATAGTCAGTCTTTCAGTGCATTTATCTGAGTAACCACAATTCAATGCAAAGGAGCCTTTGAAAAGTATTTTCAAAGATAACTCACTTGTCTAGATATTTTCAATAAATAATGTAGAGGAGGTGGGGATACTAAAAAAAAAAATTGCTGATGTGCTGGTCTTTGCTAACATATGTTCTTTCATAACTCCTGCAAGTGGATGGACTACATAATACTTTCTGCAATAAAGAGAATGTTTAGATTTATACACACACCTGCTAGGGTTCGAGCCAAAGATGGACCTTTACCCAGAAATCAATCATGTTATGGTTAGTTACCCTTTTCCTCATTAGCAGGACCAGCCGTGCAGCAAACATCTGGTCTAGACACATGGAACTTTAATCAGACATGGCAATAATTTGTTTTCCAATTTTCCGTAACATCAAAATATATCACCAAGAACATAGTTCAGAGTAATCCTTCCGCTCTATATTTTCCCTCATAAAAAAAACCTTATTAAAGATACAGCCAAAAAGGGAGGAGAAGGCAGGGTTCAAAAGATGAAGCTGAGAAGTATGTGCCCAGCTCATAAGTGTGTGCTGATAGAAATACGCTGATAGAAATGAGTCAAGTCTGTTAACCATCACTGCAAGAGATTTTGGTGCTAATTCAGTCCTTACAGTGTATACAGCACATATGTACTGCTATTCACCTATAATTCAATACAAAAATGTTATGTAGCATTGCTTGAGAGAGAGAAAAAGCATAATGATGCCCATTTTGTTGACTGAGGAACTGAAACAGTTGACTGAGTAGTCAGGATTTGAGGATCCAGAAAGAACTGATATCAAAAACAAAACTATGATTTCAGAAATTTGTGTCAAGTCTATGCTTTGAGTAACAAAGAGTTCTGCTTGCTTCTTTTCACCAAAGTTTCCTCACTAGTATTCTTAGTATTTCCTAGTATTTTCGATGTGAATACTTAGCACTCAGTAACATGTTGCATACATAAAAACAGATCCTCTGTTTACCTGTTAATTTTGGAGCTATTAAGCAAAAGTTTAACACACATGTTATTACTTATTTCTTCATGAATTTTCCTTCCTGGCCACACAAACAGAATTGAGACGCAGCGTTTTCTGAAGGAGGGCACAACCAAGAGATCAACGTCTGTGAGAGATACTAGATGGACAACGTATGAATTGATTAAAATGAATAAAACCATTAAGATGGTTATCTAAGAGAAATTATAGACATCTACTTAAAATGCCTTTGTCTCTGTATATAACTGTATATGTATATGTGTACATACATAAATTTAGATGGACAATTATTAGAAGAAGCCTAGTCCCCAAGTCAATATTGAAAGACCCTCCACTGAAATAAGACCAGAAGCAGATTACACACAAATCTATTCTGCAAATTTATATGTTCCCTTACCTCTGTAAATCACTTTAACCTTTACCTAAATGGATCATCTATCATCTTGATAAATTTATCTCTCTGATGAATCTTCAGCTACTGCTTAGTCTCTTATATCAATTGGATGGTATTAATTTGTTATATATTTATATATGTATAACAGGAACAAGATCGAAATCAACAAATCATTTCCCATGGAACCTTGAATAGTCTTTAGATAGCAAGGACTTCAACAACCCATTGACATGGCTGGAAAGGGACTAATGACTTAGGAAGAAAGTTTCTTCATGACTTTGGAAAATCTTTTATCTTCAGCTTTCCCCAACCACAATCTTTCTAACAATTTAATCAGTGAAGGTTAAGGAAGAAAACGAAGGTTAAGGAAGGTTAAGGAAGAAAAGGTGTTTCCTGATATAGCAATTTTATTTTCCATTGGTCATTGTGTTTCAAAACTTCAGCTTTTAACCACATTTCATTTCTAGAAGTAATATCCCAGATTATTTATTTTTCAGAGAGCAGTTTAAGTCATCTGAAAAACTTTATGAGCAATTTTCTTTACCCCATTCCTTCAGACGTTTGCAGTAATTTCATAGGTACTAGTTCTTCCATTATTTTCTAGCTCATCACCTTTACTATCATTTTGACTCAGAGCTCATTTCTTTGATGTATAATAATTTGTCATGAGAATATGAGATGTCAAGGGACAGAAATATCTTCATCATCTGATGCACAACATGATCTACATGGCAGAAAGAAATGATAAAGTAATATTTATGTTTCCTCTCAACCATCTCTCTTGCACAAAAGTCAGATTGTTACCATTCAAATTACAGCACAGGATTTGTTTCACACTAAAGAACTTCATTTTGTTTAGTATCATGTGAGACAAATTATATAGTAAGTTTCGTAGTATAAAATGAATTCTACGTTCTGTAGAATTCTGTATTCTACATTGTAATGTTTTTAAGAAGTCCAGCCCACAGTTATATAATTTTTCATCTAGAATGTTAGATTTGGGGGTCCACATGTAAGACCTCTTTCATGTCATTTTCTTGCTCTGGTTTAGGTCCACATGTAAGACCTTTTTCAAGTCTTTTTCTTGCTCTAGTTTATTTTGGTCCTTTCCTACTTCTCTTTTTGTCTTTGGTGTTAAAGGAATCTGAATATAGTCCAAAGCGACAGATCATCTTTCCATTTCACTGTTATCTCATGACCAAAATGTTGACTAATGTAAATTTGCTGGTTCTTGAATGAGTTGCTAAGATCACCTAGTGCATTAATAAAAACTGCAGTGGTAGATTTTGTTTTCCCTATCCTTTTGTGTCTATTTGTCTTGCTTTGTTCCCAGGAGAGAAGTATCAAAGTACAACACCTAGGAAAAGCAATAGTTTGAATCCATTTCAAATAATTTATTTCTTTTCCAAAAAGGTTTTTAATATCAGCTGTCCTATGATCAAAGAGAAGGAAGAGTTCCTTCCAAAATCTCAATACATTGTAAGGGAAAGTTATTAGAGGATGCTGTTGAAATAAGAATGTTACAATGTTACAATGTTATTGTAAAATGTATTTTTATATGCATGTTTTCTATTTTAAAGTTTACATCTCAAAACTTCATTTAATTATTTACATTTCAATTGCTTTAATTGTTTTTCTTCCTTTTTCTGTATCTCTGTTAAAATGTTAAAGTGATTTAGCAATTGTCTGCCATAAGTCTTCATCCTAGACAATGTCTTCATGCTGAAATTCCAAATCCTTAATGTTGAACAGCAACAGAGTCAGGTTAACACATCTGATCATTTAGGAGCATTTATTTCATCAATATTAACCCCATCAAAATTAAATTTATATACATACACTTCCGTACAGGAGGTACATATCTGTAGGGATGTGGATATTTATGCCCGGAGTAACAAAAGTCAATATTGACCCTATTAAAAATTGTCCATTTTACAGTGACTTTGCCCCATCACATCGTATATTCTCTTAGTAATCCTTGGACAGTTCTGACAGTCAATCTCTGTCTGACATTTGCTTACCTTTTTTATAACCACCCTCATACTTTTCGCCATCTCACTCTGCCCTTGCAATGCCTGCTCTTTCCATTACATACAGTCACAGCAATATTTTCATTCAAAAGGCATCCTCAAGATAAGTCTTTCCCCTCAGTGCATAAAAAGTGCAATTCACTCATTCAAGTTTCTAATTTTCCCCTTCATTTAAAATTATTGACTGTCAGAGAATGTTGCAATATGGAAGTTATCAGCTGTTTCCAAGTTTCCAGAAAAAAAAAATACATTTAAGGCACCTCTGCCTGGGAGTTCTTCATCTTCGCAGGGGGTGGGAGCTCTGGCTGCATCTGACCAGCCTGCTGGGAGGGGAAATCACCATCCCAACCTCTGCTCTCCCCATGCTCCTGCAGTTCTGGGGAAATCATACACAGGGGCAGTTTGAAAGGAAGCGATGGTGCATCCAACCAACGGGATAATGAGACAAGCACTGCAGTATATGTACAGCATGCAATGAACTTTGACAGATTCATGAGATTTGGCGTTTTCCTGCCACACTCCGCAAGCCTCGCCATAGCTGAGATGAGTTGAAGCATTCCCACTGGAGCTCAGGTGTCTCAAGAGACAGTCTTTGCTTGATGCAACAACCTTCACAACAGATACTGTTTGATAATAAAAAGCTTATATGTCAAAGTCCTAAAACGAGGAAATGATTGATCTCCCTGTGATAGTCCTTGTTCTCTCTTACCAATTTACTGATGTATAACTTGCTGGTATTTGTTACCATCACTTTTTTCATCCTGTTCAATATTCTGTCCAGAGAATGATGTTTTTTTCCGCATTTCTGAAAACGTTTGGCATACTTCTGGCCTCTGCAAGATAGGAATAATAATAATCACTAAACAGTAGCCTACAGCCCCAGAATAGCTTACAAGTTAATGTTGAATTAGCATATCTCTGCGCAACATACTCTTGAATTTCAATTTGCAAGGTACGGTAGAAATAGGAAAAGACTAAAAATGAAAATAAAATGAAATAGATACACAGTTCTTCTGAAGGACAGAGATTTTTACTTCCTCAAAGCTAAAAGGGGCTTTTCAAAGTTATCTGGTGTTTGTTTCAATGTAAACAAAATACATTACCGTATAACAGCAATCTAAAAATAACTATATGCATACTTTGTAAAAATTTGCATATTTTATGTTGCTACTTCATAAAAAAAGAAAAAAAAGGAGTAAAAAAGAGTAACTATCTAGAGGTAAGAATGTAAGAATGTCAAGTAGAACAGTATTTCAGAGTCTACCTCTAATGGAAAAGGAAAAACTGCTACAGTTTTGGCTTGCTGACTACAACTTAGCATAATGCAAAAGTTCAGTTAAGTGTGGCAGTGCTGCACATTCCCGTGCTGGCACTTGCTGAAGCACAGGTTGTACTTATTTGCGTATCAATGCGCCACATGTTTCTCCAAGACAAAGCTGTTTCAGACCACTGCTGCTCTTTGAACTTTGGAAACAAACTGAAAGGTTTCTGTGCTATTGTTAAAAACAATGAAATCGCTTTGCACACAGGTCGCAGTTATTGTACACTGTCCTGTACTGTCTGGTATTAATGGTTGCAAAGGGAGTGTACTGCAATTGAGCTCCGCATTGCTGGAAAGAAAAGCATCATTTTATATTCACAACACAATGCTGTACAAGTAATAGTGATGCCCACTATCCAGATCTAGCAGAAGGCAATATTCACTGTAACTTTGTTAGCTGGCTTGGTAAGCCTATAGCAAAACCTGAGAACTGACAGTAAGTTGCAATTAAATTGATTTGTCCAAGGTTATACAGAAAAAAAAAATGCGAGAGAGCTGGGAACGGGAGTCTGGTGTTCCAATTCCATGTGCTAATAAGACGAAGCTGCTGCTTTACCCCAGAGAAAGAAATATTTTTGAGACTTCTCACAAATCAATACTAAAAAAGTGTCACACAAAAGAGCAAGCTGCATTAGGAGAGAAATATAAAACCTTCCCCAAAGACAGTATCAAATGATGAGAAGCTTTGCTATGTTAAATTATGACTCAGAGCATGATTCTGTCCAAAAGGTCATCACTTCTGGAAAAGAACAGCCTCTTCTCTGCATGTACAGTGAACTGAAAAGGAAAGCAAGCGAATGCTTCAGTCACGTAAAACAAAGAACCTTTAAAAGCCTTTCTAACTAAGAGCAAACCAATCATTTTTAAACTTGAAGCTTTGAGTGCATGTAATGAAGTCATTATTGCACATGAATATGACTCCTCAATCAAAATGCCTGAAATCTATGCCATAATAGTTTTATTTACATTGAAAAGAAACCACTGTAGTCTAGTATTCAATTGACAGTAATTCTTTAATCTCTGCTCTCTGGGTTGTCCTTTCAACTTTCGTTTCATACTACGCTGATCACAAAAAAAAAAAAAAAAAAAAAAAAAGAAAAAAAAAGTATTTGGAAATACATTCAAAGATTACCTATTGAGTTCCAACAAACTGAATATTATTCCATCATCTACTCATGGTTGCAGAACTGAGCAAACTTTGCTCTCTTGCCATTTGCAGAGTAGATACTTTCAATAAAACAGAAACAGAAGGTGTATCTTGTATTTTTCCATTCTCAGCAACAGTAAGATGATAGGACACCAAACTCACAGAAAGGCTGAGGTTGAAGAAACCTCTGAAGGTTCAACCCCCTGCTCAAACCACGGGCAGCTACAACAGGTTACTCAGGGCTGTATCCAGTGGGCTCTAAATATCTCCAAGGTTTAAGATTTCTTTGGGCAAACTGTGCCTGTGTTCAGCCACTCTCATAGTGAAAAAGTTACCTCATGATTGACTAGAATTTCCTGTTTTTCAGTTTATGCCAGTTGTCCTGGCCCTGGACACCACTGAGAACAGTCTGACTCTGTCTGCTTTACTCCCCACCTTTATCAAGTATCCACCCTCATTGGGGAGATCCCCCCGAGCTTTCTCTTCTCCAGGCTAAACAGCCCCAGCTCCCAGCCTCTCCTCATGTGACAGGTGCTCCCAGCTCGTGTTTGTGGGCCTTAGCCACATGTCCACCTCCTTCAATGTCCATGTCCATGCTGGGCCCAGCACTCCAGATGTGTCTCACGAGAGGAGGGGAAGGATCACTCCCACCAAGATCCATTGGCAACACTCTGCCTAATGCAGCCTAGGATTACACTGGTCTTTCTTCGTCACAAAAGCACATTGCTGCCTCGTGGTCGACTTGTTGCTCACCAAGACTTCAAGGGCCTGCTCTGTAAAGCTGTTCTCCAGGCAGCTGATCATCATAGAAGGCTATCAAGTTGGTTAAGCAAGAATTCCCCTTTGTAAATCCATGATGAATAATTCGAGTCACCTGCTTGACCTTCATATACCTGGAAATGGCTTCCAGGTCTGTTTGCTCTGGTACCTTCACAAGGTCTCAGGTAAGGTCCAATGATTCCTATATCCTACTTCTTACCTTTCCTGAAGGAAGGAGTAACAATTGCTTTATTCCAGTCTTCAGGAGTTTTCTTCAACTGTCATGGGCTTTCACAGACAACTGAAAGTGGCCTTGCAATGGCATCAGGCAGCTCCCTCTGCAATCACAAGAGCCAGGAAACAGAAAAACACATCACAGTCAGATTTTGAATTGCACCTGCCAAGACACTGAGACAGGCACTGGTGATAGACAGCAAATCCCAGCTCTTTCCTTCCACTGAGCTCAAGCATCCTCCAATAAAAACAAGAAATCACTGATAAGGAGATGAGAAACCAGTCTACACTTGAGAGTCCTTCAGATCCTGAACAATTTCTACCAGGATACTTGATGACAAAACAGGGAAAGAAGATTTAACACAACCCCTTGGCATACTGTGTTGTTACACAGAAGTGATATCTTGAAGGCAAAGTAAGAAATACCGTGCCAAGATAGGGGCTGACAATGTTGATAGAGTAAAAAAGGAAGGAGGAAGTCAGGACAACATTTCCTAGGCAGGAGCAAATACTTGTATCTTACTTAGAAAGCCACACTTACAGCTCATTCACCCGAAAACTCTGCCTTTAACCCTGCAAACCTCTACACCTGTAAGCACAGTTTTTCTCTCTAAAAGAAAATTTCACTCAATTCCACCAGAGATCTGAAACTGTAGACAACACCCCAAGGACAGGGTGTTTCAAAGAACAGGAGTAAATACTCAAGTTTTGCTGCTTCTTAAAAACCCAAGTCGCTCTGCACGTGTGCTGAAGTAGCATCGTACAAACACAGAACAACATACACATGTACCAAGGCCATATCTGCAAGGTGGAAACACCTTAGAATGATATATCAAATGACTAAAGGATTTTAGGATCACAACTCAGGATTTGGATGCTCAAATTTTATGAAATTCTTGCTTTCAATACTTAACTCCTTTTTCACAATATCCAATTTTTCTTCTTTAAAATTCCGTAGCTTTTGAACCTGGAAGGAATTACAGAAATAATAGATCTCAGGAGAAATTCTATCACTTCTCACACTGCAGATTCTAAGCTAAGAAACAAGATAGGCCTTTCTGTTTTAAAACCAATATACTTCAAGTAATAGATTTTGCTAGACCTTGAGAGAGAAATACCTAAATCTCATTGAAATATAATAGGATTAAACACCTGAATTCCTGTAAAATAAAATGAAATTTGAGTGCCTACATCCAGTTCAAATGTAATGAGATCTGAGTGCCTAAATCCCATAACCTGATTGAAAATCCTGCTCTTAGTGTTTCACATGCTCACGAGTGCAGGTGGGATTTTGAAAAATATATTGAATTATACCTCAAATAGCATAACTGAAGCGATCTTTAATTCAATAAAGATTACCTAAAGTTGTCACCTACAGGATTATGTGTATTTTTGACGATAGAAACTGGATCCAAAATCCGTGTTATACAGGATAGCAGCTCCTGCCTTCTTCCCAGCAGAAGAAGGGAATGCACAGAGGTTGCATAAAGTCCTCTTTTACATTAATAGGCCTTTCTGATGCTGCAAGCCCTGTTCCCTAAGCAAGGTTAAATGAATTATGGATAAATTAATGCTGGCCAAACAGCCAGCATAAGCAGAAACCATGTTTTTGGCCTAGAATATTGTGATGGCCTCACAGATTTTGATGGAGCCTGTAATAAACATATAAGTTCTCTGGAGGACCCAATGGATGGAGGCAGAGAGTGGGCAGATTGTCCTTATGTGCAGGAAAGGAAAATCCCCGGGGCAGATCAGCAAACACCTTCCAGTCTCTCACGCGTTAGCAACTGGTTCTCCCGCGGAGATGCTTCCATGCAGGTGGAATGCACAGCATTGCCACAGGGTGGCTCAGTCCAGCCTGCAAAGAAATCTACGGCTTTCCTCCTGCCTGCGCAAGCAGCAGGAAAACAAGCCTGAAAAAATAGACCGCTTCAGCCAGAGGAGTCCGAGCGGGGCTGCTACAAAGACAGCGGGGAGCACAGGGGACTGCCCTGAACGTTCCCTAATCCTGCGCCGTTCCTCCCGCATCGGCGAAGCCGCGGCCGAGAGCGACGTCCCGCAGGACTCCACGGCTCAGCAGCATCTCCTGACGTGAAGGCGCCGCATTCCCGGGCAGCCGAACGTCCCGCCGACATCGGCGGCATTTCCAAGCGGCCAAGGCAATGCCGCAACCCTTCCGCACGAGCTCGCGGTACCGTGCTGGAAAACACCCCGCCCTCCTCGCAGGACTGGCGAGTCACCGGGAAAACTGACCCCATGGGTTCCGGGAGGTCGTTAAAAACTGCACATAACCCTGTGCCGGAGCCTGGGAAAAACAGGCACGCTGACGGGTGGCAAACGTTTCCAGGGGTGAACGTTCCCATTCATTTTTTAAAAGTAGAGTGCAGGTAGCATACTTTAAAAACAGGTATTCACAGTAAAAAAAAAAAAAGAGAGCAAAATGAATAAAAAGCTATTTCTACAGCTTTTTGTCATCCTCCTAAATTCTCCTGAATCCTAGAGGACATTTTCGTCTTCAGTGAGATCAAATCACAGCGGGACTAACAGCTCCTAACAGTTACTCGAGGATCACATTAGGCTCCGCAGCAGAACTTTGAAAACCAAAACCAACGCTTCTCCAAAACACCGCGTACTCCTTCGGCTGCGGACGCCGCATTTAAGGCGGATTTGGCGGAACGCGAGTCCCGGGAGCGGGGCGGCGCCGCGGGACCCGCAGCGGGGCCGCCCAGCCCGTAACGCCCGCGGCTCC
>PTEX01000015.1:5964293-5994501 GCA_003342815.1 Eudromia elegans | reverse complement strand
GGGGCCGCGGTGGGCGGCAGGCCCGGGCCGCGCCGCTGTGCCGGGGCTGGTGGCGCCGCTCGCCGCGGGGAAGGAGCCGCGGCCGCTCGTCACGCGCCGGGAGGCACCGGCGAGGGGGCACGAGCGGAGCCCCCTCCTATTTAGTTCCTTTCCAGAGCCCCCAGAGGCGAAGCTGGGAAACATCAACGCGTGTGGCTCTGAGGTTTGTGCATGTTTACCTACCCTTTCTTTCCCTTTTTCCCTTCTTTTTTTTTGGGGGGGCGTGGAGGGGTGGTGGTTGTTTTCCTGTGTCCTACGGCGTTTCGTACTTGGTGGCAGCGCCGTGGCCGCCTGGCGCAGGGTGCGTGCGGGTGCATCAGGTGTTGTGCGGTGAGTCAGGCGCTGTGCACGGGCTCCCAGCTGGCAGTCCCCGCAGGAGGAACACCCCGCCAAGCTCGCCGGCGAGCCCTGGCACGAGGTCTTCTGTGGCTTGAAAAGCTGAGAAAATTGTTGTTTAGAGTGGAAAAAGAGTACCCTTACACAACAGAAAACGTGCCTAAAGCTTAAAAGTTCCGGTATTTTTTCAGGAAGCAGTAAATTGTCTAAAACAATAAGAGGCAGCCGGGC
Organism: Eudromia elegans; assembly: GCA_003342815.1. Taxonomy (NCBI): domain Eukaryota; kingdom Metazoa; phylum Chordata; class Aves; order Tinamiformes; family Tinamidae; genus Eudromia; species Eudromia elegans. The sequence goes on along the minus strand of PTEX01000015.1, from coordinate 5,993,895 downwards.
TTTGCTGTCCCAACAGGCGCTCCCGTAAGTAACCAGATCGCAGTATTGCGTAACTGGAGTTCAGTGAATCCGCCGTGAGTGTTAAACAAGGATCTCTTTATTTATCCGCTGCTGTACGTGCATTGCGAGGCTTACAAGTTATTCAATGAACCTAAAAACCATCAGCTTAAAAAGGATTTGGGACTGCCTTGGGTTGGATCCGGAGGAAAGCCCCTTTCCCATGTTTTCATTGGAGCACCTGCCTCCCCACCAGGGAGGGAGGCGGCTGGTGTAAACACGAGGGGAAGTCGATGCTGGTGCCGAGAAGCTCTGGAGCGTGTGACACGAGGGCTCCTGGGGCTCCCTCCTGTCCTGTTTCAAATTTAGCACTTCCCGTGGGTGTTCCCAGCGCTTCGTTTCATTCCAGACTTGCAGTTGGGAACCAAACTGAGCCATACAGAAGTTATGAACGGGAAGCATATTTCTCCTGTAGAATAACATAAATACCAGGCAAGAGAGTGCGGTGTCTGCTTTATCCTTTAGAAAGCGGTGCAGTTGTTGGCACTGTGTGAAGGCTTCTCTCATTCTCCTGCTTTTTGTTGTGGCACGAGACCCATCTGTGCTGGAGTTTGGCTAGGTCGCTGACTCTGCGCTTCCCTCCTTGGTGCTCTGCTGTGAACTCCTGTCTTACGTTGTCCAAAAGCATCTTGTCAAATTAGTTTCTGCTGCCTCTGCTGTATGGATGGACCATGAACTTCTATATTCGCAGAAAAGCCTTAAGCCCTAAGATTGTGACTCTCATTTGAGCATTTTGGATTTATAAACTGTAAATTTTGTATCAGTGTCACTTTTGTTAATACTATTGCAGTTCACAGCAAGTAAATATTTTAAATATCTAGATATTCTGATGCATTTACCACATAATATTTATGTTCACATAAAGGCTGTATATATGAACATATATAAATATGTTTATGAACATAGTGAGTTTTGACATAATATCTATGCATGCTTTATTTAATCTGATGCATTTTTTCAGCAAAATCTGCTGTGCCTCTAGCTTTAATATCACCTTTTAATATGCTTTGTCTGAAAGCGAGACAGTCTTGCAAAACAAAAGAAACTAAACCAGAAAATGCTCCTTGGGAACAAACCTAACGCACTTCAGCTGTTAATGAGCATCCTGCCAATGGGAGCAAATTAAACTAGTCTGAAATTAGAAACTGCTGGAGCATGTCTGCTGCAGATGTTGGGTGTGCAATACCGTGTGCTTTGCTCTGTGATCTGCTCATATTTAGGTGTATTGCTGGCTAATAGAAGTTTATTTGAAACAGAAAATAGTTTTAATAATTTAAATAGGGCTGAAGAAAGGGATTTAGACCTCAGTCAAGGTATAGGAGAGTGTCTTGGCTTCAGTGCAGGTGTGACAGGCTTCTTTCAAACAGAGTGATGCTGAAGCTCCTCCACATTGTGATATGTGGACTCCACTATTATTTGCTACATTAGGAGCTGCTGGATAGTCCAAATCCCCCACTGAGCAGCAAAAGGTGAGCCAGGAAGAGTCTGTGACATTTCTGCTCCCTGGGAAGCTGCTGCATGACCAGCCTTGTCCCACAGTGAGGCAGAGAAGCTCTGGAGGAATCGCAGCCGATTCAATATTTCTCCTTGTGGTTATGTTCCCATAGCTTTCAAACATTCTGTGTGTGTCAAGATGTTACTATATAGTTAAAGCACTGGGAGCTTTTGCTTTTCCTGGCTGAAGGAAGCATCTCAAGATCTGTCCTCAATCATTCTTGCTGACGTGGGTTCATTTCATACTTGTTTACTTACTTGTGTTCAGCCACATTTCATATTTATTTCAAACATGAGAATGCAAATATCACCCTGCAATTAGGAAGCACATTTAGTTTTTGCTGCAGTCGGTTTGATTGATTGTATCTATCACGTGAACCAGATTGACAGTCTCCAATTTCACAACAGCCTGCAGCCCTGTGGTTAGTTTAGTCCTGGGCAAAAAGTGTGGTGACTCAGATTCTATTAATCCAAAGAGATAGCATGTAATTTGCATCCTGTGTGATGCAAATTGCTCCTTATGGTATTTTGTTAAAACAGGACACTGCTGCTTTTTTTCATTTTTGTTTTGTTTGAGACTATCTTAATTTTATGTTACTTTCTTTGAAATGTGTGTGCACACACACCAAAAAAAAAAAAAGAATGTTGACTTGTTGTAGAAAACATACCAAAACTTATTTATCCTTCTTTTATTATGTTTTAATCTACTACCAAAGTGGCAAAATAACTGTTACCACCATACTGGTCTTTATATGTATACTTGTAAAATATAATCAATTCAAACTACAAAAAATATGCCCAGTTAACACTATTACAATATTACAATATTATATGGGGGGGGTGTATATACATATATATAAAAGTAATAAAGTTATAAAACAATTTTGAAAAAATCTTACTTTGGAAACAGATCTATCATACTTCGGTGAGTGTAATATGCATAAGTGAAAGAACATATAATTGTATGCCAATATTTCTGTCCTCCTCTGCAGATACTGTTCTTGAAGAAGAAGCATGGATCATCCAGTGGGTGAACCTTGAACTTCTGGACCAGAAACTGAGATTTCCTTCTGTTTTTCATGAAGGATGGCAACACCATATGTTCCTGTTCCTATTCCTATTGGGAGTTCATCTTCCAGCTTTACAGACAGAAACCAAAGAAGATCATCTTTTGGGAGCATCTCAACAAGCTCAAGCTCCTCCAAAGGGCAGCTGGAGGACTCTGCTGTGGGTAGTTTTAAAAAGATGAGCGTGCCTGACCAGACTGGCTCTACGTCATCTGTTTGCGGTAGCCCACTTGTGAGGACTAAGTTCACAGGTGTGGATGCATCCATAGAATACTGCTCTCAGCCCGCAGAAGACACAGAGCAGAACATAGACTCCAGAAGCTGGGAAGATCGACCGTCCACTCCTACCATACTGGGTTATGAGGTGATGGAGGAAAGGGCAAAATTCACTGTAAGTTTTGGGGATAGTACTGTTCATCTTATGTAGACATTTAGATAATGATTGAATATGCTTTTCTCTTTTGTAAAGAAAGCTTTCAGTTCAGGGATGCTCAAGCTGGACTGGTGTTTGCAAAGCACTACAAACTATTGTAGTCTGTCAGGAAAGCATTCTCCTCATTTTACAGGAAAGGCAACAGTCTTTTCTGAAGTTATTTAATAGGAATGCTTCATGCTATTACAAGTATCACAAGTTTCTCCTAGAAAAGTCAGAAACTTCTAACAAAGTTACAGTTCCTTGCAAAACTGAGATGGATACTTAAACATCCTAAAAGATAGTCTTTTAGTTTAGATGAACAACAAGACACAATGATATTTACCTTTCTTATAATTATTTAGAAACACAAAATATACGCAATATGCAAACACTATTTACAGCTTCTGACATTGCTGTGTTTAGTTTCTAATTGGAGGAAATCTGTTCCCAAGGCCTCAGGGTGAGGGTGCCATGTGAGTGGTATCTCATGGCAGAACACTAGCTTAACTGTTTTAAATTGATTTTTCTCAAAGTGTACACTAGCTGACAATTTTATTGACACATGTATGCAGATAAAGTTTTGCCATGTGAATATGATTGAAACATTTCATTACAGTAGTTAATGTGGAACTGATAGAAATTAGTTTGGTCCCAGTTATTAAAGATGACAAATAGGAAAGAGGAAGTAGTAGACGGAAGCATTTGTTCCCTGGTTTTCTTTTAGATAGAAAGATACTTAACATCATCAGGTTCTTGTAGTGTTATTAAACAGTGCTATTTTTTAATTATCTGAAAGCAATATCTTGTCATAGGTTTTTTAATATGATTATATATGATAGTGTAAGAGAAGAGGCAAGCAAAATTTTGCATCTGAGTTAAAAGGTTCTTTTTCAATAATACCTTCAAAGCTGAAACTGTAAATAGTATTGTTGATAACTTCAGACCAAACCATGTCAACACAGTGGGTACCCCAGTATGTTTGTAGGATGTTATTCAACTGCATTTGGAACATAAGAGTCAAAATAGTCGTTGTATGTAGAAAGCCAGTTTACAGGACAAGTGAAACATAGCTAACGTTCTTGTGTGCTTTTTTGCTGTTTCTGAATTTACTTCTTATGTTGCTCTGGTTGTTTCAGAGAGCAAAAGAGTGCTTAGGAGCAAGCAGTCCATCGAAGATAAACTTGCAATCATGTCTTAAAACTAGTTAGTGATTAGTGTTAGAAATTTTAGTCACTGCTGTAGAGTGAAATCAGTGGAAGGCAATGGAAATAAAATTGAAGTCACTTTTTAAAACTGCAGAAAGGAGACTGAAACTGAAATTCATCAACGTAGATTGGTAAAACATATTTCAGTTATTTTTCACTTTGGTAGAAGAGACAATGTTTTCATACAGTGGGGAATCTGTAAGTAGCGTCACAAACCTGGCAAAGAGAGAAGGTAGTTAATTATATTTGGAAAATATTATAAAAAATCTTTCCCTAAACTTTTCCTGAAGTTTAGTAATGCTATTACTTTAATTAGATTTTTTTTTTGAGAGTTCTTTTCATTACAAAATAGTGGCAAATTTCAGCCTTCTCGCCAATGTAGAAAGAAATTTTTCTGATGTTTTCAGATTTTTTCTGATGTTCTTGTTTTTCCACACAGGTGTACAAAATACTAGTAAAAAGAAGTCCAGAGGAAAGTTGGGTGGTTTTTAGGCGGTACACTGACTTTTCCAGGCTTAATGACAAGGTGAGTGATGAAGATACAGTGGTAAATTCTCAACCAAGTTGCCTCGTTCTTACCTCTTCTTTCCTTTTGTGTTTCATGCTTCTGTCACTTTTTCTTCTGCTTTTGCTTCTTTACTACATATAAAACATTTGCTATATTAATGGAAGGAAAACATAGGATTCCTCATTTTTGCAGAGATTGTGTCTATGAAATAAGTAGCATGCTTAGTGTACTTCATACTTTAAAGGCGGTGTTAGCATGAAACAAAATTATCTCCTGCTAGTCACTTTTTTTAATCTCCAAGTAAAATTTATTTAGACCTCAGTATACTGTCCTCAGTGCAGTAAAACTTCTTTCCTGGAGGAATAAAGGATGTCAAAATGATGTCACTTGAAAGAAAACAAATAGAATAGCAGTGGCATACTAATCTAGCATAATGGAAAGATAAGTATGTTCCTGATGTTGGTACATGAGAAACCCTTTACTGATTTCAAAAGCAATCAATCAAAAGAAAAGAACACATGACAAGAGGTCAGCATAAAGGTGTAGCACATACTTGAAAAGAGCAAAGCAGAATTGCTGAGTGGCAAGACAAAACTGTCACAGGACGGCTGAAGCAATAAAGTTCTGTAAATCATTACAGACAGGGGTAATATAAGGAGGCAGGAAAATAAAAGTCCGATGCTTTGAAGCAAAGTATACATCAAAGATGAAAACATGGTGTAGACTGAAATATTTTTAACAAAAATCTTATTCTGAGAGCATGTTAAACATGATGGAATCTGAGGATTTAGGAGCAGAAGCAGACATTTGGCTAGTTGCCTAAGTCTTGTTGGTTAAGGAGACCTAGCAGATCAGAGAAATATGTGGAAAATGCACTTCTGCTTTGAGCAAAGGTGCAAGAAGAACTTTGTGAAGTTTATTACTCTGTAAAGCTGTTGAATAGCTAATAATATGGCTAATTCTTAAGAACAAAGAATTTAAGTATTTTTTCCCCCTCAGGCTGTGCAATATTTTCCTCATGTGGCACGCATGAGCTATCACATGCTGATGTAGGAGACAGACATCTAGGAAATATGTGGGCTCCAAGCAAGCAGTTGCAGGCAGCATAACTTGTCTGACCCCTCCCCCAGTACCACTGCATCAAAGGAGTGCTCAAGACTACTGAAAACAGAGTACAGTTGTCAGGGTCTGCTGACAGCAAGTAGTTTTCTCATATTCTTCATCTCCAATAGGAGCAATCTGTGGGTAGATATACCCTCGCCTTGTGAAAGAAATCATGTGATCTGCATAAACAGACTAGTGAAATCATCAAGCAGAAATCCAGCTGGTTCAAAGGCTTTCCCAGCTGTGGTTATCTATCATCCTCACTACAATTAAATTTATACAGGTCCTACTTTTATTTTCTAGATCCAGTTGCATTCAGTATTTCATTAAGAAATGAGGGTTATGGAGAGTGGAGGATGGTGCTGAATACTTAACAAGCACTGAATGGTGCTGATGATAATTTTGTAATAGGTGAAGGAACTTTGCATGACAAAAGATAAAAATAGTATAATAATAAAAGGAAATTCAGTCTGAGAAAAAGACAGTGTATACTTAAGGAAAACATTAAATGCATAAAAAAAAGAAGGTTTGACAATAAATAGCTATGTAGATCAAGAGCTAATAGTCACAGTGAGCTACACATTTATTATGCAATAACTGATCTTAAAAGGTACTTTCCTCATGATAGGAGAGAGTGCTTCTGTGAACAAACATAAGCTAATACAGTTGTTTCTTTAAAATGTTAGCAAGATTCTAGCTGGAATACAGTATTCGAACTTGCAGTGGGAGTTTTTTGGGTTTTTTTTTTGGCTTTTTTTAAACCTTAATCTGCTGAAGAGTTACTCAGGAGCATTTTCAGAGTCCGTAAAGTGCAGTTTGTAGTTAAAAATACCGGTCTTACTGTCACAGATTTGCTATGCAAGGGGCAGGATACCCACTGAACAATTATCCTGCAGCTGTGTAAACACAGAGCATTAAAATGTATTTTGGGGAGACTCTGGAATCCCTGTCGTTGAAAAATTCGTATGTCTTCAGTACATATGACAGAAGTTTGCTTGATCTTGTCTTTGCAAAAAGGTTAATTGATTCTCGTGAGAATTGCAGTTACTTTAAAAAAAAAAAAAACAAAAAACAAAAAAACAAAAAACAGTTCCCTGTAAATCCTCTTGGCGATTTTGTGTGTGTGTGTCCATCAAAACATTGCAATAAGAAAACATCTGAAAAATTGCTTTTATGAAAGCATTAAGGTTTTATTATCTTTAGGCATAGTTGAAAAATAAGTAAATTGGCATCCTTGGATAAGCCAATCATTATGTATTTTTAAGTCTACATTTAGTTCCATATTTCTGAATTAAGAAAAATCCTAGGTATTTCTGACACTGAGTATATGTAAAGCCAAGAATATAATTTGGGATGCGAGTACTAATTTTTTTGCCTTCTATGTATAAAATAGTTGGAATCTCTGAGGAACTGCTCAATGCTAGAAGTATTTCATGCATGTGTCATAATTCATTCTGATTCAAAAGTCTGCCCCAAAAAGATGAATGACATCTTTGTAGGTGTGCAATGGGTTTTATATCTATATAGTACTTTTTTATGCCAGAGTACTTCAGAAGAAATATCACTGAAAGGTTTACTCATTTGCCCCTTATTACTTGCATTAAGTTTTCTTTTGCTTACTGACTCAAAGATGTTCAGTAGCAAAGCAAAGTTTCTTTCATTTCTGTTTTTATATAGTGATTTTGAAAGGTCATTTGATTGCCTAAGGCAAAACAACAAGTAGTAAAGCTGTATCTAGAATTTATCCAATAACCTGAGTTGTGCTTGCGGTTGTGAGATTTATCTAGTGCTTGAACTTAACAGAAGATGAAAATGCTGTATAATTTGAAGTTCAATGTTTAGAATAAAGTTCATCAAAATCAGTGTTTTATTCTGATATTTCTTTGCATCTCTCCATTCGCCTTTGATTTCTATTTCAGCTAAAAGATATGTTTCCAGGCTTTCGATTGGCTCTGCCTCCAAAGCGCTGGTTCAAGGATAATTATAATCCTGACTTCTTGGAAGATCGACAGTTGGGACTACAAGCTTTCCTCCAAAACCTAGTAGCTCATAAAGATATTGCTAACTGGTACGTGATTTAAATTTTCTTTGTGGGTTGTGGGGGGTTTTGCACCACACAGTATAGAATTTTGTTCATGTTCATAGTGTGTGTTTAGTCATTATGTGCATTATTTGGTGTCCTATTAAATTACATTCCAAACTAAGCAAAAAAAGGACATTGCAGTGTCTTGATTTGTTTATGGTTAACTACAAATTGCATGCTGTAATATTTGATTTTAAAGTATTAAAGTAACACATTTCTGTATGCAGAAAGCAGATTGGATCTGTTAATAGTTTATATGACAATCAAATATTAGGTTTTCGTAATGTTAAGCCCTTACACGCTTCAGCAATTACATTCTTAGAATGTGCATTCAACTGACATAATAGTAATAGAAGTACCATTATAGATTGCTTATGTAAATGTAAACCACAAATCAAAGAAGACTGAAAAAGAGTCTTAAAAAAAAAAAACACATTATGATTAACCCAGCACAGAAGCCTTACTGACCAGTGTCTTTTTTCATGCCGAAGTGGAAGATCCTTCCAAGCCTAGCATATGAGAACAACTTAATTTTGGTAAATGAAATGAAACATTGTATTAATGTAGACCGAAAGAAAAATTTAAAAAACAAGGTGATAGAGGCATAGCTGTTTAGTTCTATGCATCTTTTCCAATATAAGAATTAGAAAATCTCTTGGAGAGTGAGATCAGAGATGATCAAAAAGTAAAAGGAACATCCAGGGAAGAAAGGCTGTTGTGGAACTCCTAAATGCTTTCTTTCATATTGGCATTTCTTGAGGAGGAATTGGGAGGTTGCTTTATCACTTCCATTCTTTTGAGGAATTACCTTCAAATTAAATGTCATTGAAAATACTAAACAGAGCAGGTAAAATCATGAAAGAGATAGGGAAGGTCAGTAAAGAATGCTACTTTTTTGATTTGTTGTTTCATAGTCAGTATCACACTAAGTTACAAAGCTTTGTTGGGAGATATCAGAGGTAGAAAACATCTTTCAAAAGACACTGGATTCAACCGTGGTGTTTGTCCGTAAGTGGCTATTAAACATGATTATCTGGATGAAGTACATGTCCGAAAGTTTAAGAATTCCTCTTTTTTAAAATTACATAATGACAGATGTGCCAAAAAAGGAGTTGGTCTCTAGACATTGGTTCTTGTCATGTTGCTGAACATGGAATAGCTGTGTAGACTTCTGGTCTGACTAAATGTCTCTGAAGACCTTGTTGGAACTAGTCTGGAACTTCAGCTAGATTGTTTGTATCTTAGTGAAATCTTAGTATCTTAGTAAAATGATTGGACAAAACTCAGTAAAAGTTTTTCATGATCTAATGCAAAAAAAAAAAGTATGCAACTCTTGGAATACGTTTCTAAACAGTTTTGGAAGGGTGTTTAAACATTTGTGGAAATGAGGTTTTTATAGCCGGTATATAATTGTAGTGTTTGTTTTGTTTTGTTGTTTCTTTAAAGAAACTCAGGTTTTGGCTGTGCAAGGCCAGGAGCTCTAGGCCAAGCACGTAAAGCATTTAAGTTTTAAGCTCTTTTCAGCCTTACAGTTTAGCAGGTAAAGTTTCCTTCTATTGAAGATCTTCATTCTTCATTAAATCATTAGGAAAGTTTGACCCATCTGAATTTCTTACCTGCTTATCATAGAATAACAGAATTAATATTTTGCTCCTTGCAGGAGTAGTGTGAGAATCTGACCCTGCTTCCGCCATGAAAGCTCAACCCTTTTCTTCTGCACTTTTGCAAAGAAATCAGAAACTGCTCAGGTTGGATCAAAACCAAGCCCCCTATGTGTCTTGGTCTCCTCTGTTTCTCTTTATTTGCAGTATTAGTATTGAGAATTTGAGAGTAGGTAGGAAACTCGCCCTTTTTATGCATTATTTGCTGTATCTACTTGATACACTGGATTCACAAAAGATTTTATAGAATGCTAGTGGCTTAGGAGTGAAGAGGAAAGGAAGGATCCGTGCGTAGCAATGATGCTGCACAATACAGAAGATTTCTGTGAGCTGCCATCATCTTAAGACAGAATTTTCACCTATTTGCGAAAATGAAAAGAAGGAGGGGGAGGGATGTGTCAAGGGGAAAATGAGGTCAAAGCAGACTCTCAAAGCTAGGTTGCAAATGAATATTTATGCCATCAGTGGAACATTTTTGTAGTAGAAAGTAAACATGTTTTCAGTGTTTTTAAATTGCAGTGACCTATGGCTTGAAGTTTCTTTTTTTCTATATACACAAGACTGAATCTACAGCTCTTGAAATCAAGATGTTGCCTAAGCTATAGAAAAAGATAGAATCTTCTGCAAGCAGCTTTGGGGAGGAGGGAGTGGGTATGATCTGTTAGGTAGATAATACATATAGCTTGAATACTTATGCATGTTCCTTCTTTGGGGTATTTTTTCACATGCAAGGATTACTGAATGTCATGTCATGCACCTCACAACAATAAAATTATTAACAAAATATAGAAAAAAAAATCTAAATTACACAATTTTTTCATACTACAGATTCCTTCGAGTTGGCCATATGTGAGGTCATTGAGCACAATTTCCATCATTTTGAAAAGAACAATTCAACCATAAAAGATAGACTTGAGCATTATGTTAGAAAAGGTCACTCTAAATAGGCAGATTAAACAATCCGGAAAACAAACACACTGCTCTTTTTCCTTAAAAGACTACTTTCTATAGCTGATTAACCATTAATTTGATGAAATTTGTAGTTAAGTTTCTGAAGAATGTAACCTATTTAATGGCTTGGCACTGTCTATCACTTTTTGAGCTAACAGGAAGATAATTTTGGTTTAAATAGCAAGATATTTTTGAGTACTTGTGGGAAACTTAATTATAGAAGTTTAGGCCATGGCTTGCATGGATCATGAATTAATTTGTGCAAGTCAGTGTTGGGGAGAGTTGAAAAAGAAGGGTTCATAGTGAGGGCATGGAGGAGGTCTGCACTGTTGGCCACATCTGTCATATAGACTAAGTGGGAAAAGATTGGCGTAATAGGGGAAGAAGTGCTTGGGGTTGGTGTAAAGGCTGCTGAGGTAAAGAAAAAGACAAGAATTCAGACCAAACACTTCCCAAAGAAAACTATCTTCTGGCCTGCAGTAGGGACTGGAAAACAGGCTTACTTAAATCCAACAGCTAAATGAAGTTGAAATGCAGTAAGTATTTTGGATGAATATTTGTCAGAGCTTTCCTAAAACTAATGCCGTGGTGTAATTGGTTGTTCCGTGTTTGCTGAGAACATGCTTTTCACCCCCGTTTGCTTGCCAGACCAAAACTTGTTGATCAGACTAGTAGCTGGAGGAAAATTAGTGATTTTTCTTATGTTTATACTTAGTGTTTGCTGCAAATGTATGGAGTGGCAGAAAACTACTTCCTTTTGCACCTTCCCATGGGACTTCCATGGGAGAAAGAGATAGTGAATTCCATTTTTTTGAGCTTTCATTGCAGTAGAAGGTGATGTACAGATCTGTAAGGAGTGAGTGCAAGGCACAGAATTGCTAATAAATATATATTATTCTAATGTAAGGGTAGTTGTAGAAGAATACATAAAACAACAGAGTAGGAAGTGTTTAGTCAGAAAATTGTGTGAAAATGCATGATTGGAGATGATTTTATGTAATGTCTGCAGTTGGAGGTACTTAAGGTTTTAAGGTAATTAAGGTAGTGTGTGGTAGACCAGCTCCAATTTTGGAGTAAACCAGAGGACGGTACATGTTTTTCTTCTGGCCTTTGCAAAACAGTGTAGGGAGGAGCACAACAACTGTTACACAATTTCAAGACAAATTCATTAGCTACAAATGTGTGTTTAGCAAAAACACGTGGTAACATCGATAGCTCATTAACCTTGACAGTTTTGTTCATTTATAGCTTTTTTTTTTTTTTTACTCTATATAAATCAATGGATTGTCATCTTTCCAAACTAGAGACGTGAGCACATCTGTCACTGTCTGTAGTGTGTTCCATTGATAAACCCTGAGGAACCCAGGTATATGAATTGAAGCTGCATACTTTTGTATTCACTTTTCAGTTCTTATTTTTGAAGCATCTTCAGTATCCAAGTGATAAGCTTACTTCATTTACTTCTTATTTCACGGTTGTCATGCAGTAATGATTGCTCGGAAGCTTTGAAAAAGCCCCCTCCAAATTGGATGATGTCCTCTGTTTTATTCTAAATTATAAAGAGCACTTGTACAAATTTAAGTTGGATTGTAAGTACTGTCCCTGATTAACACACGTATCTGAGACTTAATAGTTTTATTAAAATTATTTGAAACCCTTGGGAGTGATATGAAAGTAAATTCTAAGTCCCTCAAAGAATTTGTGGCATCATATTTAAGTATCATTGCTTTTATTTTAACTTTTTTTCTTTATTTTTTCCTCTTTATGAAGCATTGCAGTGAGAGAATTTCTTTGTCTGGATGATCCTCCAGGTCCTTTTGATAGTCTAGAAGAGAGCAGAGTAAGTACTACATAATGACAAGAGCAAAAGATAATAATTGTTGTTAGAGTATTGTAAAAATCTACTAAGAAGTGTAAATGTTGCAAGTAAAATGTTTTTATTTCCATTCTTTCCCCAGAAATTGTAAATGTACATATTTGTAAAACATGTGATTTTTTAATAACTAATGCACACTAGTAGCCTGAGCACTGTCCTTGATGCTTGTCCTAACATGCGATCTCTTCCTTTTTGCCTCTACAGGCATCAAGTGGAGGGTTTCTTTTGTTTTCAGATAACTACTGATGGTAGGAGAGATTTTGTTCTGAATGTGAATAAAGGGAGTTCATGAAGATTTAGCAGATACCTTGTCACAGTGGGTGCAAATTAGACTTCCAGTCTCCAGTAATCTTTTTTTTTCCCTATGAAATCTAATGAAAGGCTTAGCTCTCACCACCAAAAATACTGATTAATCTAGACACTTGCGTTTAGGGAAGAGAGTGTATTTTTAAAGAGTGTTCGCACAAATAGCTGATTCAAGTAGCCTCATAAGACAGCAGCTTTTCAAGAGGCATTGAATGAAAGAGACAGCTCATGGTGTAGGCTGCAGCCTGCTTTGCCAGAAGAGTTTTTCTGGCCTTTGGAGCTATATTAAGTATTTCTAGGACTGGTCACTTCAGTTCTATTCCTCTGTAAAGATGCATTTTGGAATTGTGCGTATATTGTTAATACCTATAGAAATTATAGGTGTTGAGGGAAGCTCCTTCAGCTAGGTTTATCTTTACTACTTGGGAGTGGGAGTGTTTTGGCTCTAGTTACAGTACACTGTATGTTTGAAGAATTTGGAATGTTTTATGTGTTATAGGCTTTCATTTCTAAACAGTATTGTTTCATTGTTGATAATTCCTATAATTTTATCATTTTAGTTTACTAGTTCATGTAAATTAGGAAACGTAAGCTATTTCATAGAGTTTTTGATCATATATACTGTGCTGAAGTCTTATCAAGGCTGTTCTTTAACCTTAGGAATTTAGGCAAACTATTAAAGTAGTGGCCAGCGCAACAGTAGTAAATCTAACCATTTTTGTAAAACTGTCAGATGCAGTTGTTGCAAAATTCTAGTCTCTGAGAGAAAATGCATCTTTCAATATAGTTTCTATCTTCCCCTTGCTCTTTCATTTTCAGTAATCACGTCCAACTCCAGGACAAATGCTACTGCTCATATCCTTATGCCTGGACCTCTATTTTACAACTCCAAAGTTACTTCTTTCATGTGCTGTCACACAAAGCAGTGCAAGCAAATTATTCTGTTACTGTTTTCCTGCTGCTGTAAAATACAGAATATGCTCTATAGTATTTTCTGTTATTCCAGTCCAGGAAATACTTGCTGCAGTTAATCTTTTTGTGTTACCTGCACAATTAGAATTGACTTAGGCCTTTTCATATATGTAGTAACTTATTTATAATAGCCATCTGGCACTTAAGTGGGCAACATCCATTGACCACAGAAATTTAGGAAAAATGTTGAATAAATCAGTCTTTTTAGCATGTCCTTGGTGACTGTTTCCACAAGTCCTTTCCCACCCATCTGGATGTTGTGATCCATGGAAGAAGAGGCTCACCTTTCAGCTGGGCCGCTTCTGTTGCTCTTTCAAAATTTATGGAAATATAGATCCCATCTGGAATTTATAGTTGTAGAAAGCTCTGGCTCTCTAGGTCTTGAAGGAGCAACATACCTCATTATACAACTCCCTGATCTTTTTCTGTTTTAGTTCATCTTTCTTTAGGGCCCATTCATTTAGAATATGCTAATGTTTTCTCCTTCTGTTGTAAACATTGACTTTCGGGTTTCCGGTCAGTTCAGATTTCCTGAAGATTTGTTAAAAACAAGTCACAACTCCCATTGAATATTACTTAATCTGTAAATAAGGAAATGTTTAAAAGGAATAAATCTAAAGATAAAATAATACTACTTGATTATATTCCTAAAAAACTACTGGCCAATTTTCAATCAGAACGTCAACAGCCACGAGCAGTTGCTTACAGTATGCACTAGATTCCACTTAATTGGCTTGATGAAGCAGGAGAACAGTTTAGCTGGAGTGATAGTGAGATTTCACTAAAACTGCTTGGTGTGAAAAGTGAATTGCTTGCCATATGTTCTCATAAACTACAGCTTTACTGGTCTTCACTGCCTGTCGATTAAGAAAATTTTACTTTCTCAGTCAGTAAAACAAATCAAATTTAGAACCGTCACATAATGAAAAAATAGAAATGGAGTTGAAATGGATCTTAGACATAAAAATGCTAGATCTGTTTCATTTGTATAATTACAGAAAAACTTAACATTTTGAAGAGAAACCCAGCTTGAATTGAAGCAAAGGACAGAATCTTAAGATTGTTGATAACTTGAGATCTTACAACAAGAGTGTCTTAACCATTTTTTTTATTTAGGTCCTGTAAAATGTTCATATTCATTATATTCCATGGTTTAGTTGCTAACTGCATGCAGAACTAAGTCAAGAAAATTACTTGGGTGTATTATTTATCAAGAATGTGAATTACTAAATCAGAGTTGCACATCATTGTTGGTAGACTTATTGTTACTAATAATAGAATAGCAGACTCTGTGTGGGTTCCTGCCTCAAATGGCTATTTCAGGAGGCATTAGCTCTGTGCATTAACTTTTGAGACTGCTCACTCAGATTTGTCAGGGTATAGTATGTATACATGTAATCTTAAGCAGAGTAACACAAATCAACTACCATGATGGAGTACTTGGTGGTCTTAGTATTTAATTAAACTTTTTCAATCATTTTTCTATTGGTCTTCTCACATTCACAATTGTGAATTTGTAACAGCTCTGTACTGATATGTAACTGTGCCACTTTCTCCCTTGCCCAGGTTACATACGGAAAACACGCAGTTTGTCTGAGGAGTCTTTATTCTTTAGCATAAAAATGCTAGAGGCTCTGGCATTTGCATCTTTGACTTCAAAATCATGTGAAAGAAAAGCTTATAGGAAGAGAGGAGTAGGAGGGAGTTCAGCTGATTTGTACAGGCAGAGAGAGTCATGGCAAGGGACCGCATGTCAAAAGAGGGGAACCCCTTTCTGAGAGCAGCAGCATCTATTTTGTAGTCACACAAACATCAAGGATGCAGCAGAGTGTTTGCATTGCACTTCAGTGTCCTGCCTTTATTGTTCAAAGCAAAGTGACGTGCTTTGATGAAACTTTTTTTTTAAAAAAGGCTTGTATAGCGCTTTATGGTAATCAATGCAAAGAAAAATGTCTGCAATCAAATTGCAGCTCAGTATTTCTAAAAGTTAAAATCAATAAAGATGATCTGCAGAGCTTAAATGGAAAGTATTCTTAAATCTTTCTTTTAGGCTTTCTGTGAAACTTTGGAGGAGACAAATTACCGTCTACAGAAAGAACTACTTGAAAAACAAAGGGAGGTTGAGTCATTGAAGAAATTGTTAAGTGAGAAACAACTTCACATAGATACTATTGAAAGGAGAATTAGGTATGTTGAAAATATACAGTTTTTAGGTGTTTCTTTACACAAACATATCTTTCCTGGCTAGTCAAACTATCTCTAAATGTGTTCTTAAACATGTTTTCCACATGACAGTCGCACTCGAGGAAGTATTTTCAATAATATTTCTCATGTATTAACTAGAAGGCTGTTATTTTGTACAAACTGAGCATTATTTCTTCTCCTCCCCTAAAATAACACTGATTATATTTCCTTATTTATTTCTTTTTTCAGTTCTTGTAGAGATGTTGTAAAGATTCTGCCTTTGAAATGCTAGTTAGGTAGAACACGTCATTAGAGATGAAGGTGGTAGAAAAATTCCTTTGAGTTATAGAACTTCTGTACTTAGAGCTTTGACAGAGCATTGTGATCAAGGGGTTATGCATCTATATTAATGTCTGTAAGCTGTTGTTCTGAGGTGCCTGGAATGATACAACAGATAGCTTGGAAATGGCATTGGAGATTACTTATTTAAATCCAAGAGAAAAAGTAGAATTCCATAATAAAACGTTTTGATGCCTCTCTGCTGAATTGTTCAACAGCCCCAGGGGAGTCAATGCTGAAGAGTTAGTTAATCTGCTGAGTCAGTTGTTGTGGAGCTTCCTTAGGAAAACAGTAAATTCCCATGGGACATTTAGAAGCTATTTTAATAGTACTTTATATGTTCATTCTAATATGTCCCTTTTGACTAAGGAGTTATAATTTGGGCAATATGGTTTAAGAGGGAAAGATATGAAAAAGGATATAAATGTAACTGTTGTGGGTTATTACAAATTCTGCTCCAAATACAGTAATCAGCATGTTCCTTTTTCCTGAAAGGAAGTGATGAAGTTGGAGAGATGCTTTCCCTGTTTGAAACCAAAATTATGACTTTTACTATTAGCTTAAAAATTTATATAGCCAATAAAAATTACCTAACTCATATATGTGTATGTCATGGCTGGGAAGTTCTTTTTTAGTAAAATTAAAATACGAAGGCATGAGTAGGAAAAATGGGATTTTTCTAGTGCTTCCTAGATAGATTCCTTAACACAAGGATGCTCTGTTTCCCAGACTTTAGTAAAATTAGCTGAGGCAGTAGCTGAAGTGTAGATGAGAAATAATTCCTATGAATTTTCAGTTGTAAAAGTAAATTACTTATGTCTTCCATTTCTGCTGGAGTAAACCTCTGACCTCGTCAAAGAAATTTGTCTCATGGGAATTGAATCCCCCAAAAGATAAAAAATAGAATAATAATTGGTATTACTGAAGTGGAATTTTGATTTGATGACTTGACAGAAATTAAGCACCTTCTGCCCTCCTTTCTCACCTAGAGGCCAAGTACTAAAGATTTGTGTAATGCAGGAACAGAACAGTGGGCAAGGTGTCAAACTTGTAGGCTGTACATACCTCACTGGATTGTGCCCTCACATAATAAAGTAATTTTAGAGAATACTACTATTGCATTACTAATATGCATGCTTTAAAAAAATAACAGTGGAAAGAACAGTTCTTAAAGCAATTAGAAAACAGTGAAATAGATTAAGCTCATTTTCAGGACAAATTTTTTACAAACCTTTCTTTCTGACTGAAGCAGCAGCTTTTAACACTAATTTAATAGGTTTTCCACATGGGAAAGTATTTTGGAAACAAGATCTTTTTAATATGCAAATTCTGCATGACCATATTTTCACTTTTAGCCTGGCTAGTAGGATGGTCAAAAAAGCTCATTATCTGTCTCTTTAATTGTTAATAAAAAATACATTGCTCTGATGAACTTGTATAGAGTGTAAAATTACAATGGAAAATCTTGAGAAACTATTTAAAAAAAAAACCAAAAACACTTTTTATCCTGTCTTTTCCTCTACTTTTGGCTGTTTTGATTTTAACCTAGAAGGATTTGTGTAGCTTAGATCATCTGTTTCTAATTTCTAACCTTACCTGTATAGTAATCATTTCTCTGGGACTTGAATTCTTTTATAAAGCCACTAAATTATGATGCAACAAGAGGATTAAATTCAGTTTATATAGCTGGAGCAGATAAACTATTTAACTATCCACTGCAAACTCTACATCTCTTTAAATAAAAGAAGTAAAAGAAATAGAAGAAATGGATCATGTAAGAGTGAGATTAATAGTTTCCCAGAAATAGCTAAGTTTTAAGTGAATTAAGGAGCTCTTCACTGATGAATGTTTGCAGTAAATAGATTGGTGGTGCTCTGTTCTTATTTGTTATAGGGATTTATCTTTAGGAAAAATGACTCGTCAAATGTCAGGAGAAGAGAGTGAGTGCAGTGGTGAGGTGGAGTCCTCTGCAGTAGAAGCAGACCAGGGTACCCTGGGTGAGGACAGCGGGTAAATACTATTTTATTTCCCATAAAGCATGCTTTATTTTTTCTTAAAGTATATTTTAAAATATGTGGAATCTTATATAAATACTGCACAGCTGAAGAATCCAGCCCTTTATTGCATATATTTGTAGCTATCCCATGTTTCATACAGGCCCTCAGGATAGAGTGTATTGGGGTGGGTGTGTGTGGGTGTGGGGGTGTGTGTATATATGTATATATATATAGAGAGAGATAGATATATATATGTATGTATATATATGCTGTGAGTGTCCCCGTGCCGTGAGGTAACGCTGTGTCCCCACAGCTCGGAGAGGGGGAGCCTTGCGGCGCCCTGGAGCAGCACCCTGCCCGACGACACCGTGCCGGGAATGGAAGTCGCGGAGGTGGCGGATGCGGCTGGGCAGGGAGAGTAGGAGCAGAAGGAGCCGCTGCTCCCGTGCAGAGCGATGCCCGGGCAGACCCTGCGCCCAGGGGCCCGTCGTGGCTGCGAGGAATCTGCGGCAAAGAGCGAGGATGCACGTAGTGAATGTTTACATGAGTCCTTACCAACTATTGACATACGAAATACCCCTTGAGCTGCTTTGAATTTGGTTTTTATCTAGCCTTTACATATTTAATATATTTAAGTCTAATAAGGGCTAAAATGAGCTAAAATTTAGTTAGTGTACGTATGCTATTTGGCTGACTTTTCTAGTGGAGTGATAAAAACTTCACATTGCATCAGCAAACATGTTTAACTAGTATGTCATATGTTGCCACAGATGTGACACGTTTAATGTGTTCATCTGGTATTTGTGTTTTCAAATTCTTATAGCCATAAATTAATGCTTGTGGAAGTAAAAATGGACTCATCTTACATTTAATAAGAGTGTAGAATTTGTTTTTAAATGCTAAAAATGATTATTTCTCTGGAAATTTTAATGCAATGCAATAGGAAAACTTACAGTACCCAGAGAAAAGTATACTTACCAAACGGGAATATAGTTGGACATTTTAAACAAAAACTGGTCATTTTTGCTGAAGGAACTAATGAGACCCCCAAAACACTGTGTATTCACATCCCGAGAGAGCATGCTGTAATGCCTGGTTTAATTTGGTAACGCTGCTTTTAAATCTGGGATACCTTCGCTATATGCTCACGAAACGATGCATCAGTGAGTTTGCCTTTTACCTGGAACACTACCTCTTGCCATCTTGCAAATGCATTCATGCCTTGTTTAAAATACTCTAAATAATATGGAGATAATTGAAAGACTTGTAAAGAAGCCATATTTTTTTTGTTTCTGCACAGTTCTTGACTAGATTGAATCTAGTTGCAATGTATTTTTGTTTCCATGTATTGTACACATGGGGATATTGCTGCCTATGTTCTATAGCCTATTTTTCAAATCATATTAATACAGGAGATGCACTTTATTATGACTCCATTGTGCCAAGTTCAGTTGGCTAATTGGTTGCGAAAGGGGAGTTGCAGGGAGAGGATTATGTAGTGCCTTTTTGTACTTTACTTGTTCATTACTGCAGAATTTTGTTACAGTGCGCTGGCCAGCTTTATGGAATCTCTGACAGCTTGTCTCCCTTATTTACTGAAAGTGCCTTGTTTTATTCTGCTTTTCCAATAGGAAGAATGCTGTTTTGTTTTAACCTTTTCTCTCTTTTTTTTTTTTCCTCCCCTATGCCACCCACATCTTTGTTTCATGTTGTTAATATGCAGTGTCTTTGTGCTGGAGTTTTCAAAGGGAACTTTGTACTTCAGGCTGTGCATACAATGACCTTTATGCAGAACTGTGTAAGCCTTCCTGATGAAATAAAACTATGGACGAAACACCTGTGTTCTCTTTTTCCGTTGTAGAAGTTATTCTGAACGTCTTGTCTGTTAAAAAGGTTAATATTACTAGAAAGAGACATCTCTTACCTCAGGGATTTCAGACAACTACTCGGTTTTGGCATGAGTCTGTGTGCCAAAAATTGTATGTGTGAGACTGAGTGAAAATTCTCAACAACACTGCAAAAAGCTTGTTGTACTTCTGAAGATCAAAATTAAAAATGAGTCATCTTTTTTATATTCTACATGAATCCTTATAGACATCGATTGAAGTCATTTTTGACACCTCTTGAAAATTCATGCAATCTTTTGTTAGATGTGGCTCACCTATTTGAAAAGAGGACTGAACTGAATATATTTAAAATGTTAGCTTAGCGTAAATGTTTTTAATTTTGAAAATGTGCTTGGACCATATATTAGGAATTTTTAAAAGTATTTTACCTAGGTAAATCTACAAATTTGTCAATAAAGATTAAAGCACAGTACAGAAATTTTACCCTTTAGTTATGCAAAGCAAAGAATTGGCATTTTTTTTGTGCTCTGTGTTTAAGCTGTATTTGATTTGCTGTCCCAAGATATTCAGTATCACATGAATAGACACTTTTATTTAAATGAAGTCAGGATTCCCTTAATCTGAGCTGAAAAACTGATTTTGTTCAGTGGTTGTAGATAAGTGGTATCACTTAGGTATGTTTTAATTGAATGAATGGTTATCCCCCTAACACAAATGCTGAATTACTCATTTTGTCAACCCAAGATGGTCTGTCATTATGGACAGAGATGGTTTCCAAGTCTGTCTTGTACTAATCTTTTTTTCTAGTGCTTTTGCTTCCATTCTGGCACTGTTTTCCACAGTCTTTCTGAAGTATGACACGCTGCTGTAATTTTTGTACAGAAAGTGCCAACTTGCAATACTTTCATTCATGAGAATTGGATGAGGAAATTCTGTTTGTGCTTTTCCCAGTGAATGGAGGAGTATTTGAACTGAAGTCACAGCAAAGTCAACTCATTGTAAGGATTGCAACCAGCAGCAGACACACTGTGTTCTCTTCCGTTGTAAACAGATAGCTCCAAAGGTAATGAATAGTTCAGCTAGTGATTTACAACTTTATCTCAGGTGTAGATTTTGATACTGTACCCAGCATAATGTTCCTGGGATCCTAGTTCAGATTATTTCTGAAAGTTAATAAACCTTCCTTTTTCTGGATCCTCCAAGGCTCTTGCAGTCAACCCACGTTCTGTTCCCAGCTTGTGCTTTGTATACTCCTAAATCACTTAAAGTGCTGAATAGCACTGAATCGAGAATGAGTTCCTAAACAACTCCCACTCCATACCTTTCCCATTCTGACAACTGTTAATTACTGGGAATAGAATAGTCCCATTGAATGAGCTCAGGGAAGGGAGCAAATTCACTGATTCATGAAACTGCACCTGATGGCTGTAGGAGAGAGTAGCCTGCAGAGTGTCTTCCAGCCTGCTGGTGTGCTCCTTTCTGTGGGATAAGGATCTGCTTGTTGAACTTTGGGGGTTCGGGGATCAGCATGGCCAGGTGGTGTGTCTGTCCCAAACTCTTCTCCCCTGCACATCTGCATTAGATCGCTAATTAACTTGATTTTTTTCCCCTCAATCTGTGGTTTGCACTTCCTATTGAAGCACTGCTATGGAGGAGTAACAGTTGCCCTGCCAGATGTCTGGGTTTCTAGTAGAACTGGTAACGTGCAGCTCTCTCTAGGCAGCTTTACACGTTTTCATTATGCTGCAGCAAGCTCTAGTAATCCCGGAGAGAGGAAGTCAGAAGATTCAGCTCGTGAAATTGGTGCTGCAACAATCGGGATATTTTTAACGAAGTGTCACGTGCCACAAGTAACTAGGCCAGAGTCCTGATTCCCCAAGGGAAGGCAGAAAGCTGTGGGGAGTATTCCCAGTATGGGATACCACATCTAGTAGGTCATTCGTTCTGTGGTTTCTTCGTGTATTTCTGTTAGGTCTTTGTCCCATAGATCAGTTCCTCTAGGTTTTTAGACCCAACATCAAAAAATAAATATAATTATATATTTTTCTTGAGTATAAGATGTATTTTAAAGTAATAAGATGTATTTTAAAGGATCTGAGTATCTAAGCTTTATTTTCTCATACCTGTCTCTCTATTTAAACCAGAAAAATTGGTAATGTTGAGAGACATCTCCAAAAGAGATGTCTCTTTCTAACAGTTTGTATTCTGGGTCAACAGTCTAGTGCTTCTTTTTGTTCTACAATTTGTTTTTATCTTCGTTACCTTTCTAAATACATAAGATTTCATGCATTCTTACCTGGAGGAAATGATGAGAGAGGTGAAGAGACAGAGGAGGAAGAGGTGACCGTCTGTGCAGTTCAAGACTTCTCCTTTTTGAAAATAAAGGTGAGTGTAATGATCTGTTAACCATAAGCATTTCTTCTCTAGATGTTACATTCTGTGCTGCCAAGGTTTATGATCTGTGTGTCCTAAGCCATTCAGAAGCCTCTTTCTGCCCGGATTTCTAGGGTTTCTTTATCCGTAACACTGGGTTTTCCTTGCGATTGCTTGTTCTGCTGGCCGTTTCCCTAGCCTTGTTTCTGAGGGCAGTCTCTGAATTTTTTCCTTCTCGCAGGAGTGCTTCAAGGACAACAAACTGAGCTAGGCTAGCTTTAGTAGACGTCTTTAACCTGATCTTTTGTTACATGATGCAGCTGTAGAGGTTTGGAAGAGTAAAACAGTGGGGAAAATACAGGTCTTTATTTTAAATGGAATAGAAATATTATGTTCACCTTACCTTGTAAAGGACATACATGATAAACTTCAGTCACCCACACTTACAGTAGTGGCTCTTAGCCATATATATTATGCTGTTGGATAACATATCAGTTTCCATTTGAATGATTTGAACATTATTTTGGAATAAAAAATGTGTTCCTTGAATTTCTCCTAGGGTTTATGAGTTTTTATTCCAGAGTTTATTCTGGTGATTCCTCCAGAGTGAGTCAGGACAGCGCTGTTGTGAGATACGTTTAAGCATAACCCAGTCCTTCATTTGTGAAATGACTTTTCCTTCTGGTGGGTACATTTCATAAAGCTTCAAATGCTGCTGTTTCACTAGCATCAAAATAAACTGATGCCAACATTAAAAACTCTGTTCAACAAGAGTCAGTCAGAGTTATGATTAGGCTGGGCGGAAAGAGGTTTTTTCCACTGTTGCTTAGAAGTGACAGGAGGGCTGAAGGAGCCGTTCAAAAGGGCAAAACTCTGTCCCTAAGGGTAGCTCTGTGCAGCTGAATAAATCATCCTCATGTTGGAGTCATTCTTGTGAATAATGCTCTAGCTGAACTGGTAAAGCTTCTCTCAATCTCTCTATAGATGTTTATGCATAACCCAGATCCCTGCCCTGTGCTGGGTGTCTCTTGTGTAGTGGTGTCTTTCCGTCCCACGCAGCACTCTTGTAGCTGAAGAACATACAAGAAATATTGCATTTATTGCCCATTTGTGCCTGAGAGATGTGTGTTGCATTACCTGTGCTTGCAAATAGGGGAAATGAGGAAGAAAATGATTACATGATTCACCCTAATTGCACAGTGAGTCGCTTGGTGCAGCCGTTGCCTTCCTGCTGATGCCACAGGCCTGTCAGCAGGTTAAAATTAGATGATTCGCTGCTCTGGTGAGACTCCGTCTGTGTACAGGAACGGCGCCTTGGGAGAACCTCACCAGGCTTCAGAGAGATCTAAGTGTCCGTGCTCGGAAATTATTGGCCCATTCTCTTGAGGGGGGGGAGGGAGGTGTGTTAATTTAAACTGAACTTATTGGGATCTTTGCATTAACATAGTGAGAAATGAGCCTCTCTTCTCAAACCACTGTGGTCAATGCTTTTCAGCTCAAAGAAACCACAGTGGTGTAATGGAAGTGCTGAGGATGACTCTGAAGCGCTCCTCGTTTGGTTGTTTCGCAGGTTTGTCGGGTATTGCTCATCCGGCAAGTGCCTGACTGGAGCAGGCTGCATATCGACCTCGTGAGAGCTTAGTACCGGCTCACATGCTTCAGGATAAATAAATAAACGTAGTTTAAGAAGCAGTTGAGACATGTGGTGAATCTCCTACAGGATGTCTCCTCTTGAATATCCTGTGGCTCTTTCCTAATTGCGCTTCTGGTAATCAGATTAAGGCATAAATAGCTTGTGATTTGAAGGGCTCTCTCTCCCTCTGTATATGCGCGCGTCTTACAGGAGCAAGCTGGGCCTTCAGGTAAGAGGTGCACCCTATAGTGGCATTCATTCTGTACGTTCAGAGGAAGTCTGAAGAAGTGTTCGGCATCAGTTGCTAATTCAGAGAACTTCTAGAGTAGCTTGCAGTATAGAGTGAACCTGATAGAACACGATGCGAACAGTCTTCTTCGATTTGAGCTGAGCAAGAGGATAGTAACGTTTGTGGGAATCAGCTGAAATGAGTGTGTCATATTCTATAGAAGCTTTTGCAAATAAATAAAATCAGGTGTTTCATGACATGATGATGTGCCTTGATTCTTTTCCACCTTGTGTGCTGCTTCTGGGCCTGCGCCCCATGGTGCACAGGAGAATAAAGTAAAGTAAATGTTGGTGCAGATTTCAGTCCATTCAGATATGGGTTATCTTATCTCTAGACAGATTCTCAGTGTAGATAGTTCGATGGCTTGACACTGCCTGGGATTTACTCAGTGGGTTTTTTCCTTCTCCCAGTGTGGTCTTTGTGAAGTGTGACATTCATCTAACGGTGTTTGATGAAACATACAGGTAAAATCCATAGTCATGGTAATGCTATTACAAACCTTTTCTAGAATTTCTTGATCCAGGCAATAGGTTTTTCTCCTAGCTCATCTCCCGATCATACTGATTCAGTGGGACAGGTTTCACCGACAGTTTTCAAAGCAATGGGAGCTGGAGGTTTCACACGGAGAGGCGCAATGTGATCTCTGCCACACAGGTTCAGCCACTAACTGCGTAACGCAGCCACAGGAAGGTCACTGGTAGTATGACCCATCCTACCTGGGTGTTCATATGCAGTTTCCTTTGAGTTTTTTTTTTATCTTAGCAGCAAAGTGCCCAAGAAGGCGTTTCGTCTTGGAGCACTTCATCCTGGAACCAAGGAAAGCTGCCTGGGAAGGCTGGAAAAGGCAGGGTGATTTGGGGGGATTGCCCTGAGCTACCTGTGGTCACCATTGATTTCTCTCTCTGCCACCTCCTCATTTCTAGCTCAGCTGAGACACTCTGTCCACCTCTGTGTCAGAGGAGGTGAAGGGTTTAGTCTCTTGAGCTTTTGCTCCCATAACGTAGAGAACCTGTGTACAAAGCACAGTGAGGAAATCGGAGCATTATTCCCTCATGTCCATGATCCACTACCTTGCTGCTAATAATTCTTTTACAGTTCCCTCTTTCTAGACTACTGTCATCCTTCAAGACAACCACTTTGTAGCATGTGAAGAACTCTAATGATATCTTAAGGGGGATTCACAAGGTCTTGCATTTTATAGCTGTGCTTCTTCAAACACACTAAAGCTTTTTTTTTTTCCTGAGGAGTTCAGCCGATCACCCTAATTACACATAGGAATTGCAACAGAAAAATTAATGTATCTGCAGAGCTTGTTCCTTAGCAGTCAAAGAGGCTAAACCCAATTCAGCCTGACTGTACAGCCAATCCTAAAAATGGGGCCACCCTGCTGAACACGTCAGTTCAGGCTCAATTTACTCTGATGAACAAGACCTCTCTTTGGTCAAAAATTGCCTGTAGGCTCCTCAAAAACTCAAGGGGATTAATTCAACACTTAACCACCCCCAACAGCCTCAAATCCAAGCGGAGCTGCATGCACCCTCAGGCAGGACCCCAGTGTGCTCCCACCTCTGCCAGAGCTGCCGGCCCCGACGCTTCCCTCCCTCGCACCCCCTTCCTGGCAGGACACGCTGGACGTCGCATGGGCTGCGTGTGGCCACCTACATTGTGGCCACCTACGTGCCTGCACCTGGTCTGGCCTGGCTGCCTTCAGGTGCCTCGGCAGCTGCACCCCAGCTCCTGGGTAAGGTTGAGCCCAATCACGAAAGTGCATCCAGTATTTTGTGATATTAAATGGCCCCGAGGAGTCCGTTCGTGGTGCAGCGTGGAGGTGTTCGGCAGGAGGAGGGGACATCTGTGTAAATACTGTTGGACTCCATAAAGCCACGGGCGTGAGAGCAGAGGCAGGGCCAGCAGGAGCCCCGCAGCATCAGCACTGTGGGTAAATACTAACCTCTTCTTTCTCTGCTGCGCTGCTGGTTCGGATCCCAAGCGCACCCAGTGCCTGAGGATCACGTGTCGCTCACAAACCACCTGGACAAGTCACACCATTAGGGTCTGACTGCCTCAACTGAGCAGGTTTTTGATTTGATTGAACATGGCCACGATGGGGGGGGGGTTCCAACCATCTCTGCAATTGGGACTGAGGAAAACAGGACAGCTACGTTCAAAACGAGGCTGGTGATATTAGGCACTTCTCAAGATATTCAAGCTAGCCCTGAAATTAGGGGGCGCTCAGAAACACCTTATGAAATGACTCATGTTTTTACAGTCCAATATTATTCTAATTCAGGCTCCACACCATGTAAAATTGTACAATATTCTCATTACAAATATTCCATGTACCTCCCCTTACTTCTTCCCAGCAGCTGTACACACACACCTGAGTTTATACTGAAACAGGTTCTCATGTTCAACAAAAAGGCCTTGAAGGTTTAAAAAGAGCCAGAGGTTTGACCATAAGGACTTGACCATTCCCCCTTTCAACTAAGGCCTGGAAAATAAAATACATACATTTCCAAAAGACTGAGATATTCTAATAAAAAGGAAGAGTAGGTGTTCAGGGCACACTGAAGTAAAGCATCACTTCAACCGCACCTGTCAAAACTAAAGGAATGCATCTCAGACACCAGAGAATACACTTTGCTATTTTGGTTTTTTGGGGTTTTTTTTTTTTTGTTTTCTTTTTAACTAAATCCCCTTTGTTCAAAGACTAATACATAAAAAAATCCAAAGTCTTCAGCATCTCTAAGAAGATTACTGTACCTAATGACAGTGCCAATAAAAGTACTTAATGCTTTGCTGATAGAAAAATGAAAACAACCACACAGCATGAGCATGACACCAAAATATTTATTTACAGCACATATATATATTTTATTAACATATTTTCCCCTTTTTAATGATACCCGGATTAAAATGTCCAAGCCTATAAATGGAAGAAAAGATTCCCCAAATAAATAAAGGAAAAGCAGTCAGCTGCAGTACACCATCTGCTCCCAGAGCCCTCTTGTAAAACATGCCCAAGCGAGTTAATAGAGAGTGCGTTTACAAGAACACATTGACACTATTCAAGCTCGTCTGCTCACGTGCTGGACAGACAGCATCTTGGCACCGAAGAGTGACATATGTTCAAGAAAGAAAGAGGCAGTTCAGAGTTTCGTCTGACTTTACACAGAAAGGAGCTCCTTCCCCAGCTGATGTGAACGCCTACAATCACCTCCACTGTTCTTGAAGGAAAAACATGACAAGCCCTGCAGTCCATGCTGCATTTTGACCAGTGTAACGACTACAGTGCTGCTCCCTACAGTCTCACAAACCAGGCACGTCCTCAGCTCTGACTCTCCCCTCCTGAAGCACCAGCCTGCATGCTCAGTCCTTGCAAGGAGCTCAGCCCAAGGGCCGTGGTTACTTTTCTTCCTCCTTCACAAGTTTCGCTTTTGAAGTCAACACAAGCTGAAGATGAACAAAGGTTCCCGGGATCAGCATCTGGCCAAACCACTGAGGAGCTGGAAGTCACACATCAGCTTGCATGGGAGAAGAACGGCCCTATGCCTTCCTCCTCCCTGAGGCACGCGCTCACATGGAAGGTGCCTGCACAGAAGCTGCAGGTCCACATTTTCCAAAGCAGACTGAAAATCATTTTACTTTCAAACTGGAAGTGAGATATGTGTTTTGATTAGTCTGGAGAACACTCTAAGTATGGTAAGTATCACGCAAGTGCTAAGTACTGGAAAACCACTAATGAGACCAAGAACAAATGGCAGGAGCCATTCCTTCCAGGCCAGCACGGGACTGGTGGCCTGACCTGCTTCACAAACACCCCACACGCTCACAGGCGCATGGCCAGTGGCTCTTGCACAGTTAGGCCATCGGGGCACAGTGTTTTCAGCACCCAATTTAGAGACTTCTGTAGATTACTTTAATCCTGGAAATGGGATCCCAGCCAAATAACTTAGCAAATGGCTTCTAAATAACTCAGAATATTTTGTATTTCACTAATTTTGGTTGTCAAGGAGGCTCCTGGCTGGCTTCTTATCCTGAATTTCTGCAAGCACAGAAGCTTATGGACATTTTGTTAGCATTTAGTTTCCTATATCATAATATACTTTGAAATTTAAGGTAGTGTTTTAAACTGTCTGCTTTGGAAGAAAAAAATGGAGTAGTTCTCATTTTTCTCTTCTCCCAACAGAAAAGGATAATCTTCACAGTGCCTCCAAACCTTAGAATGGAATTACACACAATCTTTTCCAATAGGAAATTTAACTGAAATAAATTGGCAAGGCTCAATTCTCCATTCATATGGATGCAAACCAAAAGCAATTCCACTGCAAGACTGAAAGAGTCGTGAAAAGGCAACAGCCAGTTCCACAGCATTAATTTTTGGCTTCACCCACAGAATTCAACTCAAAAGGTTCTGAGCATGCAATGTCCGGAAATATATACACTAATATTTACGATTAATGTAGAATACAACAGACACTTGGCTGAAGCCATCAGCCAGACCCAGCAAATCGTAAGCTAAAGCCACTCTCAAAAGTGATCTGCCTTCTGCTTCTACAGACACCAAGTTTCCCATCATTTCCTAGACAGTTCAATTAACAGTGAATTTAGATTAATTTGAAAACAAGAAACCAAGACCACCACTACTCTGCTTTCCAGCTTCCCTGGAAGCCGCATTTTACTATTTTATTGTGACTTGACAGTAAGCTAATAGCACAGACTTTAAGTCTTACTTAATAAAATTTGTTCGTACAAAATAGTTTATTAATTTTTTGTTTTCCATCAGAAGAGTGATTTGCCTATGTACGCAGTAGCTTAGCACTCCGAGTGGCATTTACTCAAGTCAAAAAGCAGTCAACTGGGCACTAATGCACATCAGCTTTGCAAGTGTTCAGAATATTCCATCAGTTTTTAATCAGAGTTAAAAGGGCATTTCAAATATAACACTCAGGGATTTAATACAAACAGGAATTGATTCCTCCTATGTCCAGCTGTGTGCACCTATACACAGGTCTCACAAAATAGGTAGTGATAGCAAAAAAAAAAAAAAAAAAAAAAACCAAAGAAAAAAAAGCTTTTCTAGGTTATGAAAGAAAATTGTATTTAAAATGAGATATAATCTTAATTTTATCTGAAGATACAATCACTTCCTAGTCAAAGGCTGCCCAGAGTGAGTGCTGCAGACTGCACAGTATCCAGGATATTTTATGTTGATATTAAAGAAAGAAAACAAACAGATCA